>CM059582.1:61862500-62180000 GCA_030407085.1 Trichopria drosophilae | reverse complement strand
TTGTTGTTCTTGTCCCCATTGTAGTTTTGTGTTATTTTTTAATAGTCGTGTTATTGGTTCTGTAATTTATGCAAAATTAGGTATAAATTGTTTGTACCATGATGCCATTCCTAACAGTCTGCGTATTTGTTTTAGTGTTTTGGGGATTGGGTAGTTATGTATTGCCTCTGTTTTTTCTGGATTAATCTGTAATCCATGTTTATTTACTATGTCACCTAAATATTCTACTTGGCTTACGCCAAATTCACATTTTTCCGTGTTTAGAATTAAACCTGCATCTTTTATTGTATTTAGTGTTTTTGTTAGTAGTTGTTTGTGTTCTTCAAATGTTTCTGATACAATTATAATGTCGTCTAGGTATGCGAATATGTGAGGATTTACGTCGTGTCCTATTATTTTGTCTAGTAATCTTTGGAATGTGGCTGGTGCGTTTGTTAATCCGTATGGCATTCATTTGAATTGGTAAAGTCCTTTTCCTGGTATTATGAAAGCGGTTAGGTGTTTGCTATTGTTTTCTAGCGGGATCTGGTAGTATGCTTGGCTTAGGTCTAGTTTCGATATTATTTTTGCTGTTGGTAATGTTTTTAGTATGGAGTCCATTTTTGGTAGTGGGTAAGCGTCTTTTTTTGTTACTGAATTTAATTTCCTAAAATCTAGACAAAATCTGTATGTACCATTTTGTTTTTTTATCATTATTATTGGGCTTGACCAATCGCTTTTTGATGGTTCAATGATTCCATCTTTTAGCATTTCCTCTACTTGTTCATGTATTTTTTTGTTAATAATTGGTGATACTGTGTACGCTCGTTGTTTTATGGGTTTGTGATTTTGTACGTCAATTGTGTGTTCTGTCAGTCTGGTTAGCCCAATTTTTTTATCTTCTGTTAATTTGTGTACTATTGCTTGGATTTCGTGTTGTTGTGTTGGTGTAAGTTCTATCAGTCCTGTGTGTGTTTTTGTAAGTGTTTTTTCCTGTATACTATATAGTGTTCTGTTTGGTAGTGTGTCTGGTGTTGGTAATAAAGGTTTTTTTTTTGTAAGTGTGTGTTTGTTCTTGGTTTTTCATCGGTTGAATATTTGTCGGTGTTTCTTTAAAGAACCATGTTTCCTGTTCATAGTCGGGTATTATTTTTGCTTTTTTTATGTAGTCTATTCCTAAAATGCATTCTATCTTTATGTCCGGTGCTATTCTTATGTTTGTGTTGAGTGTTTTATTTTTTAATGTAATTGGTTGTTCTACTATTCCTATAATTTCTATATTAGTGTCGTTTGCTAGTTGTACTTTAATATCGTTGTTTGTAATTTTAATAATTTTTTTGTGTATTTTGTTTCCTAATTTTTGTATGCCTGTTTGTCCTATGTATGTGTTTGTTGCGCCTGGGTCAACTAATGCAGTAATTTGAGTGTTATCTTTTTTAATTTGTGTGTACCAACGAGGGTCGTTTTCTATCTCTGAAGCTAAATTGACCCATTCTTTTAGCCTCAGTGTCGGTTGCCCTGTTCCTTGTTGTTTGTGTACTGTTTGTATGATTGTTGTTTTGGGCATTCTCGTTTGTAGTGTCCTCGTTGTCCGCACTTGAAGCATTGTTCTACTGTATTTTGTGTTTTTCCTTTTTCTGTCTGTTGTCTGCAATTTTTGTACGTTGAATAATTATTTGTTTGTGGTGTATATGTTTTTGGTTTGTAATATTGTGTTTTTTGTGTGTAAGTGTGTGGTGTAGGTGTGAATTCTTTTGCGTAGATGTTTAATGGTGTGTGTGTTTTTAGTGTGTAATTTTGTGTGATTTGTTTTTCTTTGTTTTTTTGAGTTAGTCTTTCGAATTCTGTCCCTATTGTTTGTAATTCTTTGAATGTGTGTTCACATTTCATAGCGTCTGATGTGGTATTGGTATTCTTGTCTTAACTGTTCGTATGTTTTATCTAATTGTTTTTCTAGTGTGTATGGTAGGTGTAACTGGTTTAATAATGTCCTGTATTGTACTATAATGTCTATTATTTTTTCTGTTGGTTTTTGAAATTTCTCTTCTAATTGTTTTTTTATATTAGTTCTATATGATTTATTTTGAAATGTATCTAATAATGTCTCTGTAAATTATTCCCAGTTATTCCATTCGTTTTTATTTAATTTATACCAGTCGTATGCATTTCCTGATAATAATATTGGTATTGTTGTGTATAATTCGTCATTTGATAAATTATATCCGTTTTGTAGTTCTGTTAGTCTTTCTAAGAAGTCGTATATGTTTTCATTTTCCTTTCATTCAAATTTTAATTGCCAGTTTTGTACCACTTCCATAGGTGTTTATTTTGTATAGATTTGCCATGGAATGAAGTTTTGATTTTGTGTGTGTAAATGTTGATGTTGTGTATATGTGTTTTCTCTTTCTGTGTTTTGGTTCTGTTCTTGTCTGTGTGGTGTATTATTTTCCTCTTCTATTTGGTCGTAGTTTTTTGTTTGTCGTAAAGCGTATGCGTTGTTTCTTTGTAAATGTGTGTTCGTACTGTCTTCTGAGTATTCGTCCAATAGGTTCCGTACTCTTATATTTGGCATAATGTGTTGTGATTGTTGATTTTGATTATTTATTGGTGTGCCTTGTCTGTTTGTTTGTATGTAGCTCTTTATTTAGTTCTTTTATTGTCATGTCTAATAATGATTTTTCGATGTTTGTTGTTGATTTTTCGACGAAATTTGTTGATGTTATTGTCTGAATTGATTTGATCTGTTTGCGTTTCCTCTATGTTTATGTTTATCTTCGCGCCTGCTCTTGCTGGCGTGAATGCCGGCGTTCATAGCATGTTTATAGTTTTATTTATTATCTAAATTTGTAATTGAAAATAATAATTTATTATTTTTTTGCAATAAGTGTTTTTGTAACTAATGTTTTTAAGTTTGGTGTGTAATAGTAAGTTGTGTGATTGTGTTGTGTGGTATGTTTGATTTCTCTTTGTGTATTTATGTTGTCTGTGTTGTATGTTTTATATATATAATTTATTCTATTCTTTTTGTGTAATGTATTATTGTTTGTTGTATGTGAGAGTTTTATGTTTGATTAGTTGTGTAATGTGTATCTATGTATGTGTCACAATTTTCGTTTTAATATGATTAATTTATGTGAGTTTTTCACGTTGGCGCCAGTGTAACGGGACTAGGGCCGCAGTAAAAGAACATACAATATTTCAAAAGAATTTATTAGATAATAGGGTTCACTTACAGATTACTTATCCTGTGCGAATTCCCCAATGGCACTTTATTCTAATACTATAATAACAAATTGTCAGTGGAGCGATTTGCTCGCGCGCACAACACTAGCTAAACTAAATTATTGTGGGGCCACGTTACGCAGAACGCGTCGCCCCCACTCTTACTCTCTCTCTCTCTCTCTCTCACTCTTTGTAACGGTCCGTTACAAAATTAACGGACATCTGGAGGGGGCGAGCAAGATGGAACATAGGCTACATTTAAAATTGAAAATATTTATATTAAAGTTTCATTTGTGATAATTCTCATATGCACTCGGACAATACTAAGCGCAAGAATAAGTTTTTGGCATAATATAAATAAAATCACATAAATCTAGGAATAAAATGAATTTGGAAATGTAATAAAGAAAAATTAATAAAGTAATATCTATTACGATTGCTGTTGCTTAAAATTTATTTCCCTATGTTCCATCCTCTCGCGTTCACCCAGCATGTATAGGTGGTCCTTATTTTGGGTGAAATCGAATTTTCTTGCTCCCACCCCCCAAAAGGTTCTGAAAACAATAAAAAAAAATCCTCCCAAAATCCCAGCCAAATCGGTTTATATTATCCTGCTCCTCACGAGTCTCAAAATTTAAGATTAATTTTCCATATAAAAAATTTTTTTTACAGTTTTTTTGCTGGCATTTTTAACACAATCAATCTAAAAATCTAGAATTAGGTACATTCTTTCTTGAATGTATTTGAAAGGTATTGGCTGTGCGGAAAATATAATCGAATTCTGATCGAGCTATTCAATATATAACGTTTGAATTTTTTCATCCAAAAAATGGAAAAAGTGGCAAATATCCCAAATAATTTGCAATATCTTTCTTGAAATGCAGTCTAAAATTTCGTAACCTGACATTTCGAAATCCTTATTATTGGGGGGACATCTGAGTAAAATTTTGAAAAAATCGAAAATTTTTTTTTTCGCTTAAACAATTCTTTAGGGTCTTAAAAATAACATACCATAAGATAGAGTCCGGCAAAAGTGTCTAAGTGTCGAAATTTTCCATTCTGCGGCGATGCCTCACAGGTATATCCCGGGCACCTATTGTGTTACCGGCGCGCGCTGTGATTTATGGGTATGGGAGCAGGTATATCGGCAGTAGGTATATAAGGGACCTTCCTCCGAAAATCTAGTATGTTACGAATGTCTATATAGGGGTCACCATTAGTAATATACATGTGAAGAAAACATGTGTAGCGTCAGTAAACCGCCGGTAGACTGTTGAAAAGAACGCATTTTTCACGACACTCTGCATTTGCGTATAATTTTACAAAATACTTGACGAATAGTTCTTAAAAAAAAGTGATAATTGGAATTCATTTTTAATATGAGTGACAAAAATGTGGGTCGTGAACGAAAAGGAACAAAAAGAGATAGTTCATACAAGAAAAGACCGAAAGCGAAACGACCGTTGAATCGACATGAAATGGAAACTCCCGAAGATTTGAATGTCAGCGCATCGGCGAGGAAATTGAAACAACGTGATTTTGAAG
Source organism: Trichopria drosophilae (assembly GCA_030407085.1). NCBI lineage: Eukaryota > Metazoa > Arthropoda > Insecta > Hymenoptera > Diapriidae > Trichopria > Trichopria drosophilae. Next base: position 62,175,254 of record CM059582.1, on the reverse strand, counting down.
ACATTGAAGTGGACTCTACGTTCGGCTATCATTTCGTCAATTTTGTAACCGTTTTTGCTGCCCTTTCGAATGTCGTTGTGTGTAAAGTGTGTCATTCTGAAGTGAAATTCACAGAGAGCAGTAAACGAGGATTGGGATTTAAACTTGTTGTATCCTGTGATAAATGCGAGAAAAAAGAAATACCGAATAGCCCATACATCAAGAATGCCTACGAGATTAATCGAAGAATTATTTTTGCCATGCGATTGCTTGGAATCGGTCTGCAAGGAATAAGAAAATTTTGCGCGTTTATGGAATTGCCCCGCCCCGTGTTTCAAGCGACTTATGACAGTATTATCACACACATTTTGTCTGCAACAGAAGTAGTTTCCAAGAGCAGTATGTCGGATGCAGCACAAGAAGAAAAAAGAATTTCTGCTGAAAACGGAGAGCAAAACGGAATCACGGTATCGGGCGATGGATCATGTCGTAAACGCGGATTTACATCTTCATATGGCCTCGTTTCACTTATCGGCTGGCATACTGGCAAAATTATTGATGTCATCGTAAAATCAAAATACTGCAAAGCCTGTGTACATTGGACGAAGAAAGAAGACACCGAAGAATACAAACAATGGGCAGAAAATCACGCAAGCGAATGCCAAGCGAACCATGAGGGATCCGCTGGAAAAATGGAGGTCGATGCAGCACTTGAAATGTTCCAGCGCTCTGAAGAATTACATGATGTAAAGTACGCAAGTTACATCGGCGATGGCGATACGAAAACGTTCAAAGGCATTACCGATGCTCAGCCCTACAAAACATTGACAGTAATAATAAAGGAATGTGTTGAATGTGGATGTGAGGAATTGCGATTCAGTAGTGAAAATGAAGAACGCTATATGGGCTACACTTTACCACAAAATTTCTTCCCATGATAATCCGCAACACGACCTTTGCGCGACTGGAGTAGATTCGTGGTGCTCGTGGCAAAGGGCGAAAGCTACAAACACATTGGATGACTATGAACATAAAACACCTATGCGCGATGATGTTTTCAAAGCCATAAAGACGGTATACGAAAAACTTGTCGCGGACGATCTTCTTACCCGCTGCATTGGAGGATACACGCAAAATAACAATGAGAGTTTCAACTCGACTGTGTGGGCGATGGCTCCAAAAACGATGAATTCCGGCAAAAAAATAATTGATATTGCTGCCAATATTGCTACATGTGTTCTTAACGATGGCTTCATATCAATTTTGACTACATGTAATATCATGGGCTTGACAATCGGCTTGAAAAGTTTCGAGTTTTGCCAGGAAGTGGACCAGAACCGCATCAAAAAAGCAGAACAATCATTGAGTGATGGAGCAAAACAGGCCCGCCTCGACTTAAAAGCTGCTCGGAAGGAGAAGCAACAGGAGGACATCGATGTAGAAGGCCAATTGTATGGTGCAGGCATCGCAGATTAAAGGTACATGAACATTTTATACGATTTTACAGTACTTAAAACTTTAAACGCGTTTTTCTCGAAACCACTTTTTTTGAGACCGCCGGACACATAACTCGAACAAATCTTAACCGATCGATCTGAAATTTTGATAGTATATTCAAAATACCTTTATCTATCGACACACGTAGGATATTTTTTTATATTGCTTACTTTTTTTTTATCAACAATTTTGTGACGTTTTATTTCGTGAAAATGTTAACTTTTTTTCAATCACTCACCATTTTGCAAAAAAATGAATATATCGCAAAAATTCTACGTGTGTCGATAGCTGTTAATATATAGAAACTAACCAAACTTCATTTTTTGTTCTAGATCAAAAATTAAGGACGTTAGCTGTCCGGCCATGGACCCCTTTCAACAAAAAAGGGCCTACGAAGAAATGCTGCACAGCCGCCATTTTGTTTTCGATTTATTCGAAAAAAATTTATTTTGTACTTCGCATCTAATATTATAAAACCTACTTTACAAATTTTCGGTTAGCTTTTTCATTTGGCCAAAAAAAATTCCAGAATATCCGCTTTTTTTTATCCAGTTACTCAGATGTCCCTCCTTCGATTTCATCCAAAATAAGGACCACACTAATATATATATATGTGTGTGCGTGCGTGCGTGAGTGCGTGCGTGCGTGCGCGCGCGCGCGCGCGTGTGTGTGTGTGTGTGTGTGTGTGTGTGTGTGTGTGTGTGTGTGTGTGTGTGTGTGTGTCTAAAAGTATATTTAGATTTTTTAATATATCATAGATAAAAATATGTATGAGGAGATGGGTGTTAGAATCGACCAAGTGCTTCAGGGCCATGGTACCACCAACACGGGGAATGTTGCGAGAAAGTTGTTCGCCGATCCCGAAAAATTTGCGGCAGTTCTAGAAATTAATGCTGAGTTCGTGAAAAATCTTTCTATTTTACTGTCAGTATTTAAATGTAAAAAAGAACTGAACCTAGTGGAGCTTTAAAAGTTTTGTTGGCATACGTATGAGTTGCTTTATCAGCACTATCCTTGGGCACGAATGAGCCCCACAGTTCACAAACTGCTCAGACATGGATGTGAAATCGCTAAAATGTTCCCGCTTCCTATAGCTTATTACGCCGAAGATGCCAACGAATCGTGGAACAAATTTTATAGAAAAAACATGAAAGAACATGCGAGACAAAACAGCAGAAAAAATCATCTACTTGATGTTTTCAACCGGGCACTCTGTTGTTCGGATATGAAAATATCATTAATTTCAGTTAAAAAGCGGGTAAATTCTGGCAAGAAAGTACCACTTTCATCAGAATTTCAACAGTTCATTAAGGACAGGTAAAAATTTTTAATTCTACAATAGCTGTTTTCGATACTTGTGCGAAAAAGTATTTTCTACGAATGTGAAAGTTTGCCACGCGAATCAAAGGCAACTGGATACTCACATTAGCGAAAAAAGTTTCGCACATATTTCAAACAATATCTTTTGATACAGTGTGCCTAATGTCCAGACAGAAATTGACAGACTCTCACAAAGTGGCACTTTATGCACACTGTATTAAAAAAAAAACATTTGTGCAATCTTCCTACTTACTATCATTTTATGTGCATTATTTTGTAGTGAATCAATTGCAGACGACTAATTTGAAGTTAGTGAAAGCGATGATGATGATCAGTAAATAGTAAAAATTGAAACTGCACATTAATCAGATCGATTAATATGATTACAATTGCAAATTGTTATACTGATTCCGCCCGGTGGCTTAAGCGTAGACCTGTTACTTATACTTAATAATACTGTACAGCTAATAAGTTTCGAAATTATATTTAAATATATTATAAAAATTTCTTGTACCATATTGTGTCTACAATTTTTAATTGACAAATGTGAGTTTACTTTTTTTAACGCCAATGCCAAAAACCGCTATACTTATATAGATCGACGACATTGAATTCTTCCAGTTCCTCTCCGCTTTCATCACTAGGTAAGATTCGACATCCCGCTTGCGCTTTGATTACCGCAAACGCCTTCCACAGTCAAAGACTTATTGTTTGGTTGATGCGTCAAAGACATGTGGACTCGTTCAGCGAGTATCAATAAAAACTTTTCAATTTTTAACTCAACAAAACCATATAAAACTTTATTTCAAATAAAAAACTGCGTGCATAATATATATTGTATCTATGGTTATTTTTCAGCTTATTTGCGGCTAAGTATGATATCTTTTAATTGCATTCCTTTCTATTAAATCCCAAGTTGAGTTTCGTAACAAGTACCCCCAAACCACTACATACCAAGTTTGGGAAGGTTCTACAATATTTATTAACAATGTCAGCCGTATTGGATCTGATATTTTTAATTTTCAAAATCTGAATTCACATTCATAATCAGTGATCTCAAAAATCCCTAGATATCAATTATAAGAAATTTCAAATCAAATTCAAATCATTTTCATCCGCCATATTGGATCCGCCATTTTGAATTATAGAATTATAAATTCAGATTCGTATTCAGCGATTCCAAAAATCCCTGGATACCAATTTGTATGAAAATTGGTAAGAAATTTCAAAACTTCATCCGCCATATTGGATCCGACATTTTGAATTTTGGAAATATGAATTCAAATTCGTAATCAGCGGTCAAAAAAATCCCTGGATACCAACTTGTATGAAAATTCATGAGAAATTTCAAAACTTCATCCGCCATATTGGATCCGCCATTTTGAATTTCGAAATTTTGAGTGCAGATTCGTAATCAGCGATACCAAAAAACCCCCAGATACCAATTTATATGAAAACTCAAAAAAATTGAAATTCACTCGCCATATTGAATCCGCCATTTTGAATTTTAGAAATTTGGTGTTCGATTCGGAGTCAGAAACTCCAAAAACATTTAATTATCATGTTTTTTGAAAATCTAGCTTTGCGAGACATAGAAGCAATATGCGTTAAGAAATCAGTTCTTGTGTGTAAATTCGAGAACAGACATTCTTGAAATTGTCCGTCTTAACAATTTTTTGAAATATCACCATTAATTTTTCTGTATTCCGCAATGTCAGGATAAACTTCATCAAGTTTCGCTTAGATATCTCTCTTTTTCCAAAAGTTCTACGACTCTGTCTCTGACAAGTCACTGAATGCCTATAGTGCGTCGTCGTGTGGTCCGGGCTCCCGATGTAGGCTGGGAAACTCTTGAGCACCGTCGCAGATCACTGGTTCGATGGGGTCTAAAACCAAAGCGATAGCACACACGATGGCTGCCGTATTTTTTGAGCCTCCTTTCTCACGCGCGAGATCGGGAATCGAACACAAAAGGAAAAAGCCACGTGACAAAAATCGCAACACGCCGAGAGAAAATGTTTTCGGGCCCGTCTGTTAGCACGACCGAAAACGAAGTGTCTTGGGGGACGCTATCGTGCTTGGTAGATGCGCGCGTGAACCGTACGCGCATATCCAGCGCCCAGGAGCGGAGCATCACGCTACAAAATAGCAGCTCTTAGGTGGCGAATGTTGGACGGCTACTGCCGAGTTAGTGGAGGCGAATAGGGTCGCCATACACGGGGGAACTGTGGGGGAAGATAAGGCATCTTTTTAGCGTACTGGGCCTGAGCAAGGCAGGCGCGCAGCGAAAAAAGGGGGAAACACTACATGCGCGTCAGAGAGGGACGGTGTCCCTTCTCGACGGCCACGAATACTCCTACCATCTGGTGGTACCTCCTGCGCTGTCGAGAGGGACAGCCAGGAGAAATATGGGCTCAAGCGTTTTGAGTGCGCTGAATGTGGTGACGCTCGCGGCGAAACGCGCATGCGAGCAATTACGGTAAAGCCGTTCAGGCGCTTTACCGGCGACTGACGGACGGATATCCGAAATCATGGGAATCGGGGACGGGAAGGGATTGAGGAAGGCGATACTGAGCTCCGGGACACTTTCGACACGCGAGGAAACCGCGGCATCCCCACCGCGACGGATCTGCCAGGGGATCGATCGGTGACACCCTGTCGCAATGTAATTGAATTTTTGGTTCTGAATGTTATTGTTTTTATTTACTAAAATAAAAACTATTCATTATTCTTAAAAAAATTCTTGGGGAAAACTTGTTTGGTTTGTCATTTTTTACATTCATGTATTTTTTTTAAATCGGAATATCGACTTTTAAAAATTGAACGTTTTTTTTTCGTTGGACAAAACTTTTACGACGGTTCTAGCGTCGAGCGAGTTATAGAATTGGGCCGCTCAATTTCAAAATAATAAAATTCCGGTTGATTCTTCCTATAAAGACAATTATTAGGATTTGCTATCATTTCCCATTTTTTATCAGCCATATTGAATCGGCCATTTTGAATTTTGAAAATCTGATATCTAAAACGTACTCGGCAATCTCGAAACCCCTATATATATATATATATATGTTATATATATATTTAGTCAAATGAACAAGAAGAACACGAATTTTGGACATTAAATTGTTTATAAGAATTAAAAAAAGGGAAACTCATGTTTAATAAAAGTAACTTTTAATCTACATATTTTACTGCACATAAGTGCATAATTAGTTTGCTGATAGACAAATTATATACGGAAACAAATAGACTAGTCGTGTTTTGAACCACGTTTCGCATGATCTGCGGTAGTGGTCTAAGTATTGAAAATGCTCATTTGACATTTCTCTTATCTTCAGGAAAAATTATACTATTTAAAAATATTTATTAAGAAATAAAAAATATATTTACAAGAAAAAATAGTGGATCCCAAAGTCATCATTTTTAGTCGGGCACAACTCAGACACGCACAAACGAAATTGGCCAAAAACGCAGAGTCAAATCCGCCGGTGATTTCTTAAAGAACGTTGAGGATATTTGAATTCTTATTCCACTCTATTAAATTTTTAACTGTTGACAGAGCCTAAAAATGCACATGAGTTCAAATTAAGATTAGAGACAGCAATCCGCGGTATACAACCAGAGATCCTCACGGCGGTGAAACAAAATATGTCAAAAACCTATTAATGCATGGATTCGGGTTCAGGGTGGTCATTTTGAATTGCGTGTTTTTCTTACAAAACAATATTTCTCAGCGTGGGAGGAAAAAGAGAACAGTCCTCCCAAAGCGCAAGATTACCACCCGAGCCTAAGGCGAGTTTGTCCGTTTTTCCTCCCGAGGGTTGAATACGATCTTTCTGCACCGAAAGTGAGTTTTTTAACCGATCGTCACGAGCTGCTATTCTGTTTCCCTAGCATGAAAATAAAAGAAAAAGTCTTAAATGGTTACATCTGAAATTCTAGTCGAGTGAGCCTGATTTTCAGCTGGAAATTGCACTGATTTTCTTTAATTTAATCAGTATTTTAGCTTGACGTCATACTTTCAGACATGAAAACAGATATTAAAAGATATTTTGGCCTAAAATAAGATTTATCGAGCTTATGGCATCTCAGTTGAACCAATCTTATTTCAAACCAAAATATAAGCTAAAAGAGAGTTTTGCTGTCCGACAATAAGACTTTATTAAACTATACGTATTATTAACCTGTAGACCATTAACCTATACATTCACTAAATTTAAGAAAATTAGCTTATTTTGGACTGGAATTAAGCCTTACACGATGTTGAATTTTATAATAATTTTAAGACTTATTGTTGTCTGTGCAGGAGATATTTTCTATGTAGTATTCACTGAAAAATCGTTACTTTCCTGATTAGGACGTAAAAATGACTTTATATCCGCAACAGATCATCATGGATTGGGATCGCTTGAGGATCCAATAAGTGTTTACACCCAAGTCAAGAACACAATTTTTCGTTACACGGGATTATAAAATACGAGTTTATCGGTCAAATTTAAAACTCGAACGGATAGGAATCCTATGGACCTAGTTCAGGGATGTTTATGTGGGAAAAATGTTCATTATACAAAAATATCTTATAAATGTTGTTGCTGAAATTTTTTAGCTATAATATTTCCATTCGCGGCATTCTTGAAATAACCACATATAATGGTAAAACTCCCAAGAAAATTGTTCTGCTTGTAAGATTCGAGGTACCAAAATAAGCTGCTCTTGCGTACCCGATGGTACCTGGTTTTTTTATTAACTAAGAAATCTTTCATAAAAATCCCTAATGGTTAAATTTACTAATACATAAAAAATAAATTTTTTGCAGGTAGGAATATTATATGAAACGATTTACAATCACTAATTTAAAGGATATATTTCTTTTAAAATACTTCATGAGTGCTAATAATAATAGTAAATTACGTGGAAGTAGAAACTTTCAAACGGAATAAACATTTGATTGCAGAGATTATTTATTTTATTGAAACGATTACATTCTTCTTAAGGCACCATAAAATTTCTAGCAACGCCATAATAAAAATTCCCCTGCATCACAAAGGCTCAATTTTATAAATAAATTTGAGTAAATTAAATTAATCAATTAATGTATTCACAATTCAAATAAATTTGAGTAAATTAAATTAATCAATTAATTTATGAATCAAAATAAATATTTTATTGCATCTTTGACATTTTTTTCGAATCGCAACCGAAAATCTAAAAGCCTCGCAAAACGCAAAAATGAAAGTACGTCTAACCCGTTGCCGACCTGTTCTTTGATTCCAAAATTACTAACCACAATATCGCTAACCAAGCGTGGAAGAAGGACAAACGGGGAAAAAATACAGGGAAAAATATGAGCGATTCACTGGAGAAAAGTCATTTAGCGACTCTCAACTACTTTTTGTATACAGCATGGATGCGGGCATATGTGAGAATACTGAGACCGACTGGGAACCCATGTGAACCAACGACCGTCGACAGTGTGCAACGAGCAACATTACTAGTGCGAGAGAGAGGGAGAGTTCACCCTATTGCTTACGAAAATAGGAATAATGGAAATTTGAGCTGAACGTCCCGTACTACGCATATGAACCCCACTATCGCCAACACTGAGTCGACTTGGATCCTATATGCGTTTGTGACCTCACAAAGGGGTACGAGTAGCACCGTCATATTAATCAAAAGAGACCGCGAGAAAATAAAACTACAAATTTAATTTAATAGAATATGACGTAAAATCAGGGCGAAAAACCGCGGCGTATAAAATTACCAGTGGCTGAATTGCTTACATTTGACGGGACTCTCGAAAATTGACTATGATATAAAAATACGTTTAAGGCAATGGTAAAATCGCGCGATGATATTACGAATTTAGAACGTTTCATTTACTTTAAAAATTCATTGCGAGGGGAAACCTTAAAAAAAATAGCGATTTCAGTACGAGTATGGAGAATTCCCAATACGCTTGGAAATAGCTGGTTGGGTTTTATAAAAAGAGGCGCATTTTGATTGCGAAACATCTCGATGCCATTTTTAAAAGTTCGATTCGAAGAAAATCGCTTCCGCCGGGACTCAACGGGTTAGCTGACAATACTCGACATCATGTCAACATGCTCAGCTCCTCACGTGTTAAACCGGACGAACATCTGCTTATTCGTATTTTAGCACGCGCTTTACCGCAGAGCGTACGTAGTTAATGGGAGGAGTCTCTAGATTTGGATAAATTTCCATCATTAAATCATCTGTATAATTTTCTCGCGGAAACGGCATTTCGCTTAGCATCATTAGAAGAGGAAGCTATGCGTGCACGATCTCGTTAAGAATGCGAACGTCCAAACCTGTCACATGGATCGTATAACAATAAATATCGAAAGACCGAACCGAATACTCGCGTTTTCGTGACATCCATTAAGAAATCGTGCGTTTTTTGCAATGACCCCCACCATCGAGCTTATCAATACCCGGAATTTAGAAAGTCAACCGTGTCCTATGCGGCAACACGTTAAAGTTGTTTCTGTTTTTTGATGTACTTTCTGGAAATAATAACTATTTCCTTTTGCTAAACATGATAGAATATACAAGCAAGTGTTGAACTTTGATTCTGTGCTATGCGACGAAATGTAGATACAAATAGATAATGGGTAATCTTGAAATTATCGTGGTCGAAAATACCGTTACTGGGAGAGAGACAGCACTATCAACCATCTCATTCCCACTAACGGTATTTTTTACTTTGTTAAAGCCAAGTTTTACTATTGACTATTTGTAAATGCGGTCAATTGCACAAAGCAGTATCCAAGATTATCTCTTTTTGGTACAAAATTCTATCATATCTTAGAAAACAAAATACTATTCCCACAGAATATATAGAAAAATAGTAATCGCTTTAGTGTATACAATATAGGAACTGCGAGATCCCACCCTGTCTTTTATGCTAATTTTAATCACCACGAGCACTAGCGTCGAATGTCGACTAGCTGACGGCTGCCTATTGACCTGACCGGCGCTACACAGTAGAGGGCGGGATGGGGCGAATGGGAGTTATTTATGAGGAAAACGCGTAAACCGCAATAATTTCGAAACTCTGTTTTCCGATTCATGTTCAGCGAGTTGACAAACCCCCGAGTAAATAGTTTCACATAAATCCAATATTTGATTTTTGTATTGTCTAACGGTACTTTCATGTATAACATACGCCTCCAAAATCGTGTACATATTGAAATGATTTAAGTTTATGTACTTGGAGGGCAAAGTGCTCTTACCTACATTTACGATTTAAATGCTACTTATGTTCAAATTAATTTTTCGTTCTTCACGTATACGTCTATATATAGAATTATTTCCAATTCCTTATTCTTTTTTCATTTTAGCCCATCATCTGGAACTAGACCATATGGAGTATCTATGAGTAGTGAATATCACGCTGCTGAAATAATAGGAAAATATTTTGGTTACAACTGTGGTGCCGTATACCCAGAATGTCCAAAAAGTTTACTTAGTACTTTTAGTAAAACTCAATTAAAGTAAGATATGTTTTGTACTCTGAAATGTAAAGAACACTTCGAACAGTGACAAAAGTATATGTATCGATTATGTTATTTGTAAAGTTATCTAATAAAGGGTACATTATTAGAAAATGAAAACCATCAAAGCTATAGCGATTTTAATACACATTAACTAATTTTTCAACTTTATCCTGGTTATAGAAATAAATTCGAACAGGGTTTACTGGAGAAGTAGGCAAACTGTGCAATGAGATATTTTCTATAACTGATATCCATTCAGTATTTATTCATATTAATACTATAAAATGAGTAGGGAAAGCGCGGGGCCAAGAGCCTCTTGCGTGGGGAACAGAACGTTCATTATTACCTGAGAGTGCAACCGAGGACTTGTAAGCAAGTGGTTAACCGAGTGACCTACGCCTGAACGGCAATTATTGAGTCGAAACTTAGGACCAAAAGTCAGGGGCTCTACTCGATGTATGGACTTATGATTTCGCTGATTTCTAGATTGCCGAAGTCCTTAGGTGACTTGCAAGGACTAACTAACTAAAAGACCGAGAACGTTCAAACATTTAAAAAACCATTGATATAAAAAAAAATGCGGAAATACGTGATGACAACGAATCCATCTTTTTTGGGTGGTTGTGACCCCCCTCCCCCTTCTCCCTCTTAGTGTGCACATTGGACACAAGGGGTTCGAAAATCTTACATGACAACATCGGTTAATTGCGCTCAATTGAAAGGTCTTTTTGAGACAAATCCAAAACACTACGCAAAGAGGGCGCTGCATTAATTTTTGACGCTGACTTGCAAATGGAAAATAGGAATAGACAGAAATTCTAATATGAAGAAGTTTAAAGTTGCATTGAATATGAGATCACTCCTATATTTCTGGACAGTTCTGATATTTGCCGATTTTCCCCGAGAATATTCAATATTTTTTTATCTCACTTAATTTTTTTGGTCCCTATCGATCTTACTCGATCTATTTCGATAATTCTCTATCTTTCTGGATACTTCTAAACGTGTCTCGATCTATCTCCATCATTCTCGATCATTCTACATAGACTGGAAGCTGGTTATCTTCCGTGTGCTCAAGGCGGTTTAGTCCTGGAAAAGGGTGATTCAGAAAAATCCATTGCTAAAATCATATGTTAACAAGTGTTTATTTGTTCCCAGAAGACGATTTTCAGAAAATTTATGAAGAAAATCATGAATACACTTCTCTCTAAAAAAATTATACTTTAAGAGTTATGACCATTTCAAGTTTGATTCTTGTAAATTTTCAGCTACTTTGGTAAATTGTTTTAAATTTCAAGTTCATATATATTTTTCAAGATATCACTTGCATATTTTAGGAGAAGGTTGTATTTATAAACAAGTTCATTTCTGCACTTAACTATACGAAAGAGGACATAATCACGTATAAATTTGAGGTTTGATAGAAGAAGCATAATGTACAATAATATCAAAAAGTTCCACTGACATCTATCTAATGCTAAAGTACGCAGGTTCATGATTCGTCCAGACCTGTACGGAAAATGGACGTCCAGTAGAGGTACAGTGCATGTAGCGTAATGGATGTGTATACCTAGATACGCCCCATTCATGAATATACGTAAGCTGTAGTATCTGGACCCAAAGTGGATGTAAATGGGCGTCAACCAAAAGACGCACACTAGACGTCGATATGAATACGTACTGTAACTGTAAGCAGCGATGAACTGGCACACACACCACGACGAGGAGAATAAAACGCACGGCACGCACACGTGCGTGCTCCCTCTTTCCTATACATTGAGGGGTACACGCACGACAAGACCTGCAGTCTCCGCAAAGCGTTCCACTGAACGACACTTCCGCGGAACCAAGCACCGTTCGGCAGCAAAAGTTTTTTCTTTTCGCTCTCGTAACGAAAATCCGAAACACAGTACTTCTGACTTGTATAAGTCGTGGACTAATCTCTGAGACAAAGGAGGCATAAATTGATCGACTCTGCCGGAATATTTTGAGCCGGCTCGTAATTAATTGTAGCGTCGAGTTAAGTAAATTAATCGCAGAGTCGTTGCCCTCGCTCGATTTCGCGGCGTACGGTGCAATACGCAAGTCGAAAAATAAATAGGCGGCTTCGGCCGCACTGTGTATTTATATTCACAATTTAAATTAAATAAATATTTAATTTACCGTATATTTCTCTCCAGTCGATTTATTGAACTTACCTTCATAAGTTACAAATTGGCTACCGTGACAGGACTTAAGAGAATAAGGTTTAAAGGAATTAAATTACTTAAAATTAAAATTAATATGGAAAACGATTCCAATGATAAATGGAAATCAAAAACTAAGGCAGATGATAAGGTTTTCGACAAACCGGAATAAATATTGAGAAATTTTTTATGAATTTGTCGTCTCAACCATTTGTAGACCCAGTGAAAAAATGCAATAAAGAATAAAAGTTTTTCTGAAAATTTAATTCGTGTACTTATTATTTATATATATAATAAAAATTGATATAATGCCAAGGGGTTAACGAGCGGGATGTCGCGCACAGATCCATAGGAGCATATCGCAAGAAATTTTAAGTGAACGCGAACGCGTCAATTTAAACAGATATGAAAATATCGATAATCTAAAATAGGAAATGGAAGTTACCGGATTTCTTAAAGAATTGCGAAAAATAGAACATTACAGTGAAAAATGAATCACTGCATTAGAGAGTAAAATTGAATCGATATCATCGAGAACAACGATCATTTTCGACCAAATACATTAAATTGAAAATACTTTAAACGACCAGGATCGCCGCATCAACAAATTAGTGGACCATCCGGTAGCCATGGCTCGCGATATATCTGGGATTCTGTTAAAGTCAGACTTACAGAAAACCATGGTGATGCAGAATAAACGCCAAGAAAGATAGAGCACCAAATTAAGCACTTACATACGTTAATACAAGAAAATCAAAGCACAAGTGATAGTAGATGTTACGTATCGGTGGTACGTAGCTTCCGTCCTACCCATATTGTATTATTTATTTTAATAAATAAACCTACTATCGGTGAAGCCGAGCGAAGGAAGTGTACCCTCAGCAAAATCCCGCGGTTGGAAAGAATGCGACTGCATACTCCGGTCGATTTCCGACAGGAAACCGCGACAGAGACGATAGTCTTCGATCAGCACTCAAACCAACCAAATAATCTCTTTAATTTCACCACTCACCCACAACTCGCGCTGTTACGACCATCGGGTCGTAATAGTAGACACACACGTCGTAGCAGGCGGAAATTGACGCTCCTAGTACACCAAAACTTAGAATAAATCCTCCTATATTTTAAGGCAGTAAGCAAGAAAAACCTTTAAAATTCTTACAAACTCGACGAACTTATTGCAAAATCACTATGATTAGTCCGATACATTAGTGAGTTGTCATCCAATATTAGCCAATTGTCCTCCGACACAAGCCAGTCGTCTTTATAGATTAACCACTCGTGCCGACTCACTAACGCTTAGAGACGAACTACTTGTCTTTAAAAACAAAACATTATTAGACAGGAACCAGTCGTGTCAGAAAGACAAAACATTAGTATCACAGTTCGTCGAGCTTCTACGTTTACACATTTTTAAGTATTTCTTGGCATTTTGAGTATGAAATGCACTAGAAATGTATTTGCGATATATGATAATTAATAAAAAAAAGTATCTAATAATATACTTGACTATTGCAGTCGATTGTCGATGATATGAAACAATTTATATACGAAATAGTCCCTCTTGTTGGCTTCAATGCTCTTTACCACAAATAATTATTAAAGTGTAGCTGGGGACAGTTTGATAAGATTGCTGTGTTGACATCGGTTTTCTGGCATCCGGGCTGTTGAAAAAGTAGAAATTGTGTAGCTTCTGAAAATTTATTCAAATGTAATCTTCCAGTGATCTTGGGAGTACATTTTTCATTTAGAAACGAATCTCCATAATTGAATTATAAGAGAAAAAAAATTTTAGAAAAATGATAAAAGTCGTAGGTCGTGAGTTCGATCCCCGTCTGGTGAACAATTTTTCGATTTCGTTTCCAAGCAGTAGCTCGCTGTTGGTAAGATGAGCCACGTTGTTTGTGTTTACGTTTCGAAATTATTGTTTATCTGGCGGAAATCGACTCATGACCGTTGCTGTACTTGGTGTAGGTTTCTGCAGTCCTACATTTCATACACAAATGTGAAGTACGGCGCCATGATATATTCTGCTGTTATTTCAAGCACCAAAGTTCTTCCATCTTTGTCTATTTGCATTTTTTAAAATATTTTCTGTCATTTCAAGCACGAAGTGCACTTACGATAAAATTGTGATACGCAACTATTCATAATGAAAGTGTCTCCTGATATAATTATTTTCTACAGTCGATTGTCAGGATTTCCATGCCAGGGAATGCTACAAGAAGTACAAATAGATAAAGCTGGAGTCGGCGTGATGGTCGTGCGGGCTAAGGCGTCAGTCTTAGTCCACCCGAACTGAACGTAGCGAAGGTCCCGAGTTCGCATTCCCGTCCGTGCAATTTTCTCTGCTTATGTCCAGTGTGGAATAACCGGGGAACATTGCTGGGCGAATATACAAATTTGGGACCACTGCCGACCTCCGTCGGCAGGTATCGGTACCGTCAGCGTCTTATCCGCGGTCTTATGTACGTCGTGGGTCTTATCTCGGATAAAGATGGGATAAGCCCCGCGTCGTACTCCCTATACCACAGACCGCCGAATCTGCTGGTGGTACCGATATTGGGGTAGGGGGGACTGGCTCTGGGTGGGTGTTGTGTCGTGTATCTAGTTCTGTAATGTACGGTCTTTGTCCTGTACCTCTCCACCCGAGAGCCGACCCGCAAACAGACTATAGCTGTCATTAACGCGGGGGAAAATTACCTGTCCTTTGTCCTTTAGATAAAGCTGGAAGAACTTGGGAGCTCGTAAAAATAGCAATAAATTTTGATCAAATCTTTCTGTTACCTATATTGGTATATACAGTTACCCTAATAATCAGTAACAAAAATTGTTTCCCCTTTATTGCTAATAATACAATTGTTATTAACAAAACAAGTTAAAAAAATTATTTTTTTTCTCGAATATAAGCAGTTTTCAGAAAACCTCCCGTTATTTTTTTCTGAAAATTTTTTCATAGAGGTTGTCGGGGTCGCTGATTACAAATCCAAGGTTAGATTTGCGAAATTCATAATGGCGAATCCAACACGGCGGAAAAAATGTTAAATATAATTCTATTTGGACAATATTTGTTTTTTGTTAGTTTCTGGGGTCACTGATCACAAATGCGAGGTTTGTTTTGCGAAATTAAAAATGGTGGATCCAATATGGCGGCAAACATTTTAAATGTAACTCTAGACAAAATTTATGAAATATTTAATTCGGATTACACATTGGAAAAGCGGCTAAGGGCTGGGATTCGTTACTTCATAGAAGCTTCCAGGACATCCAAGACTCGCTACGTGGAAGTTCCTCAGTCCGATTTTAAGTCCCTTTATTATTGTTTTTTTATTTTTTATTTTTAAAATTTTTAAATACGGTTGTTCACACTTCTTTTTAATCATTTTCGATTTCTTTTCGCTCATAAATCTAGTATGTAGAATCTTTTGTAAATTAAAAAATGCATTTTTAAAATCGTTTCAACATCACATTTGAGAAAAGATTGCTTACATTTTCGTAGAATTTCAGAAGCTACAAAATTTCCATTTTCGCACTGGCGAGGCTAACAGAAGATGTCAAACCGGTCACAAAATTTCAAGCCGAAGAAGCTGCTTCAAGCTATGCTTCAAGCAGATCTCATAGGCACCATGTTGGACTACATTTTTTATTTCTATGAAGGTGTCTCCGAAATTGTTGGCCAATTGAATGCTTACAATGTACGTTTTCATAATAAACAAATAAATAAATTTGTATGTTATTTTATTTAAAATTTGTACACTAATTTGAAATATATGAAATGAATATATGTTCTTATTTAAATAGTCTTCATTTATGATAAACATTTCCTTATCTTTTCGTAAACAGCTCTTTTTATTTAATTAAAAACTGCATCCAAAACAATTACATATGTCAGTTTTATCATCACCAATTCAAGGATTGAATATTCTTTTCTTTATTATACGATCTGCTAAAATAGGTTCACCAGTTGTTAACGATCGCCGATTAGGGGGTCCAGGTATCGCGCTCTGTAATTTTTCATTTTATCAGATAAAATATTTCTGCTGGGTCTTAAAGGTTAGTCGCGAATATTATGTTGAGAAAAGGATCACTGATGTTGAGGTCCAGATCTTCCGATCCATAGTTTATCTCATTAGCCCAAATATATCTCCACAAAGTATTTATGGTCTCCGTCCTTGCAGTCGCACTTGGAGATTATTTTAAGGTCAAATAATCTACTCGGATTTGTATATGTATTGGAGATAACTGTAAACAAGAACACTACACGAGTATGTTACGCAATAGAAAGTCTTACTTCATGTAAACGGCAACATTATAACAAACAAAATATGTCCAAGAAATTCTAAGAATTTATACTTTCTTCATTTACATGAAGTTGAAATAAATTTATTGTTTTGAAATTTGATTTATTAGAATTTCAAACAATTTATTCGAAATTAAAAGTTAACGTACTACTCAATTTAATGATTATAAGTGAAAATGGTAATAATGGTAAAATAAAATTTGTAAAAATGGTAAAATAAAATTTGAACCAAGTTCAATTTGTAAATATACCTGTAAATAATTCCATAAAATTATGCTTAACTAGATTTAATTTGAATACAATTTCATCAATTATGCATGACAAGATTTTTATTTTATTTTATAAATTTTATGCAACATAAACCATTCACAAGGACAGCAAGGCATTGGAACGAAACAATAAAAGCAATAACTGCAGAATAGAAGATTATTAACATAATTAATTTTAATATGCATATCCTAAATAAGATGAATAATCCTCAAAGTGTCGTATCACAGGATGTAGGTACCTTTTCTTATCAAAATAGTTTCTTAAACGTTTCATATTACACTCAAAATACATTAATATAAATCATTCCAATTATGCAAAACAAGAATAATAAAACAAAGTTCTATATATGTGACCTGGTCTATGAAAAGGGACCTTACGTGCGAAAACAAGTTTTCGAGAAAACAGCGATTGAAGTTAAACAACTCGTTTCGTCAGTTTCTCGTTAGTTACTTTTTGGTTAACTCGTTACTCAGGGGTTTTTGGGCTTGCTGATTACGAATCCGGTGTAAGATTTTTAAAATTCAAAATGGCGGATCCAATATGGCACACTCATTTAAAAAAATCATCGGATTCTTTCGAAACTCGTTACTCGAGGGTTTTTGGGGTTGCTGATTACGAATCCGGTGTAAGATTTTCAAAATTCAAAATGGCGGATCCAATATGGCGGACACATTTAAAAAAATCATCAGATTTTTTCGAAACTCGTTGCTGGGGGGTTTTTGGGGTCGCTGAATACGAATCCGTTGTCAGATTTTCAAAATTAATGAAAAGGGGGCTTATACGTCAAAAAATCATTTTCCAATTTTTGCCGATTTGTATAGAGTTTGAGACACTTTTTCACATGGAGAAAACCGGAAAGTCATAATTTGTTTAAAAGTTTACTAAACGTGAAAAAAGAAGAGTAAAAATACGAAAAAACAACTTATTTTTATTTTAAATTTGGAATAAGGAAAATACATTAACTTATAAGACAAACAAGATTATTATATGCCAGAAAAAACTATTTTACGCTAAAACAAACATTCTACGCAAAAAAAAACACAATGTATGTTTTGCAATACTACGTATTTTTTCACATCGCGGTCTTTTTGACGAAAAATATTATGTTCTTTTGGCGTAACGTATGTTTTTCTGGCATATAATATTGTTTTTTATCTTATAAATCGATATATTTTCGTTATTCCTGATTTAAAAAAAAATAACAGTATTTTTCATATTAGTACTCTTCTTTCTCTTAACTTTTAGTAAACTTTTAAACAAATTATGATTTTCCGGATTTCACGACGTGAAAGAGCGTCTCAAACTCTATCCGAGTCGACAAAAAGTGAAAAATGAGTTTTAGACGCGTAAGGTCCCTTTTCACAGACCAGGTCACATATATTCACTTTCGTCGAATTACAATGTCTCAAAATCATTTATACGCTATGACGCTATAAAAAATCTCGCTGATGAAAATGAATGTTTTTTCTTTTTATATATGATTCTCGTCTCAGAACATTAACATCGATTATATATATATATATATAATAATAATAAAACCAACTTTCAAAATATTGCAAATTACCAAAACGAAAATTACAATTGAAAAACTAGCGCAAATGAGAAAGAGAATCGTCAAATGAAAAAATAAATGTAAATAAAAACCTCACTATAATCTTCATCTCTTCTTTGCGACGTAGTCTTCAAGAATTAGATGTCGAGACTCAATTGCATATTATTGGTCCTTTGAATAACATAAAAAGTATCCTTCATAAACAAAATGGCAACCAGCCACGCTTCTGCGTTATAATTAAATATCGTTGTAACTCGGCGATATTGGGCTATGTGCATCAATCTCGAAATCTCGATCTGGCTTCTTCTCAACCCTTTCTTGAGTTTACGTTGTTCTAGACGGTTCGGAGTGCCTCCATTTCTGTCCTCCGAATATGATATGACTGCGTTCGTGATAAATCAAAATGAATTCTTGAAAAAGAATTGTCCTTTCGGAAATTGTCGCCGACAGGCTCAAAATTACGTTTAGTCTAAGGTTTACCGCACGGTGGGCTTGAATCAACTTTAAATAAAAAGTCTTCCGAAATGGGATTTTCGTGTTAGTTCTGGTACTGGTGACCTTCCTGAGTATTTTCATCAAAAAATTAAAAAAATTTGTCGGGCACTTTTTTTTTAAATTGACTTTTTGTAGTAAAATAGGAAAATTAATAAAATTACGAGTTATAACGTATACTCAAATATTTTGAAATGGGATTTTCTTGTTGAATCTGGTACTGGTGACCTTCCTGAGTATTTTCATCAAAAAATTAAAAAAATCGGTCGGCACATTTTTTTTAAATTGACTTTTTGTAGTAAAATAGGAAAATTAATAAAATTACGAGTTATAACGTATACTCAAATATTCTGAAATGGGATTTTCTTGTTGATTTTGGTACTGGTGACCTTTCTGAGTATTTTCATAAAAAAATTTAAAAAATCAGTCGGGCCGTTTTTCTAAAACTTGACTTTTTGTAGGCAAATTAGAAAATTAATAAAATGAAGTATAACGTATGCTTAAATATTTTAAACATATATTATTTTGTTTTTAATGATAGGTTATTAATAAAACAATATAAATTGCAGTCCAATAACTGGTGACCTTCCTGAGTATTTTTATAAAAAAAATCGTGACATGGTAATGGTTTTATATTTCATTCCTATTCGCAGTTCAACGTGCAGTCAGTGTAAAATATGTAATATGCAAATATTAATATTCAACTGTCTTTTTTTCAGTCATTTCGTAGTCAAGCAGAACAAACGTTTGCTTGCTTACATTAAAGTTGACATTCAACATGTGTGATACATACTCCCGTTAACCTCGTGATGTATATCGTTTTATGTTAGTTGTGTTATTATGTCAATCTTGTAAATGTAAAGTTATTGTGCTAATCTTATCATGTTGAAAAGTCACGCTCTCACGCACGATGAAAATCGTAAAAAGATCTGTATATTTTGTTGCAAAAAGAAAAGCCTAGGTGGGGTTACAAAAATGACTACAATAATACCAAGTGGAAAAATTGAATCTTTAGCAAATATGATTTTTAAATATAAAGCTAGCGACAGATGGTTACCTAGTGGAATTTGTAGCACGTGCTTAAATAAGTTGTATGATTCAAAGAAATTACAAAGAAAATTGTTAGAACCACCAAATGAATCGATGTTTAAGTACAATAGTATTAGTACTAGGTCTATGAATCTAACATTGTGTGAATGGACAATTTACCAAATGGCAAGGAATACAATTCCTAACTTTTCCAAAAATCAAACTCATCCGAAAATATCCGGAATAATTAGTATTGCATCAACAAAGGAGGTTAAAAATAGATATAAAGGTAAGTAGTAAAATAAATAAACTATATACACACCGTGTATGGTCCATTATTATAGTAGTTCTTATCCATGTACCTGGTATAACTTCTCAAAGTGTCAACTTCATGAATCTTCTACTTTACGAACAATTGAAAATATAAACGAAAATTATATTAATTGGAATAATGCTGGAAGAAGAAAAAAAGAAGCCAAAAATGTCATGTGTTGTATTTCACCACCAATATTTATTACTGCCCAAAAAAAGAAAATTGTTCTTGACCTACTGCCTCCACCAGAACTTCACTTACTATTAGGGGTAGTAAATGGTTTATATAATCAGATGTCAAAAGAATTTAAGGAAACAGCTTTATACTGGGCAAAAACGTGTAACGTTGAACGTGAAGTTACGTATGGTGGCGCGAGCTTTAATGGGAACTCTTGTAAAAAATTATTAGATAAATTAGACAACTTGCGCAATAATTGCCCACTAGGATGTTTAAAATTCGTACAAGTATTCAGTGATTTTCGCGAAGTAGTTAAAGCATGTTTCAGTAAAATTTTAGATCCTGACTACGCCAAATATATAAACAATTTCAGAAGTAGTTATTTAAGTCTCGGAATTTCAGTTACCCCCAAAGTGCATTGTATTTTTGTACACGTGTAAGAATTTTGCAACAAATATCAGTTAGTATTAGGAATATTCAGCGAACAAGCTTTTGAATCGGTTCATCATGAATTTAATACTATTTGGCTAAAACACAAAGTTGACCCAACACATTCGGACTACAAGCAACATTTATTACGCGCTGTTTGCGTATTTAATGGTCTCCATTTTTAATATTTATTGTGACCGATATGTAAAAAAATGTTAATAAATATTAAGTTAAGATTGACTAATGATTTATTATTTTCAATGATTTCACATATACGTATTTTATTTGTTTAAGTTGAACAAAACTTTATCCTCATGTGTACACTAGATTTCAGAATTCTTGTGGACATTAAAAGAAATCTATGCAATTTATATTGTTTTATTAATAACCTATCATTAAAAACAAAATAATATATGTTTAAAATATTTAAGCATACGTTATACTTTCCACTAGATAACCATCTGTCGCTAGCTTTATATTTAAAAATCATATTTGCTAAAGATTCAATTTTTCCACTTGGTATTATTGTAGTCATTTTTGTAACCCCACCTAGGCTTTTCTTTTTGCAACAAAATATACAGATCTTTTTACGATTTTCATCGTGCGTGAGAGCGTGACTTTTCAACATGATAAGATTAGCACAATAACTTTACATTTACAAGATTGACATAATAACTCAACTAACATAACACGATATACATCACGAGGTTAACGGGAGTATGTATCACACATGTTGAATGTCAACTTTAATGTAAGCAAGCAAACGTTTGTTCTGCTTGACTACGAAATGACTGAAAAAAAGACAGTTGAATATTAATATTTGCATATTACATATTTTACACTGACTGCACGTTGAACTGCGAATAGGAATGAAATATAAAACCATTACTATGTCACGATTTTTTGGATTTTTTTTATAAAAATACTCAGGAAGGTCACCAGTTATTGGACTGCAATTTATATTGTTTTATTAATAACCTATCATTAAAAACAAAATAATATATGTTTAAAATATTTAAGCATACGTTATACTTCATTTTATTAATTTTCTAATTTGCCTACAAAAAGTCAAGTTTTAGAAAAACGGCCCGACTGATTTTTTAAATTTTTGTATGAAAATACTCAGAAATGTCACCAGTACCAGAATCAACAAGAAAATCCCATTTCAGAATATTTGAGTATACGTTATAACTCGTAATTTGATTAATTTTCCTATTTTACTATATAAAGTCAATTTAAAAAAAATGTGCCGACCGATTTTTTTAATTTTTTGATGAAAATACTCAGGAAGGTCACCAGTACCAGATTCAACAAGAAAATCCCATTTCAGAATATTTGAGTATACGTTATAACTCGTAATTTTATTAATTTTCCTATTTTACTACAAAAAGTCAATTTAAAAAAAAAGTGCCCGACAAATTTTTTTAATTTTTTGATGAAAATACTCAGGAAGGTCACCAGTACCAGAACCAACACGAAAATCCCATTTCGGAAGACTTTTTATTTAAAGTTGGTTCAAGCCCACCGTGACCGAATTATGCGCGATGGTCAAGGTCGAGTCTGCCAACGGCGCCCGTGGGCGTCGCTGCTGGTATTGGAGCCGGCGGCGGGTGAGCGGGGGCTCTCCCGGGCCGGATGAGGGTGACTTGGCAGGGCACTCTTGCCCAGCGGATCTTCGTCCTCATCTTCTTTGCCGTCTTGGCCATGGTGTCCCAATGGTACCTATAACAAAGCGAAACACCCTACATTGGTTGGGGCTACTTAAAGCATTGGGACAACCTCTTATTCTTTTACCAAAACGATGTAACCTATTAACATAAGAAATAAATAATTAATAAAATAATAAACCCATTTAACATAAATCGACCTCTTTAAAAAGGGGGGGGGGGGGTTCCATCGACAATAGAGGTACCAGTGCAGCAGCTAGGTTCTACGGGGCCGTAGGCCTGGACGTCTTCCGGATGAGTGCGCTGGCGAAAGGGGAACATGCGGCGTTGGCGTCTTGCGTGGGCGACCCGGGCGCCTACGGGTTGGAGTCGGTTCGGCCGTGTCCGATAGCCTTATCGCTCGGGGTGCCTGACTGCAGGGTGGCATGCTGGTAACCTCGTTCGGACATTGGGTGCCCTGTCGGGGCTGTTTCGGTAGCCGCGACGACGCACTGTGTAGTTCAAGAGGCGTTAAAAGGCTCAAATTAATATTCAGCGCGATCCGCTCCATTGATTTTAAATAATCTTTTTTTTAAATTGAAGCTTATTAAATTCTGAAGAGATTTCTGGAGGCCGATTTTAGAAAAATAACGTTCCATCGTCGATAAGTAGACGAAAGTGCGCGCGCGTTCGGCGGTGATGTGCGTTCTGTGCGTCCATTATTAATATTCTGCATAATAGTTTTTTCAAAGGTAATCTCTTACGCACGTAGGCGAGCGTGTGTGTGTGTGTGTGTGTGTGTGTGTGTGTGCGTGTGTGTGTGTGTGTGTGTGTGTCTGTGTGTGCGTGTGTGTGCGTGTGGGTGTGTGTGCGTGTGCGTGTGTGATATCCTACAAGAAAATAGATGAATCTATATCTTATATTACGACTGAAAAATATACTCGAAGTTCCGTGCCAACTTTGGTCCCTCTTCAGGGATTGTGGTTAACCAGCCAGGAACTAATTAATATTAACTAATTAAATGAAATTCAAACGAAAATAATCTTCAAAAAAAGATAAAAGTCACAAAAATTACAATTAAAAAAAAACCAAAAGTAAAGCAAAAATAAAATAAAGAAAAAACAAAAAAAAAATGGGACCATTTACCACTACATCCTCCCCGTGGTCCTGGCGTAAGCTGAACGTGGTAAACATAAAATATATTGATAACCTGTGTTCGTGCAATAGTGCTGTTATTGGTGAGGTAATTAAAATATCAATGTGCGCTCGGACATGCCTATACACCCACGCGTGCGCGTATGTTTCATCCACAATTTCAAACTTAGAAAATCTGAAATCGGATTCATATTCAGCGCCATTTTAAACATTGTGGCAAATGAGAATCGTTAAATAAATTTAAGTTTTCGGATTTTCGTCCGTCATTTTGAATCCACTATTTTGGATTTTGAAAATCTAGTACCAAATTCGTATTCTGCCACCTTCATAATCCCCCGAGTAATGAGAGTTATTCAAGTAAATTTATATTCCAGATATTTCATCCGCCATTTTGAATCCGCAATTTTGGATTTTGAAAATCTGCTGATGGATTCGTAATCAGCGAACCCAAAAACACCGTAAGTGAATGTCTCCTTCGTGATTAAAAATTGTTATAAATCGAATTCTACATTTTGGCCGCCATATTGGGTCGGCCATTTTGGATAATAAAAATGTGCATACGGCATTTGATAGCCCTTATTTTTTTATGAATTCTAAGCCTTTACTCGATCATTTTTATTGAAACCAATTTTGGATGGGCGGGTTCACCGGTTGACGGAGAATGACCCATATACATATGTAATATGGCTGTATACAAGTGATTTTTTAATACAGAACTATTTTATATAATTACACATAAATTCATATTCGGGTTGTATAACAGCATCTTAATGCTGCGTGCAACTTGATCCATAAAGACTGTATTTTTTTTTTTTTTTTTTGACGAAGGGCAGAAATGCGTTGGGTACCATAGGGGGTTGAAGATGTTGGTTAACCCCCCGTGTGTCGGACTCCCTTGCCCATGGTGTTCGGGGCAAGGTTTACCGACTAAAACCCTAACCTCCCTTGGCCCTCCATAATCCACTTGTGCAGTCTGCAGCAGAAAAGTGGCTCCGATATCCATCTCCTCCGCTGCAGACTGCACCGGGCCATTTCTTTTGGAACTGTAACCACTCCCTCTACCATCGGGTAAGTGGTTACAGGATCTCGTGTGACCTCAGTAGACGGAGAGATCCCAGCAGCACTGCTTTCTGCATTTGGCCTGCGATTGCATGTTCTCGACACGCCGGAATGCTTTTGATGGTTTGGAGGAAAGTTGGTCTCATTCCTCCCAGCATTCCAATTATCAGCACGACGAGCTTGATTTTAAATCCTCGATGCAGCTTGCGAATCTCGAACAGGAGTTCCTGATATTTCATCCGTTTTTCGTCCTCTTTGCTGACTATATTTGTTTCTGCTGGGGCAGAAAACTCGATGACGAAGATGGATTTGTCATCGAAGTTAACAAGGACGATGTCAGGCTTATTGGCTGATATTTGCCTGCTCGTCGGGAATGAGTAATTCCAGTATATTCAGCACGACTCATTCCCGACTACGGACTCAATATCAGTGGGGACGTACGGCAAAACTGGGGTTGCATCAATACCATAAGTGCTGCGAAAATGGTAATACATCACTCGAAGAGCCGCATTATGCCGTTCGATGTATGTTGAAACTGCATATATTGGACATGCTGCCAAAAGATGCATTAGTGTCTCAGCATGACATCTACACAATCTACAAAGCGTACTCTGTACCGCCTGGTGTAAGATGTCCTGGCGATACGCTAAGGTATTGATGACCCCATCCTGGCATGCGAAGATAAAACTCTCGGTCTCGGATTTCAAGCCGGTTGATCTTAAGAACGAGAAGGTCATCTCTGCCGAAAAGCCAAGTTGTTGGACATTTCGAAAGAATTGTCCATGCAACGGCCTGTCGATATGCCTTCCCTCCAAAATACGGAGTTGTTCCTTCCGTATGTTAGCCCTGAGACAGTGATGGGATATCGAGGATTTTTCGCGCACCGATGTGCGCAGGTTGGGCGCGATTGGCGGCTGGAGGCACAGTCGAGCGACAGCGGAAAAACTATAGTCCTTGCGTGTTCATGCTTCGAATAAATGACTGCGGCTAGCAGTTTATCAGCTGCTTCGCGGCTCATATCGTAAAGGGTGTAGTAGCCGAGTGGTTAAAGCGCTCGACTGATGAACATAATTTTTGTAGTTCGCGTACTCGCAGATGCATTTTTTTTTTTTATTTTTTATAATTATGTAATATAATTTTTTTTATTTTTTTTATTTTTATATTTATTTTTATAATTTATTGCAATTTATTAAATGCTATTTAAATTATTTATTGTATATTTTTGAAAGGAATTTTTAATTTTTTAAATATACTTTTTAACCTAACTTAAGTTATTTTCTGTAACTTATTTTGACGAATATGGCGTTAAATAAAACTTAAACATGTTTTCTCTACTTTTATTTATGTAGTTGTATATTACAGTTGTATTAAATAAATAAATTTCTTCAGTTAGGAAGATATTGCCAAAATGTTTTTAATTCTTTTTTATCCGCCAAAAATGAAATTAATATGTCACAATACTTTTTACGTATATAAAATAGTAGCTTATATTATACAAAAGAAGTGTGAATAATACCATACCCATCTATTTTCCAATACTTGGAATGTTATTTTTACTTACTCCAATTTTATGAAGCTTTAAATAATGCTTAAATATTTAAATACATAATTTTCCAAGGTTATAAAAATATTGCCACAGTTTTTCACTTCTTATTTATCCGCCAAAAATGAAATTGATGTGTAATAATATTTTTATCCGATTCAAAATAGTAACTAATATTATGCAAAATGATCTGTAACTATAATGAAACTATACCTATTCAATGTCCATTATTTGGAATATTGTTGTTACTAAGTCTTTTTTATTTAGCTTTAAAAAAATGCTTAAAAATAATAAAAGTTAAAAAAGCATTTGGTAAAAATAATATTATAATTTATTAAATGCTATTTAAATTACTTATTTAAATTTTAAATTAATTATCTGTGACCGGCAATATTATATAATACATTTTCCAAATTAGTAGTAATAAATAAATAATTTTCTACAGTTAGG
The DNA here is from genome assembly GCA_030407085.1 of Trichopria drosophilae. NCBI lineage: Eukaryota > Metazoa > Arthropoda > Insecta > Hymenoptera > Diapriidae > Trichopria > Trichopria drosophilae. The sequence continues at coordinate 62,148,340 of CM059582.1, read as the reverse complement.
ACAATATCGCCAAAATGTTTCTATTTCTTCTTTATCAGCCAAAAATTTAATATGTAATAATATTTTATGTTTAGTATCATAAAACATACATATATCTACATTCAGACCTCTTAACAATATCATGGTCATTCATACGTTGCGATTTTCCAATGAAAAAAGGTATTAAAAAATTCTATGTTTAAATACATTTAGAGAACTGGCTAATTAAGAGGTAATGAACCTAGTAACTTATTTTATGTAAAAGTATCTGTAACTAATGCAATTACACATATCCAATGCCCAATACTTGAATAATTGTTGTTTAGGAAGTTTAACCCATTTCAAACAAAATATAAAAATAATCAAAATTAAAAAATACCACGACAAGGACATTACAGAACTAATAATAAAAAGGGAATATAATAGCATATATGAATACAAGTAGCTAGACATAAGCAATATTTATGTAAAAGTTAACGTTGTCGAGTGATCTAGATGACTGAAAATCATTCGATATTTTGCAGGTTCGAGAACCGCTGGATGCATAATTTTTGTTTACCTAATGATTAATTAATTTATTGTTTCCCTTTTTATCATTTCACTAAAAACCGTTTATAAAAAATTCCTGAATCGATTTTCAAAATTCAGACTCTGTAATGAAAATTCTAATTACTGCGGACGGTATCCTAGAAAATATCAAAGAAATTAAGAACGAGAATTTTCGGAAATAAGTAATTGTTATTTATAACTGAAAATTCTCGGTCATTTTTTAATTAATGTCTTTGGCATTTTCTAGGGTACCGTATATGGTCATTAAAATTGCTCTAACAGTGCCCGAATTTTTAAAAATCGATTCAGTCATTTTTTTATTTACTGTTTTTAGTGGAAATTCCTACCTTATCGTCCAAGCACTTTAGAACTCCCTGAAGGAGGATATAAATCCACACAATGATAAAACAGAAAATTACACTTAACATTGTAAATAAACAAATTATAAAAATTTAAAACAAATCTATAAAATGTAGGTTTTCCAATTTTTTTCTGATTATCCGCATTAATGGCCTAATAAAGAATAAATGCACAACTTAATATTCTCATAAATTTACAAATTCACATAAATTTATAAATTCTCTAACAATTTGTAATAAAAGTTAAACAAAAATTAAGATTGGCACCGAATGGATGACATATTTTAGAACCGTTTCAGTTGAAATGATCACGTTTAAAAGAATATATAATAGAAGTAATATACTAAAATAGATTCAAATTTAAAAAATATCGATGAAATAATAAAAGTATAGAAAGCGTGGTATTTAACAATTTCTGTCATTAATAGTAATTCGCACCAATAGAATCAAATACAAATAAAAGTAGAATCAAAGTAAGTTACGAAAAGTCTATAAAATTACGTGAAAAAATATATTTCAAGAATTACAATATCTTTAAACACTTACAATATTTTAAAAAGTATATAATAAATAATTTAAATAGCATTTAATAAATTATAATATTAACATAATAATAAAATTAATAACAAAAAAAAACGTGCACTCGCCAGTACGCGGTCTTCCAACGTCATACATACGAGGCAAGCACTCTAACCAGTCGACTAAACGAACTTATTTGAACTTGTTGTCGCAAAGCCGTTGATGAATTACTGCTGCATTCGTATTATATATTAATTAATTTGATTGTGGCGGATAAATAAGAAGTAAAAACCTTGTCGCAATATTTTTCTAACTTTAGAAATGTTTTTGTTTATTACTGGTAGTTTAAACAATGTATTATCTTTTCATTATTATTTTTACAAAATCGTTTTTTTTAAATTTTTATTATTTTTCATAATATTTTTAAAGCTTCATAAAAAAGATTTGTAAAAACAAAGTTCCAACTAATGGACATTGAATAGGTATAATTGCATTACTTACAACATAATTTTGGATAACATAAACCACTATTTTATATACGTACAAAAAAATTATTACATATTAATTTGATTTTTGGCGGATAAGGAAGAAATAGAAACATTTTGGCGATATTGTCCTAACTGTGGAAAATTATTTGGTTATTACTACTAATTTAGAAAATGTATTATATAATAATGCCTGTCACTGATAATGATGATTCTCAGAAATAGAAATATCACCGAAATAAGTTACAAAAAAGATATCATAATTACGAGAAAAAATATATTTAAAGACTTTCAATTTCTTTAAACAGTTACAATATTTTAAAAACTATATAATAAGTAATTTAAATAGCATTTAATAAATTATAATATTATTTTTACCAAATGCTTTTTTAACTTTTATTATTTTTAAGCATTTTTTTAAAGCTAAATAAAAAAGACTTAGTAACAACAATATTCCAAATAATGGACATTGAATAGGTATAGTTTCATTATAGTTACAGATCATTTTGCATAATATTAGTTACTATTTTGAATCGGATAAAAATATTATTACACATCAATTTCATTTTTGGCGGATAAATAAGAAGTGAAAAACTGTGACAATATTTTTATAACCTTGGAAAATTATGTATTTAAATATTTAAGCATTATTTAAAGCTTCATAAAATTGGAGTAAGTAAAAATAACATTCCAAGTATTGGAAAATAGATGGGTATGGTATTATTCACAATTCTTTTGTATAATATAAGCTACTATTTTATATACGTAAAAAGTATTGTGACATATTAATTTCATTTTTGGCGGATAAAAAAGAATTAAAAACATTTTGGCAATATCTTCCTAACTGAAGAAATTTATTTATTTAATACAACTGTAATATACAACTACATAAATAAAAGTAGAGAAAACATGTTTCAGTTTTATTTAACGCCATATTCGTCAAAATAAGTTACAGAAAATAACTTAAGTTAGGTTAAAAAGTATATTTAAAAAATTAAAAATTCCTTTCAAAAATATACAATAAATAATTTAAATAGCATTTAATAAATTGCAATAAATTATAAAAATAAATATAAAAATAAAAAAAATAAAAAAAATTATATTACATAATTATAAAAAATAAAAAAAAAAAATGCATCTGCGAGTACGCGAACTACAAAAATTATGTTCATCAGTCGAGCGCTTTAACCACTCGGCTACTACACCCTTTACGATATGAGCCGCGAAGCAGCTGATAAACTGCTAGCCGCAGTCATTTATTCGAAGCATGAACACGCAAGGACTATAGATTTTCCGCTGTCGCTCGACTGTGCCTCCAGCCGCCAATCGCGCCCAACCTGCGCACATCGGTGTGCGAAAAATCCTCGATATCCCATCACTGCCCTGAGACGCACTGGGCACAGATTGATGACTGATTCAGCCTCCTGTGCACCACTACGTCCCACGTTGAAAACCAGACCGAGGGGTCGCCCCGCTCGTTCCGCCGCGTTGTACAAAAACGCCCCCTTCCCTTGAATTTCATGCTGATGTACTAGCATCATCAGGGGATCCTCCGTTCGATTAATCACGTCGCAAGCTGTTTCGAGGACCAATCGGTCATGCATACACTCCAGGCTTAAAAGACCACGACCTCCAATATTTCGGGGTAAATACAGTCGTTCCACGGAAGACCTTGGCTGCCACCTTATTTCTCCCGGTCAATTCTGATGACCACATCTGACGGAGAATGCGCCCGTATTTCTTAATGATGGTGGTTTTAGCAGCCTGCACGTCCTGGACATGCCTTTGAGGTACGCCCAGGTATGTGTAGGCTTCTTCGGCGCTAAGGTGGCGGATGACATTTCCGTTGACGTGGTTCATATCGTTGTTATGGGAGCCTGACCTTCCGCTGTGCAAATGAACGACTGCACACTTGTCCAATCCGAATTCCATGCCGATATCTCTCGAGTATGTGAAGGCGATGTTCAGAGATCGATATAATTTATCCTCGCCTGATGCGTATAATTTAAGATCGTACACATAGAACAGATGGGTGATCTTATGTACACGTTCACCAGGCGGTCCACACATGTACCCTTGAGATTTCCGGAGAGCAACGGATAGAGGCAATAGTGAGATGCAGAAGAGCAGAGGACTCAGAGAATCTCCCTGATAGACACCTCTTTGGAATTGAACCAGTCTAGACATGGTTCGACGCTTGCTCGATGTCATGACAAAGCGTGTTTTCCAAAGAGGCATCAGGTCATCTACAATTCTCACTCTGTTTGGGTGGACATGGAGGCGTTTGAGCAACAAGCTTAAAGGCTCGTTCGATGTTGAGTCATACGCCTTCATGTAATCCAGCCAGGTTATCGAAAGGTTACGCTTGCACTGGACTGCGTCCTGACAAACACACCTGTCGATAAGCAAGTTGTCCTTGCAGCCGGATACACCCAGTTTGCAGCCTCGTTGTTCTACTATCCGTTGCCACACCGGTTTCACGGATTTCTCAATACGTTCGTTCAAGATGTTAGGGAACAATTTGTATAACGTATTGAGACACGTGATCGGTCTATGATTTTTCGGATCGGACAAGTCTCCCGATTTTGGGATCAGTGTCGTTCGGCCCTCCACCAGCCAGTGCGGAATGGGTTGGTCTCCATTTATATAAGAGGTGAATATTCGGGCTAGGTGTTGATGCACAGAAGTGAACCTCGCTCCTGTGATGGCATTTTTCATCTCTAATGCACTGACGGGTGGGCAATATTCACTTTGTTGTGTGACCTCGTCGCACATGCTCCTAGCTAAATGCTCCCTCAGAATTCCTCAACTGCTGCCATCGACGGAAACTCGCTTGAGGCTGCGATACGATGTTTAAAGAGGTTTGAACGATTCGTCCAAAATATTGAGTTTTGTCGAATTCCTTCTTTCCGTCTTTGCAGCGTCTTTTTGGCATCGGCCAAACCCCGAATTTTATCCGCTAAACGTTCCTTGATATTGAGCAACTTCAGCTTGTTCAGTGTGTGATAGTACGTCCGCAGTTGTTGTGCGAACTTCTTGACTTTCTTGACACACACTGAATTCAGGAAGCGAGTTTCCGTGTCAGTCGAATCTTACCGTTCAATTGAAACATGGGTTTTGTAATCTGCCGACTCTCCGATATCTGTGTCAGATTTCGCGGAGTCACCAGATCACTTGCAGCCTCGTAAACGGCACAATTGACTTGCCACAGGTCGCAGTCATCTGAAAGAGCATCCAGAAGTAGGCTATTTGCTTTGTCTAATTCTCGTTGTTTATGCAAAATTTTCGTTGTCAAATTTTGCCTAAACACGAGTGTCGTGCTTTGATAATGTGGAGCATCTCTCCCAGCACTGCGTACGGGCTCAGTTGTCATTGCTCGCACATCCGGTACCGGTTGACAGCTGGGAATAACGAAACCTATCCGCCTCAGATATGCTACATAATCTCTCAGATGTTGGTGAGTAAAGCGATCTGCCAGTTCGGGATGCATTATTGCAAACCGACTATGCATTCGCGCCATGTAGCCTCGCTGTTGCGGACAGCTCTCCTCGTAGCAGCGCGTCAAATATTGCCTGAGATCCTCCGTCCACTGAAATCGTCCGTGGGCATTCGTTGGTCGTTGTCCCGGGACACCTGTCTCGGCTCTTCCACCTCAGGACTGGGCTGCATCCGAAGCAGCCCGATGGTCAGGAGCCCTGCGCGTTGCATTCCTTGTAACCGCAAATACAGGGAGCAGGGTGGTTAGCCCTACTCCCCGTTGTTATGCCTCTCTCGTTTGTCTCTTACCTCGCCATCCACTGGGGTTGGTTACCCAATCTCTGGCAAGGTTACTAAGAGTCCAGGGCCCACCGGCTTTAATAAGCATACGTGGAGGTGAGAGTAGGCCATTTGGGAAGATAGGCTAAGATGCAGTTTTTTGCAAAGCCGCATTGTGTTACGCATCATTCCCTTTGGGCCCCCAACTGTGATATAGAATCAACGTGAAATTCTTATACATTTATATACTATTTTTTGTAATTATCAATAGAAAATTTTTTGAATTTAGTGACTTCTCCCTACATAGTCAATAAGATAACGACCACGAAATGTTGATCAATTTCTCAAATCTTGATAATAATTACATTCCATTATGCAATTTTGAATACAATTTGTACAATCATACATGTACATGTAGAGAGAAATTCCATAGAATTATATAATAGTTTTGTATGTCATTATATATGATTACACATGGGTAATTTTCGTCCTGGCTCGTGTCCAACAAGACATTTTTCGGTGCAATATAATCGAAAAGTTTCAGCGATATTTAAGCTTGATATTTCACTATACAATATATGTGATATGGATAGTATTAAGGTTATTTTACTGTAAAATTTCTGAAATATTACGTTCCGTGTGAGTATATTCAGAAAATAATTCGTGCGACGAAGTCACACAGCAAATTGAATATTGCCCACCCGTCAGTGCATTAGAGGTGAAAAATGCCATCACAGGAGCGAGGAATTTCTCCTCGCCGGGCTGGGAAGGAACTATTGGTGGAAGAAGTTCAATTTTGTCCATCAACACCAAACCTGGATATTCACCTCTTACAGAAATGGAGACCAACCCTTTCCGCACTGGCTGGTGGAGGGCCGAACAACACTGATCCCATAATCGGGAGACTTGTCCGATGAGAGAAATCATAGACCGATCACGTGTGTCAATACGTTATACAAATTGTTCACTAACATCTTGAACGAACGTATTGAGAAATCCGTGAAACCGGTGTGGCAACGAATAGTAGAACAACGAGGCTGCAAAATGGGTGTATCCGGCTGCAAGGACAACTTGCTTATCGACAGGTGTGTTTGTGAGGACGCAGTCCAATACAAGCGTAACCTGTCTATAGCCTGGATGGATTACATGAAGGCGTATGACTCAACATCGCACGAGCTTTTAGCTTGTTGCTTAAATGCCACCATGTCCACCCAAACATAGTGAGAATTGTGGAAGACCTGATGCCTCTTTGGAAAACACGCTTTGTCATGACATCGGGCAAGCGTCGAACCATGTCTAGACTGGTTCAATTCCAAAGAGGTGTCTATCAGGGAGATTCTCTGAGTCCTCTGCTCTTCTGCATCTCACTATTGCCTCTATCCGTTGCTCTCCGGAAATCTCAAGGGTACATGTGTGGACCGCCTGGTGAACGTGTACATAAGATCACCCATCTTTTCTATGTGTACGATCTTAAATTATACGCATCAGGCGAGGATCAATTACATCGATCTCTGAACATCGCCTTCACATACTCGAGAGATATCGACATGGAATTCGGATTGGACAAGTGTGCAGTCGTTCATTTGCACAGAGGAATATCAGGCTCCCATAACAACGAAATGGAGCTCGTCAACGGAAATGTCATTCGCCACCTTAGAGCCGAAGAAGCATACACATACCTGGGCGTACCTCAAAGGCATGTCCAGGATGTGCAGGCTGCTAAAACCACCATCATTAAGAAATACGGGCGCATTCTCCGTCAGATCTGGTCATCAGAATTGACCGGGAGAAATAAGGTGGCAGCCACGAATACGTTGGCCGTATCACCAGTGCTCTATTCATTTGGAGCACTGAAGTGGAACGTTTACGAGCTAAGGGATCTTGACCGAAGCACACGGAAGATGATTTGAATGCAACGCAGTTTGCATCCAAGATCTTCCGTGGAACGACTCTATTTGCCCCGAAATATGGGAGGTCGCCTTTTAAGCCTGCAGTTTATGCATGATCGATTAGTCCTCGAGACAGCTTGCTACGTGATTATTCGAACGGAGGATTCCCTGATGATGCTAGTTCATCAGCATGAAATTCAGGGAAAGGGGGCGTTTTTATACAACGCGGCGGAACGAGCGGCGCGAAACCTCGGTCTGGTTTTCAACGTGGGACGTAGTGGTGCACAGGAAACTGAATCAGTCCTCAATCTGTGCCCAGTGCGTCTCAGGGCTAACATACGGAAGGAACAACTCCGTATGTTGGAGGGAAGGCATATCGACATGCCATTGCATGGACAATTCTTTCGAAATGTCCAACAACTTGGCTTGTCGGAAAATATGACCTTCTCGTTCTTAAGATCAGCCGGCTTGAAATTCGAGACCGAGGGTTTTATCTCGCATGCCAGGATGGGGTCACCAATACCTTAGCGCATCGCCAGAACATCTTACACCAGGCGGTACAGAGTACGCTTTGCAGATTATGTAGATGTCATGCTGAGACACTAATGCATCTTTTGGCAGCATGCCCAATATATGCAGTTTCAGCATATATCGAACGTCACAATGCGGCTCTTCGAGTGCTGTATTACCATCTTCGCAGCACTTATGGTATTGATGCAACCCCAGTTTTGCCGTACGTCCCCATTGATATTGAATCCGTAGTCGGGAATGAGTCGTACCGAATATACTGGAATTACTCATTCCCGACGAGCAGGCAAATATCAGCCAATAAGCCTGACATCGTCCTTATTGACTTCGATGACAAATCCATCTCCGTCATCGAGTTTTCTCCACCAGCAGAAACAAATATAGTCAGCAAAGAGGACGAAAAACGGATGAAATATCAGAAATTCCTGTTCGAGATTCGCAAGCTGTATCGAGGGTTCAAAATCAAGCTCGTCGTGCTGATAATTCGAGTGCTGGGAGGAATGAGACCAACTTTCCTCCAAACCATCAAAAGCATTCCGGCCTGTCATGAACATGCAAATTCCATCGCAGGGCGAATCCAGAAAGCAGTGCTAGTGGGAGCTCTCCGTCTACTGAGGTCACACGAGATCCTGTAACCACTTGCCCAATGATAGAGAGAGTGGTTACAGTTGCAAACGAAATGGCCCGGTGCAGTCTGCAGTGGAGGAGATGGATATCGGAACTACTTTTCTGCTGCAGACTGCACACATGGATTCTGGAGGGCCAAATACAGTCTTTATTGATCAAGTTGCACGCAGCATTAAGATGCTGTTGTACACCCCGAATATAAATTTATGTGTAATTATATAAAATAATTCCGTATTAATAAAAATGCATGTATATATTTATATATCACTTGTATACAACCATACTATATATGTATATATAACTTTCATAGTACATTCGAAATTTACTATCATGGAAAAAAATCATTTGGCAATGGGATATTACTCGGAATATACGATGCGGGCCACTAAAATTTGGCATAAGTTTGGCCGCAAAATTTTTAATTCCCGACGACAGGACTCGTATGCGTCGTAACACTAAATCACCCACCTTATACTCTACCTCACGATGGGAGCGATTATAATACTCGGCTTGGTGCGTCGCGGCACGCTCAAGGTTACGATGTACGCAGTCGTGAATGAGAGGTAGCCTCCTCATCCGATCACGCCAGAACTCAGGGTCCTTAGGTAGTGTAAGTGGAGGAGGGGGAAGGTTGGTACGCAAATTTCTTATAACTACTGGGTTGGGGCCATAATTCAGAAACACAGGGATCATTTTGGTGAAGGACTGGACAGTCATATTCAGGGCGAACGTAAGTTCCTCTAGATGCGCGTCCCAGTCGCGATGATCGTGTGAAACGAAGGTTCACATCATCGTTTTGAGGGTTCTGTTCACCCTCTCGACTGGGTTCGCCTGGGCGTGGTAAGGGGGAGTACGAGCGGGGGTTATACCTAACTGCTTCAGATAGGACTGTACGTATGAGTTATCATATTGTTTCGCATTATCTGACAAAAAATACCTCGGACAACACCATTGATTGATAATTAGACTATCGAAGGCAGCCATACTGGCCGCGCCTGTGGCAGCCCGAAGGGGTTTCACTTCTACGTATTTGGTAAACATGTCTTGGAAAACCACCATGAACTGGTTTTGACGCTTGCTGGGGGGGGGGGTGCGACGCTGACTCTGGCCGGCTTCATAGCGGGCGTCGCGAGGGCTAGCTTTTCCTTGTCTCGCTTCGTCTTCGGCGTATAGGCGAAGGCGGGTAAGGCAGACTGATTAGCCGCTAGAGGGGGGCGGTAGACCCTCTCTTGATTTGCGGCCCCCGACACAAGTTTTGGACAGCAATGTCCAGCTGCTCTTCTTGAGAAGGGGGGAAAGCAAGCAGGTTGAAAAGACTCCGTAGGGCCACTAAATACTCGCGGATGGGCTCTTCGGGTCCCTGTGTGCGTAAGGTGATCTCCCTCTTAATACTGGCCTCTAGGCAGCGTTGGCCGAACGCGTCGCGAAAATAACGTACAAAGCCGGGATACGTATGCCAGCTTGACGTCTCAACCCGGTACCATTTGAGGGCTGATTCCTTGAACGCTTCAGGTAGGGCGCGGTCGTGATGGAGAAATGTCCTGTTGCTGTGGTTGGCGTCACCACCGTTAACGTGGGTATTCTCTTTACGCACTTTCGCGAAAGGACTCTAAACTACTCTGATTTGCGGATCACGAAACTAAAAACAGGCGGAGCACCGATGCTTCTCTTTACCAAGACTGCTCGAGACTGACTCCTACTGTCGTGCTCTTCCTTTGCGCGGCGGTGCGCCGTCGAGCCGGCGCGTGCGCGCTCGAACGACTCGCGCGAGAGAGGGGATCGTCATCGGGCTCCTACGTGGGGACGTACTCGTCGGGGTGATGACGAGCACCGTCCTCGGGGTCTTCGTGGTGGGAGGGGATGACACGGAGCGCTGAAAGTGCTTCGTGCGTCCCCGACTCGTCTCGGGCTCGATGTCTCCGCGGTGAGAGAGAGCGAGAGAGAGAGAGAGAGAGAGAGAGAGAGGTCGGCGGCAGTGGCCGAGACCCGTTCCTCGGGAACTCTGGAGGCGCACTGCGGCACGACCAGTAGGGGGAAACGGGTAGTGGCGCGCTCCGGTACAACCCGATCCTCGTCCGGGAGGGGCGGAACTGGATGGCAGGGTTACGCCCGGCCTCAACACAATTTGTTTCGTCACAATATGAAATAAATTACTAATATATATTTATGCGTGTACATATGTGAAATAAAAGAAAAAAAAAATATATATATATCACACACTTTTGAAAACGAGAGTAAAAACCTTTCATACCGTTTTTTGTGCCCAAGAAAAATACCATTTTAGAATTTAGTTCTTTGTTATTGGATGCTCCAATTACGAATCTCGTATCAGAATTTTGAAATTCAAAATGGCGGATCCAATATGGCTGATGAATTTGTAAAAAGTGATCGGATATTGCTGAAACTTGTTTCTCGGTGGTTCTCGGGGTCGCAGAATAAGATTCTGATGTTAGATTTTAAAAATTCAAAATGGCGGATCCAAGATGGCCAATGAATTTGTAAAAAGTGATCTGATGTTGCTGAAACTTGTTTCTCTGGGGGTTTTTGGGGTCGCAGAATACGATTCTGAACTTAAATTTTAAAGATTCAAAATGGCGGATTCAATGTGGCGGATGAATTTTTAAAAAGTGATTGGGCGTGATTGAAACTTGTTCCTCGGGGAGTTTTGTGGTCGTACAATACGAATCTGGTGGATGACAAAGCTAAATTAAAAATTGTATAGTACCAAAATAATGGCGAAAATCGGTTAAACATAGAATAGCTTACCTCTAGTAGGGGTATAGCGTTATAATATGAGTATGAACACAAGTGGTTTAATGAATTATTGCAACCTTCGGATTTAAGAAGTTACGACCTCTGAACCGTATATGTAACAGCTGTTGCCATCGCCAGGAGGCACTATTACCCGTAAAGTTAGATAGTCGTGTTTCTCTTCCGACATTTCCCGCAGCTCTTGAAGTAATGTTGATTTTGTATCGTCAATTCGGAGCGAGTTTCGTTTTCGATGCAGATGCATCTAAAAATCATGCCCTTCTTAGCATTACCCAGGATGAACGACGCGGACGTGATAGGGTTCTCATCCCATTGTGGTGCTTTTTGAAAATGAGTCCCCTTGCCTCTCACGAATTGGGGTGCTTTTTGAAATTGAGTCCGCTTGCCTCTCACAAATTGGGGTGCTTTTTGGAAGTGAGTCCCCTTGCCTCTCACAAAAGGAAGAATCATATTAATCATATAATTTAGAAAAAGGAAAAAGTAATCGAACATTGTCATAAGCTCTAAAAACCCCGTCTGCTAAAGGTTTACAATAAAAATCATTTCTGTATTTCTTATCTGCGAATCGACTTAGTTCACAGTAATTTCTCGAAAAACTTCGCATTCGTTGTACAAAATGCAGCACAAGGGTTTCATTACAACAACGACCAATGTACGGTTCATCCTGTCGTTTTCTACTACAAATCAGAAGGTACAATAATCCATTTTAGTAATGTATTATTATCAAACAGCTTGACTCATGATACATCTGCCGTGCATGTAATGCAACAAACTATTATTCCTGAAATAAAAAAAATGTGCCCACGCGTACAACATGTAATTTATGTTACCGATGATGCGGTACAACATTATAAAAATAGATTCCAAATGAGTAATCTCATGTATCACAAAATCGATTTCGGCATTGAAGCTGAATGGCATTTTCATGCGACAGCGCATGGAAAAGGAGCATGCGATGGTATCGGCGCGACTTAAAAAAGGGAAGCAACGCGTGCTAGTCTTCAGGCCGAACAACATCTGCGTCTGCGTCATACCATAAAATTTTAAAAGCTTAATTGATGCCGCACATTCGAACGAATTGACTGAAGATTTGGCATATTCCAAATAAGAATCTTAATCTTCGAAAAAGGAACAAGTTTCAACAACGCCCAATCACTTTTCAAAAATTCATCCGCCATATTGGATCCACCAATTTGAATCTTTAAAGTCTAAGTTCAGAATCGTATTCTGCGACCCCAAAAACCCCCGAGAAACAAGTTTCAGCAACATCCATTCACTTCTTAAAAATTAATCCGCCATATTGGATCCGCCATTTTGAATCTTTAAAATCTAAGTTCAGAATCGTATTCTGCGACCCCGAAAACCCCCGAGAAACAAGTTTCAGCAACATCCGTTCACTTCTTAAAAATTCATCCGCCATATTGGATCCACCATTTTGAATCATTAAAATCTAAGTTCAGAATCGTATTCTGTGACCCCGAAAACCCCCGAGAAACAAGTTTCAGCTACATCCGTTCACTTTTTAAAAATTCATCCGCCATATTGGATCCTCCATTTTGAATCTTTAAAATCTAAGTTCAGAATCGTATTCTGCGACCCCGAGAACCCCCGAGAAACAAGTTTCAGCCACATCTGATCACTTTTTACAAATTCATCCGCCATATTGGATCCGCCGTTTTGAATTTCAAAATTCTGATACAAGATTCGTAATTGGAGCATCCAATAACAAAGAACTAAATTCTAAAATGGTATTTTTCTTGGGCACAAAAAACTGTATGAAAGGTTTTTACTCTCGTTTTTCAAAAGTGTGGTATTTTTAAGCACCGCATTGGAGCCGCCATTTTGAATTTTCAAAAATACCACACGGAAATTAAAAGTAGATATACTGAGCTAAATTTTAAGCCCTGAAACAATTTTTTTGGCGGTAATGAATTTTGGCCAGCCAAGTGATCCGGTTGACGTGGAATGCCCGATATATATATATATATATGTATATATATATATATATATATATATTAGATATCTAATAAATTCAAGTGAATTCATAAAATTTGCAAAGACAGACGATCAGAGATTAGACAGAGAAAATGTACATTTTATCACTTTATTATTTTGTGATTATTATTTTATAATACATAAATCTGATCAGATATGTGTTGGTTTACGTAGACGTATCAAAACTGCTTCTGCTGCTTAAAACGCAAGAAAAATGTTATGACCTGCCGGAGCGATACCCGGCCGATGTTGTGTTCGCTGAAATAGATAAAGACGGACAGGTACTTTTAGTAACTGAAGGAAGGAAAAAGTATGAATTAGGTAAAATAGACTTTAATCATATCTTCGGCAAATGGTCAGGTGCTAGCAGCGTACAACCAATACAGTTTCCATATCAATAGACTGTTTGGCATGTCGAGATATGAAAACTGGATGGTATTACTTGTGTTCGGTATATTAACTAATTTAGAATCTCAACTCGAAAAAATTCATGCATAAATCTTTTATCATCGCATTATAATCAAAACTTAACTTTTAAGTGTTTTTGCATGGGTAATTTTATCAATGTGACAATGGTTGTGTTCGGTATATCATATTGATTAAAGTCGAGTGATGTTTCTAGCACTTGGTAGTTTGGCCTCTTAAATTTACGGAAATCTAACCTCGCTTGCGTTCGGTGAGCTAAATTATCAGAATCAATATGTAATTCACAGGAGCCGAATTCATAATGGATGATGAAATGACAGTGCGTAAATTAGGCGTTCCAGCGAAATGGGAGAGAAACTCCTCATACCACATTGCCAAAGACAGTTCGAAGAACAGACAGAACAAGAGAGATACGACAGAACGGAAGGAGAAGACGGAGGTGAAAAATGGGACAGAGCTACCCAAAACGACAGTCATAGTACGACAGAAAATCAAATAGAAAATAAAATAAAAGGTACGTATAAAATTAAATCAGATAAAATATTAATTAAAAAAGTATTCATTAATAAGGAAAGTGAAATTCTGTGACAGAAATATTAGAACAGTTGACAAAGTTGATAGCTCGTTTCGATGAAATGGAATGGAAAATAGAAAGAAAAGAAACAGAAGACAGTAACAAAGTAGATGAGCTGAGGTTGGAAGTTTTTACAGAATTGAAAGAAAGGTTAGACGAATGGGAAGAATACGACGAAAGAAAAATGGAAGAGGCTAAAGAAAAGAAACGAGAAGATCAGTACAAGTTAAATGAAATGAAAAGTTAAATAGAAAGATACAGAAAAATGATAAGCCTCAGAGATGCCCAAAATCCAAGTGAAGAGAGAAGAGACACGACAGAAAATCAAAAGTTAAAGACAGTAAAACACTTTGAGACTACAGAAAAGGTAATGAACAATTCTGATAGTAATGATCTCCCCACATACGGATATGAAAACTCCACTGAAATTGAAAATGTGCACGAAATAGTGAACAAGGCAGAGATATCGCTATTAATTCAGAAAGAAATGAATGAATATAATTTTAAGTCTGACGATACAATGCATCTAAAGGATTAAAAGTAACAATAAAAAAGAGTGGGCTAACAAAGATGTAACCGTGAGACCCGATTATAAATTAACAGCAAATATGAAATTTGAATATTTCCTAGATTTCTTTACTTCTGAATTAAGAGTGATAGATATGCTATATATTATTGATAAAAATGTACAGTTAAAAGACAGACTGAATGACGGAAGATTAGAAAAAACATAAGTATAAAGTCTGTGATCAATAAAATAGATCAAAATTATCATGCCAGAGTAGTTCATATAAAAGATCCCGTGGAATTAATTCATAAAATAAAATAAATTAAACTGAGCGAAATGAACATAACTTCGACCACCATAAGGAGAAGTTTGTACAATATGAAGTATAATAATGCGAAAGAAAAGGCAGCTATGTTTATTGACAGATTTGAAGATCTTGTTCGTGGTTATAATTGTTAGAATATGAGTAATTTTTACGCTACGCAACGTTGGATCTGTGTGAGAGTGTATGTGAGTGCGTCACGAGTTTGGAGTGGGAGAGCGCGAAATGGATTTGTTTATTGTAACTTTGGCTTGCGTGCGTGAGACATGTGAAATATATAAAGTAATAAAGGACTATATGGTCATTGTAAGATTAGTGATGGTGTAGTAAATAATTTCACACGTGCATAAACAAAATGCTGCTCTTAAAGAATAAATTGTTCATTTGCTCCAAAACCTATCTATTTGTTTAACAATAATAACCTGACTGATACGACGGCATTATCGGACGGAGAAAAACGTGATGCCTTTTATAATACAATCGTCAACTCTGTACCTCAAATACAGCACGTTGACTTCATAAGAAAAACTACAACCAGTAAAGGCTTACCGTATGAAAAACTTAAATTCTTTCTCATGCAGGTGAAAAGCGTGAATGCGACAGATGGAATGCCGGTATCTGCCATGGTGGCCAAACTTAAAGACATTAGAAAACAAAAAACCGACGATGAATAAAATTTAAGACTGCATGTAACAATAAAGACAGTGGTGAGTACCCGTGTGACAATATAATATTAGATAAATTTACTGCTCTGAATACCACAGACGAATTTAAGACAGCGAAAAATAATATAATATTAGCTAGGTTTTTAGCAGATAGCGGAGCAAATGAGCATCTCACGAATTCAAGATCAATATTTAAAACGTTTAATGAACAGTATAATGAGATCAAATGTGCGAATAAAGACCAAAATGCGAACTTGAGATCGGAGGAAGAAGGAATTGAACAGATAACCATTCCTTAAAATAGAATATTAACCTCGGATAACGTTATATGTGTAGAAAATTTCACGGAAAATTTGCTATCGTTACGTAAATTTGCCGATCAGGGATTAACTATCTATTTAGATAATGAAAGTAAAGACATTTATGATCTAGTTTCAAATGAGTCCTTTGTCACTGGTATTTATAAGAAACCTTTCTGGCGGGTTGACTTTGAAATTGATAAAATTACTGATAATTGCAAATTCAATGACAAGAGGGATGACTAAACAATAGCGACCGAACGGAAATAAGCGAACGAACGAATCTGAAAGCGAAAGCGATTTAACAAATGAAGAAGTTGAAGTGAGCGATCGCGAAATCGACCGGGAGAGCGAGAATAACCCCGAAACCGGTATTTTTATAGACATTAAAAATACAGTTTCGGATAGACGAGTTCACCAAGTAGACGAGATGACAGATGAATATGAATCCAAATGCGGAACCATATCAACAGAAAATGAAATCGAACGACAGAATCTAAGTCAGGCTATGTTGTAGCATAGTAGAGAAAGTCATGCGTCAAAGAAACTACAAGCCAAATTCCCTGAAATAAAGGTCTTGGCAATGCTAATTTTGATGACACAATTTTGAACAAAATGGTATCGTAATTTAACAAGCTGCCCTTTAAGCCTGTTAGAAATAGAGCCACAGAACCTCTGAAAATAAATCATTCGGACATTATGGGTAGTATCGCTCCTGCTACTTATCTGAATTGTTACAAATTTATCTCGACTTTTATCGATAATTATTCACGCCTGGCAATTGCATAACCGATAAAGACGACAGCCGAGGCGGGTAATTGAGTTGAATCTTTCGTTAAAAGTGCCAGAAATATATTAGGCAGAGACGCAAAGGTATGTTACTTACGCAGTAGGGTGGGTCGAAAGACAAACTTTTTCGAATTCGATTTCGGCCCGGAGTGGTAAATGTCGTGTCTGTTGTCAGTATCACCTATGAAAAATTCCATTTTGATCGAACAATATCTTTGGTTCCCACAACGGCGTCAAAAATTCTGAAAAAGTGGCACAGCCCTTGGAGCTTAGGCAATTCCACAAAAACAGTCACTGCGCATCTTTTTCTAGATAAAGTGATGTAAAGCAAAGAACAAGATCACAGAAGCTCAGAAGAAACCTTCATTAACTATATTTTCTTTTGAAAGTGTGAGACGCATAAAGAAGTACCTCCAAGGGAGCAATAATTTCTATTAGATCAAAGCGATCTCCGAATTATGGCACTGGGTTCAATTGATGTACATACGACGAAGCTGCTTGAACGATCTCAGAAGAGAGCAGAGAGGACAATCCATTAAACAGAGAAAGAGAAAAAGAGACAAAATTTAGAAACGTCTACAGTTTTCACTGTTCAGAATACGTCTGACATTGAAGCGGAGCAGGCGCAGGTTACAGCCGCAGCTGATGCATATGACCCAGACTTTGCAGTACATTCTCGGCTGCGTTCAAATCCTTACATGCAAATGCGGCAACCATTGAAAGAAACGTCAAAAACCGCTGATCGATTCGCAGTATCAAGTGTTGCCGCCGCCGCAATTTCTTCTTCTGTCCTTGAAGATCTTGGGATTATCAAAGGTGGCGATAGAAAGAACATTATAGATTCGTCTAAAATGAAAATAGAGAGAAAAAAACTAAAAGAAGAACTCCAAAGAAGCCCGGAAGGATCTCTCCTTGCACTATACTTTGATGGTAAGAAAAATGAAACAATTTATTGCGAAAAAGAAAACGGTTCTCGCAAAAGAAAATCGGTGGTAGAAGAACATACATCCCTTATATCGGAACCAGGTAGCAATTACATAGGTCACGTGACCCCCAGAAGTAGAGCTGTAGGATATCTGCAGTAGCATTTTGAGCTATCTGCATCAGAATGGATACGATTTAAGCAAAATAAAAGTTATTGGTGCTGATGGAACATCTATAAATACAGGTAATATTGGTGGCGTTAACACACTAATAGAAAAACACTTGGGTCACAGTCTTCAATGGCAAATCTGTCGCTTACATTTTAATGAACTTCCTCTGAGGCATCTCATTATCCACCTTGACGGTGGTAAAACAGGACCTGTTTCATTTTCTGGTCCTATAGGGAAGCAAATGAAGACCTACGAGAAGAAACCAGTGGTAAAATTTAAGAAAATAGTTGTTGACCTACCTGATATAGACCCAGAATGTCTCAATACTGATCAGAAATACCTCTTGGAAATGTGCCAAGCTGTTTGCAGCGGCATTGTTCCAGATAATCTTGCGAATAGAGATCCAGGTTCACTTTGTCATGCTCGGTGGCTCACTGCTGCAAATAGAATACTTCGTTTACATGTGTCTGAGCAGAATCTATCCAAAAACCTACGAATCCTGGCAGAGTATATAATTTGAGTTTACGCAAAAAAGTATGATTCATGTTAAAAAAGAACTGGCAGCTTCATCATAGTAGCTTTCACATATGGCAAACCATCCATGAGTCCAGGTTCTTACCAAAAGAATTGCGTGAAGCCGCAGTGGATCCCTGCATTCAAACGAATGCGTTTGCACTGCATCCAGAAAATTCATGGCAATGCTCGTAGATCCCAGGCAGGAAATAAGAAGACACGCTGCTGATATTATCAAAAAAGCTCGACAAAATGAACAAGAGAGTAGTAGAGAATTTGTAATTCCTACAATTAACTTCAAGGCAAAAGATTATCCAGAACTCATTCACTGGAGCAATGTAACTCCTCCTCCTGCTCTGGCTTGTTACATCCTACGTAACAAATATATTTCAACAATTTTTAACTTCATTTTCTTATGCCGAAAATGTATTAATACTCTTCTAAAATTAATCATTCTATTTCTTCATAGCTCGCGCCTCATGCATGACGCAACATGCACATACAAGTTTTCAGATATAGCTGTCCCTTCAAATTATAACATTATCTTTGTCTATGATTAGGCCATCTCCACTTCCTATTACTCGGTCAAGATATCATGAACACCGTAAAATTTCGATGCATGTAATCAGTTCTATATATAGGCGTTTCAATGTAAACATAGATTCTAAGCGGTACGGCCGTGATAAATCTTATATGATCTTCGTTACAATGCTAATCTACGTCTCATAATCACTCGCCGTAAGAAAATAGATATTGACTGGCAATACGATGAAGAAACTGATCCCGTTAAGATAGAATATATTTATATATAATCTTAACCCCAAAACAACCCAGCAAAAGTTGTATATGACTTTGGAGCAATCATGTAATTAATCGAAACTATTTTAATCCGACGCATACTACGATATTCATTTGTTCTACGGTCAAGCATCAAAAAAATCTATCACATGAATCGATATATCTAATGGGAATCAGTGGAGGCTACAAACATCAACGAAATAACCCGACTTTTCCAAGAAATCTACTCTTCCAGATTAGCCCGTTTATCAGCACCGAAATTCGGAGTCAAGGGGAGATCATATATAAATACAACAGCATTGCTAATAATAATCACAGACGGAGAGAGAATTTTTTCCCACGAAGGAGGCCCCCAAATCTCAGCACCTTCAGGCATCAGCCCGGCACTCAGGAAGAGCAACAACACAAATAAAAAGTAAGTATTTGAATAAAAGAAAATAAAAACCCCGATCTCAATTCCCATCCACGATCCATCCTCCCCGACCTGAGACCAACGTGTTGGTTCACTCCAATATTTCTTTTTTTTTTAACATAGTAAAAAAAATGGAGAACCCACACCTTAGGAAATATATTTATAGTTTTACTTTTTATTATTTTATATTTTTAGTGATGATAGGAGTTCTCGCGGCATCATTTTCTGAATGACGAACCGGGGAGTTCCGATCATCAGTAGGGAGTACGTTTTTTTATTTTACTGATACTGGCGACTTAACTGGGTGTCGTTCTCTGAACGTCGAGCCTTATTGAGCTGCAAGCATCAGTAGGGACTGTTCCTTTACTTTATAATTCTTTTGGGCATTTTATGCCTCCTCTTCTTTAGTTATTTCATTTTAACTTTTTTCTCTTTCCCGTCTAACCGAGATATAGTTATAAGGATCTTACCTTCTCCTGATCACTAACCACCCCTAACAAAACCTATCTCGCTACCCCATTCTTTTTCTCACCATTATTTTTTCCAGTGAAGAAAACTAAACCCCGTAATTTCTACCGCGTTCGGAACCGGGCAATATTAAGAG
Organism: Trichopria drosophilae; assembly: GCA_030407085.1. Classification (NCBI taxonomy): domain Eukaryota; kingdom Metazoa; phylum Arthropoda; class Insecta; order Hymenoptera; family Diapriidae; genus Trichopria; species Trichopria drosophilae. The sequence continues at coordinate 62,127,878 of CM059582.1, read as the reverse complement.
CCGCCAGAGCCATCGACGCCGACCCACCCTGGATTTTGGACCCATCTCGATCCAGCTCGACTTGCTCTTTGCGTCCACCTTTTCTAACTGCTCCACATCCCTCCCCGGAGGAACTTTTCAGACCGATCCACCCACCCACTTTCCACGGTCCATCTCTCATCCATAAATCCAGCCTCCATAGACGAAACCTTGTGCAGTATTTACGCCAATATTATTAAATAAAAAACGCTTTTATTAATCATACTTGTTGTTTATTGTGTTCACATTTTTCCCATTTTTAGTATAGTAGCCCTCGCTACCCTCTACAACCCAAAGTCTACCTTTTGGTAGACTCGCCCTTTCCACGTCTTCATATGGGTTTTTTTACAGCTCATTTCGACGTAACAAAAATGGTGACAGCGTAATTCAAGCGAGAACCTATACCTTTCGGGAAAAAGACTTGAACCATAACACCCCTACCCTACCTGCAAAGGCTTTGCTGACTGGCGGCTCAAATAAATAATTTCCTCATTGTGTTTCCAAAAAAAAAATAATAATAACAATAGCCCAAAAAAAAAAAAAATAAAGAACGCTCTTTTTCAATAGTATTTCTTGAGTAGCAATAAAATAGTGAATAAGTTTTATTAACGATAAATGTCAAATTAATTCCCCTTTTCTCTTAAAAGTTTTGATCAACCTTTCTATAGCAAAGGGATCAACTCTTCATTGATAACCTTCTTAGCAAGGAATTAATATTAACGTAAAGAAAAAAACGGAGATTGACCAAACTTTCTTAAAAAAAAACAGAGGTGAAGAGAATCACGGCTATAGTCAAGACGAAACCTCGACAACAACCACCCCAACCTACACAACCTCAACATCCAACGAGACTGACGACAAAGACGGACACCTCACGTATAATAGAAATAGTACAATTAGACTAATAATGCGTATTAATAAATAATAATTTATATATGTACAAAATAAAAAATATTTTTTTTTAGATATTTTACAAATAAACATATTATTGAAAATAAAGTGCACATTTTCCTTCTTGCATCCCTTGTCACAAGTCCGAAATTCGAATCTTAAGCGTATCCACATTTTCTTATTATTTATAGAAAATTATACGTAGCCAGTCAACAAGTTTTTATCTCTTTTAGTCAATTCTTACAACGAAAACCGTAATGAAAGATATATTTTAGTTAAATATTAGAACGTGGAGTAAAAACGCGATTAAAAACACAAAATTTAATCGACGCAGAAAAAGAGCAACTTTTGGGACCAGGATTAACTACACATAGGAAACCGCGAAAAAAGAACAATAGTTGCGAGCAGAACTAAGAAGAAAATGTAGTACCGGACGATAACGATAAAAACGCGAGACAACAAAACCCGATCAAGACAGTGAAATAGAAAAAGACAGAAACACATTAGTCAAAAGTATAGGATGAGAATTTGATAACTTGCAACCCAGCGCACACTCGGAAGAAATACGGATCCAAAATTTAACAGATAAATTCACTAAATTAGTAAAAGAATTCGAAGAGATAGTAGACGATTCTATGCCCGTCGACAATACAGCAGAGAAAGAAAATAACCACGCCCAAAATAACGATAATAGGTATTCAAAGGTCAAACAACTATTCGACCTAGAGTCTAGCATTCCGATAAATTTTAACACATATTCACTAGGCCAAGGCAGAGTAAAAGGAGAAATAAATCAATCTCTCAAAAACGTTCATTTTAATCATCCAGAGTACGAACAAATACACAAATTCCTAGAATCAGACAGTGAAGACGAAAAATACATAACGTTGAACAACTCGGAAAACCTAGTAGGAAACTCGGATACCTTTCCAGAAGAAATGGCACACCAACGGGATCGACTAACTTTGAATCACGGGATAGAAATCGTTCCAAGATCCGATGGAGACCCGAAAAACTTCTATGCGTTCACCGACGGCTGCGAAGAAGCTAAAAGCATGCTACCGGTCGAATTGAAACAGGACCTAGACAAGCTAATTAAAAGCCGACTCAAGGGCTAAGCCCGACGAGCAGTAAGAAACAACACGTTTGAAACAGTGGCAGCATTACTAAAAAGTCTAAGGGAAGTATACGCGCTCGCAAATTTATTAAAATATATAAGGCAAAAAATAGTAGGCATGCATCAATTTGACTTCGAGAGCGTATCACAGTTCGGCAACCGCATAAGAGATACAAGTGATCGAATTTTTGAAGCTTACAAAACCGCGAGCGAAGACAGAATCGTGACAGATGCAGAAAAACAACAAACAGAAGAAGAAATACTAGAAACTTTTATAGACGGATTAAAACCAGAAATTGGAATGCGAGTGGCGCATTTAGAACTAACTGATTTACCAACAGCTATACACAAAGCGATTCAAGTAGAGATGACTATAAAACAAAATAAGTATTATAGAGGAACATCCGAAGAAGATCCGAAAATAGAGGAAAGATCAAAAACGCAAAAAGTCAAATTAATAAATATAGAGAAAAAATGTCAAATTTGCAAAAAAACTCGGACACGAGGAAGACACATGTTTTTTTCAGAAATTTCCAGCCACAAAGTAACTTACAAAATTTACCAAATTACCAACAACAAAATTACCACCAATAATCCGGATATCCGACAGCAAAGTTATCGACAGAACCAACACCAAGAGCAAAACTATCAACCTCCAAAACAAAATTATGGAAATAACCAATCTCGACATTTTCCGACCAACCAACAACTAAATTACCATAACAACCAACCATACAGGCAAAATTATCAAGGTAACCAACCAATGAATTTTCAAAACAATCAAGCAGAAAACTACAATAGCAATAAAACGCGAAACCATAAAAATAACCTACCATCGAATCACAATTACACACGAAATAATCAAAATAACCCTTGACAAGAACATTTGCGGAAAAATACCCAAAGCAATCAATCCGTAGATCAACGATATAACCAATGCACCTACTATACAAATATAGGACATTCCTGGTGAGAATGTAGGAAATTAAAATTTAAAGAAGAAATGCGATCGGAAATACTGCAAGAAATAAAAAAAAGCCAAAACACTATAAGACAAATGGGAAACGGGAATGGTCTCCCCAGGATTGGCCAGCAGAGGGAGACCAGAAATATGCGCCAGATAAATTTCATAATAGCAGTCGAATCGGAAGCGGAGGAATAAAAACAGTACACCTCGACCAAACAGAAGCTCCAACAATAAAAATTAGCTTAAAAGACCTAAATGCCGAAGTTACTCTTGTGGTTGACACAGGAGCAAGTGTAAATATAATTAAAATAGGCAATATAAAAGGATAGACCTTAATAGATGAGTCAGATATAGTAGATTTAAAAGGAATTACAGATCACCCCGTTTCAACAATGGGAGTTGTGACAATAGAAATATTAGGCAATAAGGCACAATTTCATGATGTCAAGAACAGTTTCCCAATTAATACAGCAAGCATTCTAGGTTCAGAATTCTTACATAAAAGCAACTAACCATAAATTATAAAAAAAAAACCTACATCGAATGGGAAAATAACAAGATACATTGTTACGAGGAAAAAATGACAATACCAGCAAGATCCATTTCTACATTTTACATAAATATCGAAAATACAAATATAGAATATGGCTACGTACCACGTATTAACATTCTAGAAGGAATATATTTAGGCGAAGCTATAGTAAAAAATAATAAGGGACGAGGATACCTACAAATTTACAACCAACGAAAAAACGGAAATAAAAATTCCAACAATGAAAATCGACGAATATGTTACTGCGGAAAATTACCATAAGAAAAAGTCCTACGAAACTCAAGAAACCAAAAGAAAACACAAAAAATTACCAAAATGGAAACGAAAATGAAAATTACAAAAACAAAAATTCAAAACGCCGTCCAGACTTAGTCTGGGTCGAAGTAATTACAAAAATAAAAATAAAAATGAAAATTATCCAAATATTAATAGAAAAGAAAAATACGGAAATGAAAAGGATTATAAAAATAAAAACGAAAATGAAAACAAAAATTATCAAAATGAAAATGAAAATTATGAAAATGAAAGTGAAAAATACGAAAACGAAACTAGGAATTATGAAAATTATGCAAATAAAATCAAAACAGAAAATGTTCATCGTCAAGATATAATTGAAAATACAAGTGGTCAAAACGAAGAAAATAATGAATTAACTTGAGAAGAAAACGAAAATCATGTACCAATAAACAGGAACTATTATAACGGTGTTATCGATTCGAAGGAACTCGATACCGATGTAGAAGATGAATTAATAAATGTAATCCTGAGACAATTCCCTAAATCTCATACCTCCTCAGTACAAGAAGATCAGGACTCTTTTAATAAAAACATACAGGTCCTACTGTTGCAAAAAGGATGGAAAAATGATAGAACTACTGGCACTAAGGAAACATAAATGGAAAAGACGAAATCGGGATTAATCCAGATGTAAACAAGTCATCGCACAAAAACTGTAACAACCAAACCGTAGCTTGAAAGTAATGCAAAAATTAAGCAACATACGAGACAGAACGAATCCGAGGTTATAGCCGAAGAGCCACTCGAAAAACAGAATATGCAATATTTAGAGAAAATCAGAACTAAAAACCCGCACATAATTCATGGAAATGAAAAAACCTAATAAACACACAAAACTTTTCACATACAATGAATACGTCAAATTAAAAGAGCTGGCATTAACCAAACTACCTAATCCAAGAATATACCATACAACAAAAGCAACAAAACGTGCTATACAAGTCAAAGAACTGCTTCGAATCCAACACTTAAATAAGGAGGAAAGAAATAGCGTAGAGGAAATAATTAATAAACACCCAGACGTTTTTCACCTACCGGATGAACCACTAAGCTACACTAAACTTATAAAGCACAAAATAATTACCACGGATGATATACCAATAGATATGAAACAATATAGATTTCCACCGGTACATAAAAACGAAATCAACAAACAAATAACGGAACAATTAAATAGTGGAATAATCAAACCATCAAAATCACCCTACAACACCCCACTATGGATAGTCCCGAAGAAAATGGATTCACATGGAAACACAAAATGGAGAATGGTTTTTGACTTCAGAAAACTTAATGAAAAGTCAATAGGCGACTATTAGCCTATACCAAACGTAGTAGATATTTTAGACCAGTTGGGAGGTGCTAAGTATTTTTCAATATTCGATCTGACATCAGAATTCTTACAAATAAAAATGGATGAAAATGAGTCACAGAAAACGGCTTTCTCTACACCACATGGACACTATGAATTTAAAAGAATGCCGTTCGGCTTAAAAAACGCCTCTGCCACATTCCAACGCCTTATGGACATCGTACTATCCGGCCTTCAGGGGAATGAACTCTTTGTATACTTAGATGACATAGTCATATATGCTTCGTACCTACGAGAACACGAAATAAAATGTGAAAAATTAATGAACAGACTAAGAGAAGCAAATTTGAAACTACAACCCGATAAGTGCGAATTCTTAAGGAAGGAAGTCTTTTACTTAGATTACATAATCAGTGAAGATGGGTTAAAGCCCGATCCAAACAAAATCAGCTCCGTGCAAAAGTTTCCAATCCCCAAAAATCAGAAAAATATTAGACAATTCCTGGGACTTGCAGGATATTATATATGATTCATAGAAAACTTCATTAGCATAGCTAAACCGTTATCGAACTTACTAAAAGATAACACGTCTTTTAATTGGGGACCCGAAGAAAATAAAGCTTTTAACACACTACGCGAAAAACTGTGCAGCGCACCAGTCCTGCAATATCCAAACCTCGACGAATCATTCTTAATCACAACGGATGCATCCGGATCTGCAATAGGCGCAATACTATCGTAAGGAGAAATAGGAAAAGACAGGCCCATTGCATGCACATCTAGAGTTTTAAAGGAACATGAAAAAAAACACGAAACATACGATAAAGAAGCACTAGCAATTTACTATGCAATATTGCATTTTAGACCATATATTTACGGAAAACACTTTACCGTAGTAACGGATCACAAACAATTAACATCCTTTAGAACAAAAAAAGACCCCAACTCTAGAGTAGCAAAACGAATGTATAACTTATTAGAATACGAATTTGAAGTAATACATAAAGCAGGAAAATCAAACGTGAATGCTGATGCATTATCTAGGAACTCAGTAGAAGTACTAAAAATCGAAAATGCTCAACAAAAACGGTGCCCAAGCCACATAATAGAAAGAATAATGCACAAAAGAAGAGAAAGAATAAGAGAACCAATAAGAGTGAAAACGCAAACAGATAAGAGAGGTCTAGGATATAAAAGGATTGATAACGACTGGATCGAAAATACACAAATCATAAAACCAATACAGTTTATAAAAAGCAGACAGATACTAAATAAACCAAAAGCTCAAAAACAAACGGTACTGCCTAATCCCATATATAACATAAAAATACCTCAAGCGGAAAACATGAAAATAAATTACACAAACCCATCTTATAATTTTCCAGATCACATTTCTTTCTGTTATAAATGTAACAAACATAATCATTCAGGGGAAGAATGCCCGAACACACACAGGGAAGAAAATTTGGACGGAAATTCGAAAACCACAAAAGTAATCGAATCTACTCAAACCCCGATTCGTGCTAATGATTCATCGGAAAGAAGAGATCAAGTACTAACTATTACGCGAACACGCGAAAATGAAATACCCATACTACAAAGAAGCTAGCGAAATACCTGCGAACCAGACAGATATCAGAATGTTAATAAAGACAGGACGAAAAGGAACGTAAACATTAAGGGAAGGAAAAAAGGTAGACCGTTCAAAAACCAAAACAAACCGAAAATTAACCGCGAGAAAGAAAACGACATAAATGGAGATAATGGCAACAAAGTCACCACTTTATAGGCGACATAGAGAGCGACGGAAACGATATGATCCCCGATATAGGCGAAGAAAATAATTCAGATTCCGATGACGAGGAGGAAAACGGTTTTTCCCAGAATAATAGACAAAATAAGATCAAGAACATATTCGAAATATAAAACCACCTGTAAATGCAAAAAGATAACATCGCTTACTTTATAAATATATTAGGCCAACCTTGCGGAGTTGGATCATCAGAACTAAAAACTAGAAACGAATTACCGAAATTCAGTAACCTAGAAGAAAAAGAATATCAACTATAAAGAAAAATAACAAATACCACATTGCACTACCAATAATCACAGACATAGGTGAAAGTCAACTAACCATACAAAGAAACGCAAAAGCACTGATAAAATCCTTACGAGAAGAAACAGATAACCTAAAAATCAACTCACTGAGTATCGCGAGATCAGATGAAGTAGCCGAAGTGGCCTGGCTTTTTATCATTAGAGCAGTAGAGCAACAATTCAAAAACTCAAATACGAAAATAATGATTTGTAACGACAAGATAAAACACGTAGACGTGAAAAATAGAGAAGCAGTAATCAAGGAATTCCATTCAACACCAATAGATGGCCATAAAAGGATAAATAAAACGCTCAAAAGAATTAAGCAAATTTACTATTGGGGAAATATGAAATCAGATGTTGAAAAATTTATACAAACTTGCAAATCCTGTCAACTGAAAAAACTAACAAGGCTTAAGACTAAACAACCAATGGTAATATCGGACACACCCAAACAAGCTCTAGAAAAAATAGCAATGGAAATCATGAAACCAAACAGTAAAACAGAAGAAGTCTACGAAAACATGCGGACGATACAAGATAATCTGACAAAATATCTAATAGCTATACCCCTGAAAAAAGCTACAGCTTCAGATATTGCGGAAGCCCTAGTAAAACGATTGATATGTACATTCGGAACACCAAAAACCATACTAACAGACTAAGGCAAAAACTTTTTGAGTAAAATAATGAAAAAACTGGCAAAGTTGTTTAACATAAAACAAATTAAAACGACAGCTTTTCACCTCCAATCAAACGGATCTTTAGAACGTTCGCACCACGTAATAAAAGAATACATAAAGCATTTTTCAGAAAAACACACCAATTGGGATAAATGGTTAGAATTGGCAACATTTTCTTACAATACTAGTATTTATGAAGGTACAAAATATACCCCTTTAGAATTAATGTTCGGAAGAATAGCAAAACTCCCATCAACACGATTCATAAAAGACGAGACACATCTTATTTATAGTGACTATGTACAAAACCTAGCCTCAAAACTATACGACATACAGAAATACGCACAAGAAAACTTGACAGCAGCTAAACTCAAAGCAAAACACTACTACGACAAAAACATAAACCCAATAACCATCAAAATAGGAGATGCAGTTTTCTTACAGAAAAATCATAAAACTGCCGAACTTGACGATGAATATCAAGGCCCTTTTGAAGTATTTTAAATTTTCGATAAAGGAAACGTAAAAATAAAAGTAAAGAATGATGAGAAAGTAGTCCATGCGAATAGATGAAAATACTCAGAAATACCTATTTCAAAAGAAAAGAAAAGAGATAGCGAGATTCCATCCTCTTCCTATAGACAATATGATGCATGATTCTAGATTTTAAGAAACACAATATACATACATACCCACACATATCGCAGAAACGCAATCACTAACAAAGTAAAATATTAAAAAAAAAAGAAGAAAAAAAAGCAAGGCACGTTTTTCAGGTAAATCACTAAATAAACACATCCGGAAACACAAAAGAAAACCGAGAGATTGTCAAAAAAATTCGAAAGTAAAATGAAGTACACAATTCTACTCATAACAGCGATGATAATAAAAGCGATTACTTTTATCGCATTTGACTGTGGAGCAAAAGCCTAAAAATATCGACTATTCCATTACTTAATATACGAGAATGCGAAATTGAGAAAAACCACGTACAAGTAGACACAATAAAAGCTCAACTATTACAAATCAAAGAATTCGAGGAAATCGAAGTCACACAGTGCAAAATAGAAATAAACAAATTAATACAGTTCGGCAGTTTTGAACGGGATGGCAAGTTACATCCTTGACATACTTAATGAAGGGTGCCATAACATACATCGAAATGGAACAGTAATCATAAATATCAATACAATAACAACAGGATTAAAAGAAAATCACGTACATTCACATAGTCCGACGATAGCTGGAGGAATTCAAACAGATGGCACATTTTGCGGAGTAGAATAGGCCGATCAGTATGGGTCACGGAATAATGTGATCGTGCAAGGAACAGCCAAAATTATAATACAAAAATACAAAACAAGAATAAACCTTAACGAAAATAAAATATATATTTGAGATCTGGAATGGTATATCCCGCAACTGGTAAGAAATGTTTAGATCTAGAGGGAGGCAATAGATATTGGGATTTGTTACCAGAAGACTTCTGCGGCTCCAACAAACATGACGTACTTTACGAAGGACACATTAATTAAGCATACATTGAAGATAAAACCGTAGTATACTCGCTTATAACGGATGAAGTAACATTTGCACTAGCAGAAAAAGGGAGGAATGGTGCATGCAGCTACGAAATAACAATGACAGAACACCCTAAACTACTAATGCTTGAAGCAAATAGAGGAGAAGGATTCAAAAAACACCCATTAAAAACAACAAATTCAGACATTTTTACATACGTAAACTCAAAATTCGTATACGTTGAAAAACACCTAAGACACCAGATAAAACAAATATACTACGATGTTATATCACAAAGATGTTCACTGTTACTAGCAGCACAATCATCTGATGAATTAGCATACAATATAATGAGAAGCCCAGGATATATGGCAATAGCAGCCGGAGAAGTAGCATACATCCTAAAATGTATACCGGTCGAAGTAAGCATAAGGAAGACCGACGAATGTTATTCGCATTTGCCAATGAAGTATCAAAACGAAGATTTATTCATGACACCAAATTAATTTATGATAAGGAAATTATGACATTAAATTATGATAAGGAAAGGAACACAAATAAACTGCAACAGCCTGGTCCCACCAATTTACCCAGTTAACAGCGTCTGGTATAGATTACTACCAAACCCGGTCGAAGCAATAAAACCCAATGAACAATATATTACATAATGGATTATCGTGTAATTTGTGAAACGGTGTATAGAAATTAAAGCTTGTAACAACATCTCGTGCGAAGAATACAATGATGTAACACATTACCCAAGAAAATGTAATTCCTGCAATAACAATATAGCAGTGATAAACGACATCAACAATTGCAACAGTTGTTATTTCTACACGCAAACGGAACATTAGATCTACCAAGCATCAGCGCAAGAACTACAAAAGACGAACAAACTCCATCACACGGTAGAAAAGAATAATCTTGGGATTAATATAGACACACGCAAATCTAAGAAAATATCCTTTTAAAAAATAAAATCCTTTATGTGCAAATAAAATTTGCTTATTGTAATAATAAAAAACATATTAGTATAAAGAAAAGTATTGGACAACTCCTTAATCACACCTCAGAAATGTCATAATCATTTTTATTTATTTATCTATTTATTTATTATTATTTTTCGTCTCTTTTCTCTTTTAAGACCTAAAAATTCATTAGATAATACGGGTTGCGCCAGAGCTAAACCGAAAGGCAGGTAAAAATATTACCATACCCTAGAGGAAGGTAGTGCGTAGATTCATTTATCGGCCCGACGGGAGTCAAATCTCGCCATCTTGATAAGTGAATCGAAAACTCCGCAACAATTTATTTTTATTAGCTTTGTTTTTCTCCAACTCGTTTTTCTAATCAAAAGGAACTTAGAATTAAGACAAGACAAAACAATCATAACATACGAAGGAAACGTACAATGATCACAAGCTCACAATGATTTATGTGTATATATATGTATACGTATTACAGTGTACTCATTAACGTAAGTCAAGCTATCTTTGACACAATATAAATATGCAGAATATAAATAAGATTCCTTTTTCCGAACAAAATACGTTTTCAAAATATAAGCATGTCACAACATTACTGACATACACACAACCATGAACACAGTAAAAATCGCGAGCGACGGAGATGAAACAAATGTAACCAACGACAGTTATCGATAAGAGAGAAGAACATTTACATTTTCCCTCTTACTAACAATTGAACAATCATGCAAAATAACAAGATAAACATCGCTTCCAAAGAAAAAATGGACTACCCACTCAACATTTTTGTGAGCTCCCTCCAGATCAAAGGTAAAGACATATATATGGGCACACATGGAAATCTTCAACGAGGAATGCCACTATGGGGAGGAAATGCTATCTACAGAATATGAATTTTGGACATGCAGAGACTGTTACGATCTCATGCCGAAGAAGAAAAGGATAAATTAAAAAGATTTACAAACCTGCATCGTAACGAATGGCTCCTAACAAACAGATCGGCCACACAATGCATAAGATTCCAGAACGCGCACATTTGGAGGATAAATGATCGCATAAAAAATATGGAAATAGACCCACCTCGCATCGAAGGAAGAACAGTCCACGAATTCCGACATTGTAGAGGACCTCCAGAAATAGCCAATCCAGACCCCGACAGTGAGGACGAGGGATATCGCGAATGAAATAATGATCACTTCATTTATTACATCTTTGAACCACTTATTAACTGTGAATCACTTATTTAACCGTGAACACCATCTGTATATATTAGTATTCAATAAAATAAGAACAAAAATACTGCAAAAACGAGAGGAAAAAATATTTTCATTCCCGAACAAAACAATGCACGACTACACCTCGCGAACGCTCGAAATAAACTAAGGTCTCAATAACGAATCAATAAAAAATACAGTAGGTGTATCTCCTACAAATAACTTCATTATATCAGATCACAAACATTAGGAAACCAAGGCAACACTGTGACAATTAAATACGATTACGGCACCAAAATAAAGTTATCATAGACGAGAAACCCTATCTCTGCCTCATCGTTAAAAAAACAAACAAAGCAAGATACGAAACAAGAAGGTAAAATACATAACTTGCGAGTACTTAAACAAAATAATAATAGACATGACTATAGTAATAATGAATGCCACTTACAAACTATCGGTGCATAAAATTCTATTTTAGACAAGATGGTGGCAGAAACAGCGAATAATTTATATAAGCAAAAGGAAATTCACATATATTCCTTAACTGATAGTGGAAAACATTGCACAATAACTAATTATAAAAACTTAATAAAAAATATTTAAAGAATATGCAGAAAACAATCGTCTAAAATAATGATGAAAGTGTACATTGATATCGTTTAAAACTAACAAGAATGAAAACCACAGTTATCTACAGTTACACATTTTATTACAACTTACGTATTTTAGTTCTTAGATGATAACGCAAATAATAATATTTCAAATCATATACAAATATACATTTGAAATTCCATTTCCTAATTAACCGTGGATACATGCATATATGTATATGAATATTTCTTTTTGAGGATCCACATTCAGAGTTCAGACAAGGAGCAAGCTAATAGAAAATATTATGTTTTCGCTTTGCAAGAATTATACATCTTTTAAAATTGTTCTTTGTTATTTCTAATAACCTTTTTCAAAAGACTAGAATAACTCTTGACACAACCGTTTTTGTAATGATAAATTTTTGTTTTCGAATTAACAGGAATAACAATAAAAAAAAGTGTTACACAACTAGCATATTATATATCACACATTATATATCATTATAAACAACTAATGAAACTAATGAATGCTAATCCTCAATATTAATAAAATACAATATTGCACGGACTTTTTCAGCAAGGAAAAATGACAAAAGAATTATGAATCTTCTGAATTAATGCGTGATCAAATAATCGACACAAAATGAAGGCAAATGTGAAAAATACAAATTTTACTGAAATAAATAATTAAACATAATTTGGATCTCAGAAGAGAACCTCGCCGTTAAGTTAGGCTTGCCACAATTTGGTGGAGAGCGATTTGAACATCATTAAATGTTAAGATATAGCAATAGCCAAAACATAATAAAATGTTAACATCAACTGTAAGAACAAGTAATAACCTTTAGAACAACCTATGCACTTACAAATTAAGAAGTCACTTAGAAATTTAGAAAATACATGACAATAAATCTATTTTTCTCATTGACAGCAAATAAAAAGTTGACTCAAAAATCCGGACTCAAAAATTAATATAGCTTTATAGGATCAAATATATCTGTACCGTTAATTCATCATTCTAACTTAAAAGTAGATATACCATTTATATTTTTAGATAAATTATAAAATCAAATTGTTGAATGTTGTACCTTCAGAATTACATATCTCGACAACCTATACTCTAAATACATCAATATCACAAAATGTAATATTATTAGGAATACACATACTGCACAGTCTACAAGAATTTACACGAATAGGGAAAAATGTACTCGATTCAACTTATTGCGACAATATTCTACTCGAGATTACGAATCTACATACTACTTACGACAATATTGTTCAAAACAAAAAAAAAATCATTTATTAACTGCGACAACATTATAACGTGAAATAATTAAAATGTACTTAACATCGCGACAGTGGCTTGCATCGTAGCTTATTGTAATATCACGAAAATGCGAAGCACAATATTGCACAACCCCATGCGTTTTAGAACAAATGTATTAGAGCTGTAGATATAGATAAAGCATTAAAGAACCACGTTAGCAAGCAACCAACTGCTTCTGCGAAAGTCGGAGGGCCAACTTTCAACTAAGAGGGGGGAGGAGGGGGTGTTACGTCCTACGCAACGATTATATTTCAGCAATTTTCAACTTCACCTTCTTATGCCGAAAACCAGTTGTAAATTCATTTTTTCTTTAAAATGTATTGATACACTTATAAAATTAATCATTCTATTTCTTTATAGCTCGCGCCCCATGCATGACGCAACATGCATGTAAAAGTTTTCAGATATAGCTGTCCCTTCAAATAAGCCATCTTCGCTTCTTAATTCGGAGTCAAGGGGAAATCATATATAAATACAACCGCAGACGGAAAGGGAGAATTTTTTCCCACGAAGGAGGGCCTCCAAATCTCAGCACCTTCAAGCATCAGCCCGGCATTCAGGAAGAACATCAACACAAATAAAAAAGTAAGTATTTGAATAAAAGAAAATAAAACCCCCGAACTCAATTCCTATCCACCATCCATCCTCCCCAACCTGAGACGAAGGTGTTGGTTCACTCCAATATTTCTTTTTTTTTTAAATAGTAGAAAAAGGGAGGAACCACACCTTAGGAAATATATTTATAGTTTTATTTTTTATTATTTTATCTTTTTAGTGCTGATTGGAATTTCCGCGGCATCATTTTCTGAATGACTAATCGGGGAGTTCCGATCATCAGTAGGGACTGTTAGGTCTCCCCTTTATAATTCTTTTGGGCAGACTCGCCCTTTCCACATCTTCATATGGGTTTTTTTATAGCTCATTTGGACGTAACAAAAATGGTGACAGTAATTCAAGCGAGAACCTATAACTTTCGGGAAGAAGACTTGAACCCCAGCACCCCTACCCAACCTGCAAAGGCTTTGCTGACAGGCGGCTCAAATAAATAATTTCCTCATTGTATTTAAAAAAAATAATAATAATAATAATAACGAAAAAAAATAAAGAACGCTCTTTTTCAATAGTATTTCTTGAGTACCAATAAAATAGTGAATAAGTTTTATTAACGATAAATGTGAAATTAATTCCCCTTTTCTCTTAAAAGTTTTGATCAACCTTTCTATAGCAAAGGGATCAACTCTTCATTGATAACCTTCTTAGCAAGGAATCAATATTAACATAAAGAGAAAAAGGAAGGTTCATTTTACGGAGATTGACCAAACCTTCTTAGTAAGGAGGACAATTCTCTCCTTGGACTCTCCTCTTTTACAAAAGAGAACAGACGTCTAAAGGGAACGGCGATTCAGAACCGATACAACAATAAACCGGAACTAATTTATTTAGGGAGTTGTTTATTTGTGTTCACCTTTTTCCCTATTTAAGTATAGTCGCCCTTGCTATCCTCTACAACCGGAATTCTACCTTTTGGTGGAGTTTCCACGTCTTCATATGGATTTTTTACGCCTCATTTGAACGTAACAGGCTGATCTTTCAGAACAAGATATTGAGGAGGCCATTAACTCCTTGGATAAGTTAAAGGAAAACCTTCTTCCTTATCCCTGCCATACACAGGCAGTAGAGCGTATCGTGCAACTTGTCACATAGGCCTCAAAAAACGTGTGTGGTCAGGAAGAAAAAGATGGCTTTATAAGAAATACCATATCTTCTCGGCTTAAAATAAAAAAATTTGGAATAAAGAAAGATTATGCTTGCAACTTTTAAGATACAAAGCTCCCTTATGGTTGGTTGGTTGGGCAGGGAGTGGGTGGGGTTCGATTTATAGTCACCTTCACGTGGTGAACAAGTCGAAATTTAATAAATGAAGTTTTCTATCGTGCTTCTATGATCTTGTTCTTATTTTTACATCACTTTAGCTAGAAAAAGATGTGCAGCGAGTGTCTTTGCAGAATTGCCTAAACTCTAGGGACTGTGCCACTTTTTCAGAATTGTTGACGCTGATGTGGGAACCAAAGATATTGTTCGATCGAAATGAAATTGTTCAGAGGTGATACTGACAGCAGACAAAACATTTTCCACCTCGGGCCGACGTCGAATTCGAAAAAGTTGGTTTTTCAACCGATCCTACTGTACTGTACTGTCGCAGAGTTCACCGTATAGAAATATCGTAAATGGCAACGCTGTGCTGTGAGTGATCTTCTAACAAGGGTATGTGCCCTCGCAACATTTCAAGATCTTAAAACAATGTAATCATAATCAAGTCGTTTGGCCCCTTATTACGCCGTATCCTGCCTGGCAGGAATTTCGGACAGATATAATTAAATTTTATGCTTGCCTCATATGTAATGTATATAAACATGCTATCGTTAGATTCCGGTATTATAACGAGCAAATTAGTAGGACTGAGTAGCATGCAAATTAAATACGTTAAAACATGCAGCCTGGTAATGCTTTTATTTTTTATCTTTATCTAATTATTTCTTATATAACTCGTGTACAAATGCTCCTACATTTATTTCATGTTTCTTCTGAACCGTTGAACAGTTTCTGTTCAAACACTTCGTTAGAAGTAATTAAATGAATTGCATTAGTTTAATTATGAGTAGGTAAAGTGACTCTTGGAGAAGAAGGCAACGAATGCGAGCAAACTACAAAAGAACTACTTCATTATAAAGAAATATTTTTATTAATAGAATCATAACTTCATATTTTTTGATCACTGCAATTGCATCGTATCAGGCTGCATCGATACACACAGCCTATAAATAGATATCGTGCTACGAGGAATTATTAAATAATACCAATTACAACATGCCCACACAATGGCTTTATTACACAACGGTATTCTTATTTCAACACGTAACTACAACTCAGCTAAATATTACAAAACATATAATTACCCCATCAGTAATATTTCCATCAGGAGAAACAGTTAAGGTAAACAAATAATTTTTGTTTAGAATATAGTACATATTATTGACTATTTGATATATTCTCATAAATTTGCAATAGTAATATCGCGTTAAATGCATTATTCAATTGTCATAAATTGAGCAATGAAATTGTAACGTTTAAGAATCAATCATTATAAAAAAGAATCGCTGTAACTTTGAAACTGTCATTTAATTTGTTTTAACTCGAAAGTGATTGTTTCTAATGTCTTTTTTAGTGAAATTGCTGGAGGTGATTCTTTAGTGAAAATTATATAATTATGAGTTGTATTTTTCGATATCATGCTATTTAGTCAAGTCTGTCTTCTTATTGTGAGGATGTCACGGATCTAGCCCGGCAATTAAGAAATGGTCCGTCTCTGGAGCTCGAGGAGTAAGTTCATTCGTCACCTCGTAATTTGTTGACCGAGCCTTACCCGCCGCAAGGCTTTAAGGCTCGGGCCCCATGGCGCGGAACCGGAACCGGCAAGACTTCTCGAACTCCTTGGTGAGGAGAGGGCCTTTCTAATCCCTACGACTCTCTGCAGGGTCGCACCCGAGTTTCATTGGAACTCACACAGCGGAGCAAACGAGACCTTCACAGACCCGGGGAGAGTCCTTCCAGTCCTATCAGAATGCTCCTAGCGCAGCGTGCAGGCTTTTGAAACCACTACCCGCTCGAGTCACCAATGGCGAAAGGGTTCCCCGAAGGTCATCCCGCTTGGAACAGCCCCCGAGAGTACCGTTTTGTGACCTGGTGTGTCATTGCGAGGACTGGCCATGATTCAAACACCAGCCCTCTACTAGTTGAGTACTTGCCTACACGGGATAGGTTGCCCTGCTCGATGGTATGCGGGGTCGCCAGCTCCCGAAGTGCCGAAGCCCCGCCCCCCTGCATGCTGAACCTGTGCGCCCACCGTCCGGAGACCACCCGCGTCTTCTAATTCGCGTAATGCGCTCTCCATAAACCCCTACCGTGTCAGGGGCCCATGCTTAGAATGTGCGGCGTCAGACCCCCTACCCAGGGTCTCTTTAACAGGCGCAGCCACTTGTCTCGGGTCCCTCGGGGCTGACCACGTGCCCGTAGTCAACCGTCCAGTGTGGTGGGTAGCCCACACTTTCCAGCCGACTCCCTGAGGTCGTCTAGGGCAGCTCGGGAGACGACGGAATTCTCCCTTAGGGGAGCGGAACCCGCATTGCGCCAGTTTCCCCTCTCCTCCCTCCCTGAAATAAGGTGACAGCCGCAGTCCCCCGGCCCGGGGACATTGGCCGCCCATGACTAAACCAATGCTATTGGGCCTCTGGTAACCACAATGGCCCTCAATCAGGACAAGCCTAAGCCACTTCTCTCGGGTCCCTTGGGGCTGACCACGTGCCCGTGGTCTACTGTCCGAAGTGGTGGGCCGCCGCAACATTTTTCATGACATTCAAAATTTCTTAAATACGGTACTTGGGGGTTTTCGGGGTAGCTAATTACGAATCTGATATCAAATTTTCAAAATTTAAAATGGCGGATCCAACATGGTGTACCGAAACTTTAAAAATTGTTGGAAGTGAAAGTGGGTTCTCGGTGGTTTTAAGGATCGCTGATAACGCATGTGATCTCAAATTTTGAAAATTCAAAATGGCGGGTCCAAGATGATGGACCAAAACATAAAAATATGCTTAATCGATGTTGGGGGTTCGGGTATTTTCGGAGTCGTAAAATTATGAATATAATAGCAAACGTATGCATAAACTGGAGTTTTCTTTTGATTATGCTTTTATGGGATTCCACGAACACTTTGAAAGCTAAAAGTAAAAAAACGAGATCGCGCCTGTTTTGGAAAAAAAATTATATTTATGTATTAATTAATTTTTAGCGAAGAAATTTTATAAAATCTCAGTTTTCCAGTATTATGTGTGCGTTTTTCTTTTTCAGTTTCACTATACTTAGATTATATTATTTGCCTATTACTTACCTACTAATCTGAGTACTTGAATATTTGGTCTTGTGGTTTACAATATTTTACTATTGACTTTATAAATTAGTAATTGGCAAATAATATTCTCTGTTTAGGCTTTTACAATTTTTAGAATGTAAATTAAATAATAAAACTGAAAATAAAAACAGCACATATAATAATAGAAAAGCATTTATATCAGCCTTAAGCTGTTCGTGGGATGCCAAAAATATAATCACAAGAAAATTCAAGTTTATGCATAACTTCCGTTAAGTTCATAATCCCACGACCTTGTACATCCACGACCCTGCCACCCTTCGAAGAAGCGTAAAAAATATTTTTTAACAACTTCCCCTTTCAATTTTGTTCTGATATGTATGAACTCATTCCTTATGATTTCACCTTTAATTTAAAAGAATGTTTTCTCTGCATGTGTGTATGAAGAGTTGCGGCAGAAGACGAGGATGAGGTTGATCGTATAACTTCTCGAGCGAACATCTGGTCTTTGTCGGACCCAGCAGACTATTAATCCTCAATTTGTATCTTCTGATATCTCCTCAGCACATTTTCTTCTCCGCTAATGCCTTCCCAATTAAAGTTCTAGCTTGGAAATTTTCCTTTCTCTCTTTTTCTGTAAGATCAATCCACGTATATATTTTGACCAGCTAGACTTTTCCTTTTATTGCCCATGATGTGGCTTTTAGCACGAGCGGATAACAATTCCACAAGAGTAGTCGGTGGTTCTTTACGGATGAAAAATGCAGTATTTTTTTTGTATTTTATTATTCAACGGGCGGAATTGCTCTTTTTACAGCAGTTTTCCATTTTTAGTCAATACAGATTTTTGCGAAAGCTGCAGATCGACTTGAGAAGATGGCACCATACTTCACATTTGTGTATGAAATGTAGGGCAGCATAAACCTACGCCAAGTACAGCAGCGGTCATGTGTCGATTTCCATCAGATAAACAATATTTTTGAAACATAAACAAACAACATGGCTCATCTCACAGCAAGCTGCTGCTTGGAAACGAAATTGAAAAATTACTTACCGGACGAGGATCGAACTCACGACCTACGACTTCGTAGTCCAGTGCATTACCGCCTGAGCCACGAAGCCAGTATCTACAACATTTTTTAATTTGAAGTTTTTCTCAATAAAGTCTTCACTGCACTTCACGATATCATTAGTAATATTTAATCCTCGAATGGTAATATTTTTTTTACGAAGGGTTTTATTACGTTTCTCCAACTCTTCCTTAATGTAGCCGGTTTGACAGTCTTTTTCAGCCAGCTGAGATTTTAATTTTTCTGTTTCTTGCGAGGTTTCAGTCCGCAAAGCAGCAATTGCTTTCAAGTACTCCTCATGAACAGTGTCGATTTTTGTGGAGAGTTGAGAAACTATGGCATCTTGAAAGGCTTTGTGTTGTGGATCCATTTCCACGTATTTTGACACTTCCGAAGAACTAAGAGAAGCAGACAAGTGGCAAGTACGTTGCATTTTTATCGAAGCAGAATCAGATTTTTCAGCTGCGGAGCCTAGGGCGAGAGCCGTCGCTTATTGGATTCAAAATACTCAGTAATTGTCGATGCAGATAGTTCTCGTTAAGCGACCCTTTCGACGCTGTCGACGGACGACCGAAAGTTGTACAGCGAGGCCGGAAAGTAGAATGTAACTTCTCTTCTTGACTATTCACGCGCCCAGGTGCAGACGTAGGAGAAGTAGTGGAAGGCCCTTGCTCCTCCTTCGGCATGGACACTACCACGCACCCAGCACGTGCTGCCGCGCGACTGGAATACGGAACTAAAACTGACACAAGCACAAACGGACCTTCGCGTTCGCGGAAACAGGAACAGACGAATGTAACGAGGACAAACCTGCGCCGTAGATCTGCGCGAGACACTTACAATATCACACGTGCTCTCACCAAAATAAAATTGAAAAGTAACAGATCAAATCGCGGCAGACACTCAGCAAGCACTGGACACAAATAATATTAATAAACAAATATTAATTTAATATAAAAAATTTTAAGGATAAACTTAAAATTTATTTTAATATAAATTTAAATTTTTATTATTAAATAAAATGTAATAATTAATTTATTGAATTAAATAATTTAATACAAAATTTAATAATTAAAAAAAATAATATTTAATAATTTAAGTAATGTGTAACGGTGTAGACTATTTTCGCCGACACGTTTGCGCTCTCGAGCGTCTTCGGGCGCACCCAAAAGCTCCGGGACGGAATCCCGACTTTTATCCGGCCCGAATACTCTCGACGTCCTGGAACGGACGCAACCCTCGGCGAAGTCTCCGTCCACCGGCTAGCTCCCGCGCGGTGGCGAGAAAGAGACGGGCCGTTACAATATCCCCGGGAAAGGTTGTCTCCGAAAGAAAGTAAACGCGGAGCTAATCACATGAGACACAACCACGTTTATTTTAACAGAAAGAAAAGTAACAAAAAATTAACAAAGAGAACGAATGAAAAGTTAACAAAGGCTCGACTCCGCGGTCACGACGCGTGATGCCTCGGCAAGTGCCACAATCGGCACCCGGGTTCGTTACCAGAGATTCGCGGTCTCCGTCGCACTTGCGCTCACGAGGTGGAGGTCGAGGGAGAGAGAGAGAAAGAGAGGTTGGCACCTCGGTCCGCACAGCACTCGAGTGGTACTTACATAGCAAAAGTGGCCGCTCGCAGGTCCTCCTCGTTCGGGCCGCTTCCAATACCGTTTTCGTCCCGGGCCTCGCTTCCGTTCCCACAACCGGGACAATTCGTCCGACCTGGACCTCTGCTACGGGACACTCGCACGACTTGCCGGGCCCTGCCTTCCACCCGCGTTCTCCCGGGGCTTTTTGCACCGCGCTTCCTGTCCGTTTTCCCAATCTCGCGGATCACGTCAATCGTCAATTTCCCCGTTCCGCGCGCGATGGCTTCTCTCGCGATTCTGCCTGGGAGCGACCACGCGACCGGCGCGGCGTGCTCCTACTTCCTCTCTCTCGCTTTCTTTCTCCCTCTCTCTCTCCTCCTGCAGCGTCGCTCACTGGCGCCTCGGCTCTCTGGCCCTGTAACTACAAAAACTATACAATTTTCTTACATTAGTAGTTCGCGCCCGGGAGGTCGGTACAACGGTGATCTACTCTTCCCACGGGGGACTTGAGATCACCACTACAAATGTTATAATAATAATATTAGTATAATTTTAATTAAATAATTTTTTAATTTAAAGATTATTTTAAGGAATTAGGCAACATTTTTATTCAACTGCTTATTAAAAACATTGTTTATTGAATATGATATTAAATAAAATCTGCTCAATGATTATAATTTAATAGCTGCAGTAAATTAGCTGCACTAAGATAGCATAATAATTTGATTTTTTAATAAAATCTGTCTCAAAATAAATAATATGATTATTTATTATTATTTATTATTTATTAACGGGCAGATTTTCCCTTGAAACATACATTAATTATTGAGACATAATAACTTTACATCGAGATAAGATACACAAGAAATTGAAAATAACGCATACAAACTACGTTTATAATAAATAACTCGCAGTGGCGATATTTCACGCATTATACGCAGCCAAAATGGCTCTGCTACACTCAGAAATATAAGATTACGATGAAGGACGACTAACAAGAGTGGCTGGTAAAGTATTCGCAGTTGTCACTGTCGGTTCACAGGGTCATGAGTCCAAGAACCTGCCGTTTGACCGCAGCGTTGAAGAACCGTCCATTTCATGATGAGTTCGAATAACCGGCCATTTCGAACGCTGCTCGAATAACCGGTCATTTCGCGGAAGTTTCGAAAAACCGGCCATTTCGATAACTGTTCGAAAAGCGGCCATCTCGTGAATGACAAGAAATAAGCGGCCAATTCGGAAAGGGATTCGAAGATGCGGCCATTTCGTAAAATAATTACTGTATGTGGGAATTTTATTGTGATTCCAGTTCCGCATCGCGTCAATCAATCAATCCAGATTTTCTAGACATATGCATAGATTGTTATCGCATAGAAATGTCATTGTTCTAGTTTTTATATGCATGCGCTTCGTACGTGTTCTTTGGATTATTTTTGTTGACGATTTCTTTCAGTAAATTTATCATTAATTACACATTAGACTGAAAAAAAAATCATAGTAAATTTAACTACTTTTTAACTACTCAGACTGTTTCAATAAGTCCCCAACGAAATTTTACAAGTTGTAGTTACGACAATAAAAAAGTTAAATCAACTAAAATTATAGTTAAGGGAACGAAATTTTAAATTTATTTAATTATTTATTATTTATTATTTAATTTACAAAATTTTTTGGAGTTTGATTATCCAGTAAATTAAAAAGTATTTAAAATGATGGAAGCATATATTTTTAGTTACATTACATACATATATTGGTCAGATTTACTTGCCAACTTTATGCCATCTATGGCTAATCGGGCAAGGCTTAGTCATCATCCCACACAGGACGATACAAACGAGTGAAAAATCACTATACTACACATAATCGACACCGTCAACAGTTAGTCGGCGGCCTGTGCCGTAGCAGACGCATCGCAAACATTGTCTTATTTTCATTCAAGACAATATTGACGAAGCGTCGACCACGGAAAAACCATTCACGGTGTCGATAACTACCGACTGATGTCGGTAGCAGTCCCAAATTCGTACCTTCGCCCAGCAAGGTTTCTTGAATTATCCGCAATGGAAATAATGAGAAAAGTTGCCGGACGGGGATTCGAACTTAGCACCTAAGGAACGTTCAGTTTACGAGGCGAGCTTGCTAACCACTTAACCATCGCGTTCCCTATATTTTTTTAGTTGATTTAACATCTTTACGGTCGTAACTGCAACTTAGAAAATTCCATTGTGGTGTTACGACCTGATTTTACATACTTACTCGAAGTATGTTGTGCCCAGAATCTCGAAAGGGCGTTCAACCACACAGGTTGGTTCGGGTTGGCGAATGGAAGCGGCCTGCTTTAAAAGAAAAGGATGGAAGGAAAATAAATAAAGCTCTTTTACCAGAAAAATAAATAAAGTCATTTTTATTGTGTTTGTTTTTATTGGTACAAATTTTTATTAGAATTTAAATTGGGTGGATTGGTGGGTGCGAAAAGTTCGTGAAGAGGCGGAAGAGGTTCGAGAGGAAGGGGAGGAGTAAAATTGATCGGGGAGTCAGACTGGGTGAGCGAGGATTCCCGAATAGTGGAAAAGAGAGGTTCGACTGGAGGTTTCTGACGGAATTGAGGGTCGGGAAACGAATTAAGTTTCGCTTTCGATTCTCTGGCGGCTCGCTCGCGAAGGCGTCGCTGACGACGAAAGTAGCCCCTATCTTTTTTAACTATTGGCACTGAAAAAAATAAACAGAGGACGGGAATTTATATCTAGAATTGGTGATCCTTATAAGGAATTAGTAGGATAAGGAAAAAGTGGTAAAAGGGATTTTTAGTATATATGTGTATATTTTTATTAATTAAATCTACTGTCGGCGTGATGGTCGTGCGGGCTAAGGCGTCAGTCTTAGTCCGCCCGAACTGAACGTCGCGAAGGGCCCGAGTTCGAATCCCCGTCCTGCAATTTTCTCTGCTTATGTCCAGTGTGGAATAACCGGAGAACCTTGCTGGGCGAAGGTACGAATTTGGGACCGCTGCCGACCCCCGTCGGCAGTTATCGGTACCGTCAGCGTCTTATCCGCGGTCGGTACGTCGTGGGTCTTATCTCGGATAAAGATGGGATAATCCCCGCGTCGTACTCGCTAAGGCACAGACCGTCGAATCTGCTGGTGGTACCGATATTGGGGTAGGGGGGACTGGCTCTGGGTGGGTGTTGTGTGTGCCTATAGTTCTGTCTTGTAATGTCTGTCTCTGTCCTGTACCTCTCCACCCGAGAGCCGACCCGCAAACAGACATATTCGTCATTAACGCGGGGGAAAATTTCCTGTCCTTTGTCCTCCTATTAATTAAATCCATTTTTATGAGAAGTAAATAAAAGAAAATATTATAAATTAATTAACTGGAAAAAAAACGGAGTTCCCTATCGTCCCTACTGACTCTCGTGGTTGCATCCGGTCACCCAAAAGGGATCCAGTTAAACGCACTAGAGTCGCTAAAATAAAAAAAAAGAATCCCTAAGGTGTCGGCTTCTTTATTTATGTGTTCTAAAAAAAAGTGGTGTTCAAAAAAAAAAAATAGGAAAAGAAGTCCGACACATTCGTCTCATAAAATGAAAAAAATATAAAATAAATTGAATGCCTGAAGCATACAATTTTTATCGGCTCGTATCGGGCATGAAAAGAGAGAGTGGAAAAGGAAAGGGTGGTTAGTGGGATTATTATTTTTGTATATTTTGGAAGATTTATACTTACTAATTGTAGAGGGGTCGGACGTCACTCGTAGCTCTCGGAGAATGATTTCCCGTGAATCTCGGCTCCTCAGGAGGTTGGTAGGAAAATTCGGTAGCCTGGACCTAAATCGGAGATGGTTGAAATCGGTCGCCTGGACCTGTTTTCGGGGAAAACTTGGATGATATTCGGTCACCTGGACCTGAATATTATTACGGAGGTGACAAAACGGTAGCCTGGACCGGTATAAAAAGGGAGTGTTGTGAATGAGGAGAGCGAGGTCGGGTTGTTGATCACGTTGTGAGCTGAGCTCCGGTTGGTAGTGCCGGTGGGCCGTGTTCCGGTTGTGTGAATGAATTTGACCTGCTTGGCGGCGTAGAGGGTCCACGTGGAAGACTGAAAGTAAAAATCCACCAAGACCAGCGGAAACTGCCAATATTGGAGCGGCAGCAGAGACAACGACGGCCCACATAAATCCAGTAAAAATTTGGAGCAGCACGTCCAAAAAGCTGATCCGAGAGTCTGGGTCGGAGTCGGAGTAGGAGTATGAGTAGAAGTAGGAAGATTCGTCAGAAAGTTGCCCTTTTTATATCGTGTCTCCCCTCCAGGAAAATTCGTGGATCGGTCCAAGCGTGGAAATATTAGGTTTGGTGGGAAAATTTGTACCATTTTTTGATAGTTATAAAAAAACTGTTCTTGCGTTTTTTATAACGATAAACTTTTAACAAAATATTTTTTTACAAAGCTAAAGTAGTTTTTACAAACATGAACGAAAGTTCCAGTATAATTAGAACTAAAGTTAAATAGAAATTGTTAATTTTGTATTAGTTATTTATTTAAACTTTCAATATTTTGTAAAAGAAATGTTTTTGTTATAAAAGGAATTTTTGTAATGTTGGTATTTGAGTTCGCCTTAATTTTTTTATTAATTATATGTCAGTTATTTATTGCCATCATTATTCGTTCGATGTTTGTATTGTAAACTCGTCCTGAAAAGGACGAGGCAAACTTTAGTTTTCTCACACGAACTACAAAAGGGTGACGGGGGGGGGGGGGGGGGCGGGTCCAAATCTCGCGACGGCGGAATTTCTTTTGATATGACCGGAACAAGTACGCAAAGATTAACACTCGCGGGGGGGGGGGGGGGCTATGGAGCACTTATAAAATCCAGAAAACTACTCACCGGTTCTGATGTCCAGGATCCTCGATTCCTCCTTGGTCCCAGGGGGTCAGCACGGTGATGATGACGTCAAACTCAACTTCTCTTCTCCTATGGTTGTGAGGGCACCAACTCGCTTTCGAACCACACGGCGATGGCGATCCTGACCACTACTTGATATAGGCACGCGGCGCGAACTACTATGTCTCCTCGGCTAGAGCCTCACGGATACTGTCCCTCTTGTTCCTGGTCCTCTTCATCGGTGCGCCGTCGGGCCGGCGCGTGCGCGCTCGAGCTACCGGCGCCAGAGAGGGGTTCGTCCGGGGGTCCGAGTTGGGGGACGTACTCGTCGGGGCGATGACGAGCACCGTCCTCGGGGTCTTCGTGGTGGGAGGGGACGACACGGAGCGCTGACAAGTGCTTCGTACGTCCCCGTATCATCTCGGGCTAGCTATCGCTATTTTGAGAGAGAGAACGATAGGGAGGGATGAGAGAGGTCGGCGGCGGTGGCCGAGGCCCGGTACTCGGCAACTCTCGGGGCGCACTGCGGCACGACCTGTGGGGGAGGATGAGTGGAGGCGCGCTCCGGTAAAAAGAACCGTTTCTCCTCCGGGAGGGGCGGACTTCGTAGCGGGGTTACGCTCGGCCCCAATAGATGGCGCGAGGTTCGGGAAGCGCGTAGATCTGTGACGGGTTACGTCACAACCCCCCGGGCCTGACTCCAGTACCCCTTGGGTACTGTATGTCATATGTCGACGTTCGGGTTCTGGGGGGGGGGGGGGGGGGGGGGGAGGTTTCTTGAGTGTTCGGGCCAACTGAATCGCAACGGGGCGACGGCGAGGAGGACTCAACTCGCCTTGAACTTCACGTACTAAGTCTCGAATTGGCGACTTATTGCGACGTGTCCTTAAGTATTTAGGTCGGTGGCATTCGCGACGGACCACTAAAACAAACCGTGGGGGCGTATAAGCAACATTTTTAGATTGCGTGCTGTCTCTCTAAGGACGAATTCCCCATTTACTACACGGTTTAGCGCGACTTGACTTTACTCATTATTTTATTGCACTCCGGCACGTGCATAGCCGAGGGTAACAATAATTCGCGAAGGACAACATCATCGTAAGGGACAGCAGGTCACGCACACGACACCGGCACGTCCCTGATACCGGGATGGGGAGGAGACGGCTACTCTACCCGCTACCGGGCCGGGTGCCTCCGGCGATTGGGGGTTAACGGCCCCCTTCGTCGCGAGACCTCCTTCCCCCCAGTAGTCGCCGATAGCAACTGTGCGCCGGGTGGCCTCGCTGGCCACAATTCCAGCAGCGGCGCTCGGCGGGGGTAACCCGTAACGGTCTCGGGCCGGCCCTGGTGAGGGTGCGTCCCCCGAGAGCCGCTACCGGAACTAGCGGTGCCATGAGGGGGGGGGGTGGTCGGGACATCAGGGGAGGTGGCTGCGTTACCGCGACCGTCCTCCCGGGGTCTACGGACACCACGCTAACTACTAGTGCCCGGTCTGGGGCGATCCTTATTAGGACCGGGGGATCCGGTCGCGGAATCCGCGAGGGGCCGCAATAGGCTACCCCGCGGAGCGGCCGGGTGCGGTTCCCCCTTCGGGTTCGTCGGCGTCGTCGACGACGGCGGGACGCGCCAACCCGGCGGGGTTCCTCGCACACCGGCTCCGCGAGGTCGGTGTTGCTGGTCGCCTGGGTTCCCGGGAGGGGCTCGGCCCTCACAAATCGAAGGGGGGGAGAGGGGGCGCGGCTGTGCCGGATGGGCCCAAACATATTCCCGCACCGGCGGGGGGGCCCACGGTTGCGGGTTTGGCAACTCGGAGGGTCCCCTCAAGAACTGCCCCCGCCGACCCCTCCGATCCTCCTCCCAGACCAAGGCGCAAAAGTCCTTTATAGGGACCAATGACTGGGAGAGGAGAGAAGGGGGGGGGGGCGAACGAGGAGGTTCTCCCCCGGTTGCCCGATGGAGGGCTGCGCGGCACCGTCTCCGCCCTCCTCCATCTCCTCCGGTGAGGAGTGGTCCGTGTCCGCTGTCCGGGGTCCTCATAGGGGCGGCGGAGGCGCGATTGCCCCGACGGGTCATCCGACTCGTCTGTCGCCTTTTATTCTACCTCACGATGGGAGCGATTATAGTATTCGGCTTGGCGCGTCGCGGCGCGCTCCAGGTTGCGATGTACCCAGTCGTGAATGAGAGATAGCCTCCTCATTCGATCATGCCAGAATTCAGGATCCTTGGGTAGTGTAAGTAGGGGAGGGGGAAGATCGGTACGTAAATTTATAATGGCTACTGGATTGCGGCCGAAATTCAGAAACGCGGGGGGCATTTTCGTGGACGACTGGACAGCCGTATTCAGGGCGAACGTCAGTTCTTCTAGGTGTACGTCCCAGTCGCGATGGTCGTGTGACACGAAGGTACACATCATCGTTTTGAGGGTCAGGTTTACCCTCTCGACTGGGTTCGCTTGGGCGTGATACGGGGGGGGGGGGGGGGGCGCGAGCGGGGGTTATGCCTAACTGTTTCAGGTGGGTCTGCACGTATGTGTTATCGTACTGCTTAGCATTGTCTGAAAGAAAATATCTTGGGCAACCCCATCGATTAATAACTAGGCTATTGAAGGCGGCCATTATGGCGGCACCTGTAGCCGCTCGAAGGGGCTTCACTTCCACATATTTCGTAAACATATCCTGAAAAACCACTACGAACTGGTTTTGACGCTTGCTGGGGGGGGGGGGGGAACGGTCCCATGACGTCAGAACTGACCGTCATCCAGGGGCCTTCCGTGGTTCTTTCGCGCATGAGTCCGGCCGGGGCCTGCTGGGAAACTTTTTGCATCTGACAGGCGGGGCATGGTGCGACGAAAGTAGTGACGTTCTGGAAAACACCGGGCCAATAGAAGTCTTGGATGAGACGGTGATATGTCTTATCCACTCCTAAATGGCCGGCTTGCGGGCTATCCTGCGCATCGCTGAGGGCACGGGCACGCGCTCCTGCGGGGAGAACGAGTTTCTAGGCGTCGAGGTCATTGAGGGCGGACTCTATCAGCGGGTGGGGCTTGTGCAAATATATCCGGTCATCCTCGATCCTCCAATCCGGATATTTCGAGGGAAATTTTCGGATATTATCCATTTTCTGGGTGTACTACGGGTCCGTGGTATCTCCCAGGGCGCAAAGGGCGGTATCGACATTTTCATACTTTCTCGAGAGGGCTTCGGGCACCACATTGAGCGTGCCTTTTCGATGCTCGATTTTCATATCATATGTCTGCATGGCTAGGGCCCACCGTGCCAGTCGTCCGGTTGGGTCTCGCAAGTTCCTGAGCCACTGCAGACTGCTATGGTCGGTGATCACCCGAAAGTGGGTCCCCTCGACATAGGGTCGATACTTTTTCACGGCCCAGAGGACGGCGAGACACTCTTTCTCCGTGACGGTATACTTTCGTTCAGCCTTGGTGAGCCCGCGGCTAGCAAAACTAATCGGGTGCTCATTACCGGCTATTTCTTGAGTGATTACCGCCCCGATAGCAAAGTCGCTCGCATCTGTCTGAATCGTGAAGGGGACGTCAAAGTTTGGGCGTGCCAACACGGGGGTACGGGTGAGGGAATCTCGGAGGGCTTCGAAGGCTGATTGCTGCTCCGGGCCCCATATCCAGGGAGTATTCTTTGTTAGTAATTTCGTCAGGTGAACGCGATCACGCGAAAAAGCTGGGAGAAAGCGCGCGTACCACCCCAACATCCCTAAAAAGGGCCTTTGCTGTTTGAGGTTGGTGGGGGGCGGAAATCCGAGAACGGGAGCGACCTTGTCCGGATCCGTCTTCAGTCCATCTTTATTCAATACGAACCCGAGGTATTTTACCTCGTCCCGGAAGAATTCACTCTTCTCCGGGTTTAGTTCCAATCCGGCGTTGCGTAGACTGGTCAATACAAGTCTCAAATATCGACAATGGTCCTCCTCATTGTCCGTGGCGATGATGATGTCATCCAAATACGCGAAGACGTGGGGTTCCCATGCGGGGTCGATGAGACGGTCCACTAATCGTTGAAAAGTCGCCGGCGCGTTGGTGAGCCTGAAAGGCATTCGTTTGAATTGAAATAAACCGCGCCCTGGGACAGCGAACGCGGTAACGGGCCGACTGTTAGGGGCTACCGGCACCTGAAAGTAGGCCTGGCTTAGGTCGAGGGTGGTGATGCATTGGGCCCGACTCAACCCGGACAGAATCCTATCCATCGAGGGGAGCGGGTAAGCATCCTTCCTGGTTATCTTATTTACGTCTCGGAAGTCTACGCAGAACCTAAAAGTCCCATTCGACTTTCGGACGATAACGGGGTTACTCATCCAGGGGCTCGCGGAGCGTTCGATGATGCCATTCCTTAGCATTTCATCGACCGCGTCCTGTGCTACTTTTAGCATGTAAGGAGAGAGTAGGCGAGCCTTTTGACGAATCGTGGGATGACCCTGTACGTCGATAGCGTGCTGCGTCAGACGCGTTATGCCGATTGTAGGGGTCCTATTTGCGGGGTAGAATTTATCGAGTAGCCTCCTTAATCGTGGGCCGGCTTCTTGGGAGAGGGCGACCAATCCGGC
The DNA here is from genome assembly GCA_030407085.1 of Trichopria drosophilae. Taxonomy (NCBI): domain Eukaryota; kingdom Metazoa; phylum Arthropoda; class Insecta; order Hymenoptera; family Diapriidae; genus Trichopria; species Trichopria drosophilae. The sequence continues at coordinate 62,097,265 of CM059582.1, read as the reverse complement.
ACAGTCGTGTACGGCGAATGCGGTAACTGAAACGCCGGAATCGTTTAACGAGTGCCGTTGTGGCTACTCCACGCATTATTCTCGGTATCTATCTTTAGACCGAAGAGGCACATAAAACGCATCCCCAACACGCATGCATAGTGGATGGGGGCTACTCTTATCTCCAAATTTCGCGTACGACTATCTACCGTCAACGCGAGGGTAACGACACCATTTAATGGGGCTAGCGCGCCATTGGCAACTCTTACTTGTTCCTCTCTTGACCTTAGGAACGGCGAAACTACCTCCCGACACGCGAGGCCTCAATAAGAGCGCGACGCTCCGGTATCAACGAGTGCCCTTATAATCTTCCCATTCAAAGCTACGCGAAAGTGGGGGCGAGGGTCCGAATCTAATGTCCATTGATTATCTTCGCAAAAATCTATAGACTCGGACCCGATATTCAGCCCTCTGGGCTAAGGGTTTTCCGAAGCGTTCCGTCTCTTGTCAACATTTTTTTCTATCCGGCTTGAAGTAGGGGTGATCGCGGATGGGATTGTAAGGGGGGGTTTAGGGGTTTCCTTCCCCCCGTTAACAGTTTCCCGACCGTTTACGCGCGCAAACGGGACAATTGTTTGCATCACGGCCTGGATAGCCACAGACCATACAAAAATGCCCTAAGCGATGGGGGCACTCTCGGTATATGTGACCCGTCTTTTTACAATTATAACACCTGACCGGGCTCCGATTCGGCGGCGATCTTATCTCGGAGGGTGGGCGCTCTCTCGGCGCCACATCCAGGAGGCGTGGCACTCTTAGTAGCCGCGGGTTCTGAGTGGTCGCCACGTGTGGTTGGTGCTGCTGATATGCCGGTACCGAGCGCGTGGGGTTGCGACCTCTGTTCCGCTCTACGCGGGCTACCGGCGCCGCCTCCTCTTCCTCGTAGGGGGCTGGCGACGGAGGGGGTGGGGTTAAGACGCTAACTTTGGCCATCTTTACCGCGGGCGTCGCGAGGGCCAGCTTTTCCTTGCCTCTCCTCATCTTGGGTGTATAGGCGAAGGCGGGGAAGGCGGACTGGTTAGCCGCTGGAGGGGGGCGGTAGACCCTCTCTTGATTGGCGGCCCCCTCCATCTGTCGATCGATTCGCAGTAAGTCTGCAAAGTCGGTAACGGCTTCCCTCTCGATTTTTCGAGCTAAACCCGGACGCAAGTTTTGGACTGCGATATCCAGCTGCTCTTCTTGAGACGGGGGGAAAGCAAGTAAGTTGAATAGGCTCCGTAGGGCCACCAAGTATTCACGGATGGGCTCGTCAGGTCCTTGTGTGCGCAAGGTGATTTCCCTCTTGATGCTGGCTTCCAGATGGCGTTGACCGAACGCGTCGCGAAAGTAACGTACGAAGCCGGGGTACGTATGCCAGCTTGCCTTTTCCACCCGGTACCAGTTGAGGGCTGATCCCTTAAACGCTTCAGGTAGGGCGCGCAGGAGGTCCTCTTCCGTCAGATCCCGACTCGTGACGTATTCGCCCAGTTTGACGAGGAACTCCTCCGCGTCCTCCCCTTCCTCGCCAGAGTAACGGGGTCCGTGTGTCCTCCAATGTTCAATGGCAGTCCTCTGCCATCGGACACCGGACATTGACAGGCTGGGGTTGAATGACCCTCCAGCGGTGGACGCGTTACCTTCCGGGCGACGCGAGGTTTGGGGTTGACCGATCCGCGTGCTGTTATAGGGGGGTTGCAGCGGGGACATACTATATGTCAGGTCCGCTGGAAAGTGGACATGGGACGTGTGCGCGTTCGGACGACGGGGGGGACGTTGTCCTAATATTACCGGTCGAGGGGGTTCCACTGGTCGCAGGTAGAAGTCGTCCCGATTTTGGGGATCGATCTCCTCGGACCATTGGGGGTTTGCTGTCTCTCGAACCCCATTGTTCACGGTATCCTCCCGAAACGGTTCGGGAGCCGACAATGTAGGGCGGCTACCCCTCGTTAACGCGCTGTGTGGATTAGGGTAACTGCTGGCCGGTGCTCCCGGCGAGACACATTTTCTGGTCGTGTGTCCCGAGGGGGGTCTACTGACCCCTCATTGGACCGATCGACCTGATAGGTGGTCGCATCTGCCACTGAGAATTGGAAACTCTCCTCCCCAAACGAGATCGGGTCCCGGTAATGGGCACGCGATCTATCGGACGGAAACCCATAATTCTGCGATTCCGCGGTTCCGAACCGCGTTGACCGCTGGGGTTCGATGGGGTCCAGATATCCCGTCGGCCGGGGGCCACTTAGCATGGTCCCATAAACGGGGCAACTCACCGCTTCGGTCAACGTGTAGTGGGGGTGATCGCCTCGTCCATCTGCTCGGTGATCCCATTCGACCGGGGTATCCGGGAACCGCTGTAAGATTGTGTATCTTACGAGCCGATCCCGGACCACCTCTATCGGTCCGGATATCAACAATTCGGCTCTATCACACCGGCCGATAAGGTCGCGTAAATCGACTACCCGGTCGATTTCTGCCCGAATTGCCGAAATTTGTTCCGGACTGGCTATCCGTCGCTCCGCTGCCCGAGAGGGCGCGACGTGCGTAGCGGTTGCCGTGTATGACACGGGCGCGGTAGTGATGGAGACATATTCGGTCGTGGTGGTTGGCGTTACCACCGTCAGCGTGGGTATCCCCATTACAGGGGATGTGACGGGGGTGTATTTAAAAGAATCCATTTTAATGCAATTAATCCGATCAATACGACACAATTGGGAAAAATCACAAAAGGGTAGGGGTAAATATCAGGACCTTTCTTACTCCACTCGTTCAGTCCTACCGGAAATACTCAACTGATGTAGGGGAGATGCTAATAAATCAGATGCTCTTCAAGGACGCGATGTAACTCGAGATTCTACGTCGAGCTACTAGGGTCGTTGCTTGAGCAACCTGATATCTGGCGTGCAGCCAATTAATGCCAAAAAAAAACAACTTCCCGGAATTACTTCGAATTATTTTATTCAGTATTTCCGACACAAATGCGATGCGCTATCACGCATAAAAAAAAGTATTCTATGTAAAGGGGACTTCCAAGCTAAAGGGGATTTCAAAAATAACGGTAAATTTAAAAACACAGGGAATTTCAAAATATAAAGGGAATTCAAAAATAAAGGGGATTCAAAAATAAAGGGGATTCAAAAATAAAGGGGAATTCAACAATAAAGGGAATTCAAAAATAAACGGAATTCAAAAATAAAGGGGAATTCAAAAATAGAGGGAATTCAAAAATAAAGGGGAATTCAAAAATAATGGGAATTCAAAAATAAACGGAATTCAAAAATAAAGGGGAATTCAAAATAAAAGGGAAATTCAAAATAAAAGGGAATTCAAAAATATAAGGAAATTCAAAATAAAAGGGAATTCAACAAAAAAAAAAAAAAATATAAAATACAAGGGACACTCGAAGATAACGGGTCTTCAAAAATAAAGAAATTTTTTTAAAATTAAGGGATTTTTCGAAACTAAGGAATTTTCCAAAATCAAGGAAAATTCAAAAATAATGGAAATGACTACTACAGGCAATTCCAACTAACGTAAATTCCAAAATAATTAATATTAATAAATAAGGGCTATTCAAAACCAACGGAAGTTCAAACGCACGACTTTGAATTCCGGGTATACATAAATAAGGGAAATTCAAAAATAATGGATATTAATAAATAAGGGAAATTCAAAACTAACGGAAATTCAAAAGTACAACTTTAAATTCCGGGTAGCGAATCTGGGTTATCCGTTATTTTCGGTAACGAACTGACGGGTGTACTTTTGCTATAAAAAAAAGGTTTTCTTCCCTTAAGTATCTCATACAAGGGCGCGACTCGCGAAGGGAAATTGGAATTTTTATTTCTTCTTTAAATAAAATACACTCAAGTCGCTACACTGGTACGTGTGGGGCAATACTTAAGAAAGATAACATTTCATACTTATTTTTATACTTGAATTAAAATTAACATATATCATGAGTACATATATTGCACATACATTCATATACACACATATATATATATAGATCTATATTGGCATAATACAATTCTAAAATAATTTTTTCCTAACGCAAAAGCTGCGTATTACTTTTCGTTTTCTTGTTGGGGGGCGGGGGAATATCCTATACCTGGAAATGGCGAAACCCGTTAATTACTTTCTATTAAATTTCAAAAAAAAAAATAATTTGTTTGTTTCTGTTGTACTATTAATTGCAAGGTGTTCCAAAATCCAAAGTGGAAAACAGATTCAAAAATAGCCAATGAATTTTAATTCTTAAAACCCACGTGTTCGAAATAAATCCAAAATTTTATCCCAACTAAAAAAAAAAAAAAATGAAAGTTTAATTATTGAAAATTGAATCTGAGAGATTAAACTGAAAATCAGAGAAAGGTTTGAAGGACTAAGGTTTAAATTTAGGGAAAGGTTCAAAATTCGTTTTTATTATATATTAAGTTTTCAAAACAACTAAACATTATTCTCAACACAAAAAAAAAACGTTTGAAAATATCAATTATTTGCACTTCCGGTATAACACAATTCAAATAATAATTAATTTTACCGAGTAATAAAAAAAATAATATTTTTCAAAAAAAAAAAATTCTCTAACTCCATAAAATTAACTCCTTAAAATTATGATTACTATTAACTACACATCATTATTCGATTTCGTGTAATTCCGAATATAACTTCAATTATGGTAACCGAAAATTTGTTTTTAAAATGATAATTCGCGATTAAGTCCAATTCCGGTGACTTCTTTAAACTTAAATTTTTCTAACGGCTCGGGGACGGCAGGGCAGGTGTTTGTCAACACCTCGATTTCACCGGGCCAACTTATTTCCCGGCAACTGTTTTTCGTATTTAAAATTAAATACGCAAACAAGTACTGGAGCACTGCACTTGAAATTTTCGTTGTACCCGTTGCAACGATTTTTTTTCTCTTTATTTACACTTCCGGTATACGCGACACTAAAAAGGATTAAAAAAAATTGACTCCGCTTCAGATTCCCGGCGAGTTCCGCCGAACTCGTTACGACACTTCCTTTTTAATTTTTTACTAAAATGGGAAAGTCTAAATAGATTTCCCCACCAGGGATGCCATTTGTAAACTCGTCCTGAAAAGGACGAGGCAAACTTTAGTTTTCTCACACGAACTACAAAGGGCGACGAGGGGGGGGGGGGGGGGCGCGGGTCCAAATCTCGCGATGGCGGAATTTCTTTTGATATGACCGGGAACAAGTACGCAAAGATTAACACTCGCGGGGGGGGGGGGGGCTATGGAGCACTTATAAAATCCAGAAAACTACTCACCGGTTCTGATGTCCAGGATCCTCGATTCCTCCTTGGTCCCAGGGGGTCAGCACGGTGATGATGACGTCAAACTCAACTTCTCTTCTCCTATGGTTGTGAGGGCACCAACTCGCTTTCGAACCACACGGCGATGGCGATCCTGACCAATACTTGATATAGGCACGCGGCGCGAACTACTATGTCTCCTCGGCTAGAGCCTCATGGATACTGTCCCTCTTGTTCCTGGTCTTCTTCATTGGTGCGCCTTCAGGCCGGCGCGTGCGCGCTCGAGCTACCGGCGCCAGAGAGGGGTTCGTCCGGGGGTCCGAGTTGGGGGACGTACTCGTCGGGGCGATGACGATCACCGACCGCGGGGTCTTGGTGGTGGGAGGGGACGACACGGAGCGCTGACAAGTGCTTCGTGCGTCCCCGTATCGTCTCGGGCTAGTTATCGCTATTTGGAGAGAGAGAACGATAGGGAGGGATGGAGAGAGGCCGGCGGCGGTGGCCGAGGCCCGTTACTCGGGGACTCTCGAGGCGCACTGCGGCACGACCTGTGGGGGAGGACGAGTGGAGGCGCGCTCCGGTAAAAAGAACCGTTTCTCCTCCGGGAGGGGCGGACTTCGTCGCGGGGTTACGCCCGGCACGGGTTACGTCACAGTATTAACATTACAATTTTTGTGTACCTGGTTGTGTGGAATTGAATTAATGTATATATATATATATATATATATATATATATATATATATATATATATATATATATATATATATATATATATATATATATATATATATATATATATATAATATATATATATATATAGATATATATATACAATATATATATATATATATATATATATATATATATATATATATATATATATATATACAATATATATATATATATATATATATTATATATTGTATCATATAAAATAATGATGGTGTACAATTGTTTCAAAGTTATAAAAAAATTATTAAGATATTGTTTTTCATTTACATTTACGTGTACATATTTTAATTTTGATAAATGGCAGTACTAAATAATGGTTTGATTTTTACACTTATTTATTAACATTTCAATTACGTAACGATATTGATGTTGTAATTTGTATTTATCGACTTTAATTGATTTCTCTTTTTATTCACTCATTATGTTTTTTTTTATTTAAAACGATTTAATTTAATGATATATTGTTTTATTGAAAATATTGTTAAATGTTGAAATAAGAATTAATATTGTTGCGTAAATCTAAATGTTATAATTGATCGAGGACAAAAACTAAAAATAGGAAAAGAAAGTCATTCTCTTTGTCTTGAGAAAGTGTTTTCTCGAAATTCCCCTTTTTTAAGTTTATGACTTTTGGGTGTCGGTGCGTGTACGTTTTGAGAATGCCTTTTTTTAGACTTTTATATTTTAACATAGAAAAGTTTTCGTGGTGTGTAAAAATTATAAATATTGAAATAAGAGTTTGTTTTTATGAAAATATATTGAAAAAAAAATTTAACAAACAACCTGATGCAATTTTGTATATTTTACTTAATTTTAATTTTTGTTGATAATATAGGAATCTTACTTATTTGTGGGCAGAGAAAGACCTGTTCTTTTCCGATCTTTAAGTTTTTATGGTGGTATCGTGTTACCTAGAGAGGAGGTTGATTTTCTGCGGTTTCGGTTTTGTATAACTATCTTTTGAGGCCGGTATGGTAGGTTTTACAAATCGTGAAAATACATTGTAGTTCAGTTAGTGTATTGTATCGGCGCTGTTACTAAATTCCCATATATTCGGGGATTCGCAAAAATATATTTCGTCACGATATCCTAGTTACGTGGGACGTAACAGTGGCATATTGAAACACTTTCAATTAAAACTAGAGCATTCGACCGCGCAGCCTAAATTAATAGTATTTATATTCGAGTAGGGATTTCTTAATCAATGGATATATTATAACAATATTCTCTGCTTAAATACATATTTTCTTTAGTTTTCTAAAAAATAAATTTCAAACTAATATTCCTCAATAAATTAAATCATGTGTATTTTATATATTTATTTAATTTATTAGTCAGTATTTTAAGAAAATTCTGCGTTCGAGGTATCCAGTCTGAATATAACAGAAATAGAAATATATTAATGATATTTCTCTAAAAACTGTTATTTATTTGTTATCGCAAATATGAACTATTAAATCTATAAACAGTTTATGCTCAATTTTTTACTATAAAGTAATTACTTTAATATTTATTAAAATAATTAATATAATTAGATATTTCAAGGCTTATAGTGAACAATTATGATGGCATTTTATGCAACTTATTTTTTAAAAAATCTTTCGGTTCTTTTGCCCCCTGACGTCAGAAACTCGTCTGCCTCATCAGAGGAGTTTTGAAATTCACCGAAAGATTATATTTCTTTAAACGATGGAAAGTTTATTTCGAAAATTATTTTTGTCATCAGACGAGCGAGAAAGATTTTTTCTATTAAAAATGGAAAGAACCTCTCTCTAGCGCTTCATCCCGGTCTGTATCAGCTGGAATCATTACTCACTCCATATAGAACATTTCGTGTGAGAACACTTCGTACTTGGTGAGTTATCTGATGGATGTCCCAATTACGAATACTGGATTTTCGCAATAAGCGATATTCAGATTACTTCGTTTAAATGACTTAAGATCTAATAAATGTAACAACGGCGTACAGGGCAGGTCTGTATCACAAAGCCTTGCTGATAATTCCAGCTGATACAGACCGGGATGAAACGCTAGAGAGAGGTTCTTTCCATTTTTAATGGAAAAAATCTTTCTCGCTCGTCTGATGACAAAAATGATGACCCATAATAGCATACTTGAAATCCATAGAGGATCGTGACTTCGATAGATGCGTAACCTTACACATATTGAATTTTAATTGCCGGCCATTGAGGTTACATCAATTTACGATATTTTCAAGGTCACGTTGGATTTTACTAGCGTCCATAGGCGATACAATTTTATAATATAATTTTAAATAATCCGCGTAAAGTAGAAACTTAGAAGGTGTAATAACGTCTTGCACATCGTCGATAAACAAATTAAAAAGTAGCGGACCCACGTGGGACCCTTGGGGTACACCAGACGAAACATTAAAAAAGTGAGATGTATAACCTTTCTGACGTACAGCCTGTGATCGACCAGTGAGTTTGGAGTGTAGCCAATCAAGTGAAGTCCCACCAAAACCGGCTAATCCTAATTTATTCACTAGTATACCGTGATCAACCGAATCGAACGCTTTCGAGAAATCTAAAAAAATTGCGTCAACTTGAGTGGAGTGGTCAAACGCCCCAACCATGAATGAGTAAAATACAAATAAATTGGTTATTACCCTTTATGAAACCGTGCTGCTGATTAATAATTTTGCTGAATTTTAATACCTCTCTTTAAATATAAAATCCGACAATTTTGATGCAACAAGACGCTCGAATAGTTTCGCTTAAACATTCAATATAGATATAGGACGGTAATTTAGAATATCCTGTTTGTTATCGGATTAAAAAATTGGCGTAATAAAAGACATTTTTCATGTTGATGGGAAATACCTGACGAAAGAGAGGTATTAAAAATCAGCAGCAGAGCTTCAGTTCATGCAGGAATACATTTTTTATAAAAATCGGCAATATCATATCTGGTCCACAACTTAATTCACATTTTAAATGATTCGAAGCACAAATAATATCCTCCTTAGTGAGGACTAAGTTGACTAGAAAATGATCGATATGATTAGTTACAGAAGCATTGGAGCTGGTGGAATAAATTAAGCTAAAGTTCATAACAAATAAGTTGGCAATATCTACAACGTTACTGGCATAAGTACCACCAAGGAACATGTTACTTGGAAGTTCATTGTATTTACGCACGTTGTTAATATATGCCCAAAACGATTTGATATTCGTGCGGGAATAGAATTTAACCTTCTTAATATATTCCAGATAAAGATCAAGGGAAGAACGAATACATCGCGCATTAAGTTGTTTAAAAGTTATGTAATTATTAAGAAGGTTAGATTCTTTCCACGTCTTGTGCGCAGCTTTTTGGCCATAATCAATTGGATTAATTCTGATGTATTGTAACGGGGCGTTACGTTGTCCAGGAGTCGTGCCGCGGTCGCGAGAGCGCGGAGTGATACATCAAGTCGAATCGATCGATAATAGAATCGTTTCAGGAACGAACGGCCCAGAAAATGCCCGAGCGCCGCCGGCAACGGCGCTCGGAGATGCGCGGCAGCCGAGAACGCCGCAGACCAGTACCGATTAAACCTTCAAGTAGGAAGGACGTAGTCAATTATCGAGTAAACCCTCCGAGCGGAAGAGTGTCGCGTGAGTAGGGAGCCGAAAATAAAACCTTCGAGTTACGTCGTGCAAAAGGGGGTGAGACGGAGCCGGATAATCGGAAAACCCAAGGACGAGATCGGCCGTCAAACGAGGACGAGACCCGCCGTCCAGCGAGGACGAGACCTGCCGTCAGCCCGAGGACGAGGCACCGTTTTATTGAAGTGCGCGAGTGAAAAGTAGAAAAAAAAAAAAAGTTTCGGCGTCTCGGCCACGAGGCAGTTCGCCATTTTTCCGGCGAACGCGGGTGAAAACCGCCATCTTGGGCAAGCATCGTGCTTGTCCAAAGGGACGCGCCGCGCGGGGACTTGGGCAAGCACCGTGCTTGTCCAAAGGGGCGAGCCGCGTGGGGATTTCCGTTGAGCGGAAACGGTGCGCGTCGGGAGGGAGAAAGTTCCCCCGGCAGGGAACACGCGACGGTCCACGTAGAGTGGGGACGGGATTCCCCTGCCTGCAGAGAGGCAGCACGTCGGGCCGAGTGGGAGAATCCCCCACCGAAGTAAGGGCCGCGGAACGCGCAGTCGGATAGAGAGGCCGACGAGAGAAGCGTCGGGTCGCAGCGCCGCGGGCGGTTGGCAGGAGCGCGTCGGTAAAGCCGTCAGATTCGTTCCTCCCGCGAGAAATTCAATTTAAAGTAACATTTAAAATAGATTTATAAGATAATACATTAATATTTTGAATAAGCAGTAAACATACTATTTAGATTAGTAAATAAGTGATCAATTTCGAGGAAAATTTGAATTTAAAAATAATTTAGATTAGTAATAGAATTAAAGTTTAGATAATAATTTGTAAGTGTTGATTGAAAAAAAAAAAAAAAAAAAAAAGAGATACCTATCCCTTCCCTTAGATTTAAGTTAAATAGGCTAAGTGGCACAAATCGCAAAGAACGAGATCCTTTGTGTACAGTGGCGAAGCGAGTGACCATCGGGTGTCACCAGGCTGTCCGACAACCACTGCGATCCGCGAGGTGCAACGCGAAACCGCGCGCGCACGTCATTCGACTGTCAAACCAGTCGAACCGCGAGCTTGCCCGTTCCTCCGTTGGGGGCGTGCGCGACGGGAGAAATAGAGTAGGCAGATCGCGCGACCAATCGCAGAGGTCGAGTCGTCGGATAGGGCTACTCGAGTGCGGCCCACGTTTAGGTGGAGTATCCGCGTGCGAGAGCGGATAACTCCAGGTGTGCAGGAGAGTTGCGTGCACAGTGCACAGAGCACATTAAATACTTGTAAAGAGTGGAGAGCGTGTGTGAAGGAGAGAAACGCGAGTGCATAAAAATATTAATAAAAAACTAAAAGAAAGAGCAGTGAAGTGCCGTGAAGGTCAGTGTAGAGGGGAGTGACCTTGAATAGTCCGCGATCGCGAGAGGCCGCACTAGGCGAAAAAAAATTTAGAGTAGGGCATCGCGATGACAAAAAAGAGGACCGTCGCCTCGAAGAAACTCACGAGTGAGGTCTCGCAAGGCGCAGAGGATCCGGTCGGGTTGACCCGCAAAGAGGTCATTGCACGGCTCAGAGCTGTAGGCCTGAGTACAGTCGGACATGAGGAGGTCCTACGTGCCCGACTTGCGAGAGCTCAATCGGAGGAAATCTCAGAAGGAGAGGCGGAGAGCGCGATGAAATCCGGCGCTTCCGAAACGAGTGTCCACGTCCAGATCTCGGAGGGACGAACACCATCGAGGGACATCGAGGGACAAGAGGAGTTTTCAACCAGGATTGTCACCTGTCAAGCCGTGACGAAGGACACGAGAACGTCCACGGCTACGAGTCGAGCCACCTCGACATGCACGCCACTGGATGTGAGAAGCCAGCCGACCTGGACCACAACGGGTTCGAGAGTGTCACCCGGAATTGTGGACATCGCCAGACCAGGGTTCGATCATCCAGTAGGGACGATGACATATGCCGTGCCAACGACATATGTCACTTTGAGCAGCGGATCGTGGCATCACCCGCAAGGGACAACAGTGATCCACAGACCGCTGGCGGCTCCGAACCCAGTGCACCAGGGAGCCATTCCACGCAGATATTGCCCGGAATTTTCGGAGAGGGCGCTCACACTGCTCGAAGAAACGGAGACCGAGGACGATCGCCTACGCACGCGCATTGCAGCAAAGCGCACTCTTTTCGCGGCTCAATCCGAAGAGGAATACGAGGAGGAGAGCCAGAGCGAAGGGTATAGGGACGATCGTCGGAGAAAAGCCGAACGAGCACGAGAGAGAGAGGAGAACGAGGCTCGACCACCGCGGGACCAACCAGGAAGCCGCGCAGGCGCGAGAATCAGGCGAGAGATTCGTCCTGAGGAAACGCGGGCAAGAAGAAGCCCGATGGAGGATTACGAGGAGGTAGACTCGGATGAACGAGAACTCCATAGGGAGACAGCACGGCCGAGATGGACGTTTCCCGAACACAGTCCTTATGCTGCTCCACCTGAAGAACCAAGGAGACATTCTCAGGGCGGATGGACCCTGAAGCAGCTGCGATCGTGGGGTCTGAAGTTCGACGGGTCCAACGTCGAAGAATTTTTAGCCGGGTTGCACGAGTGCATGGATTGCCTCGAGCTACCCGAGAGAGACGTGCTACGCGTCTTGCCAGGCCTATGCGAGGGGAAGGCAAGACAGTGGACTCGAGACGAGCCCACTTTACTGAGAACGTGGAGAACGTTCGAAAGAGGAATCAAGCGCCGGTTCGGCGTAGAAATCGAGGACACCGAGATTCTTCTGTCGATCCATGAACGGATTCAAGACCCGACAGAAGATATGGAGGATTTCCTGCAGGAATTGCGGCGACGATTCCGAAAAATGCGAGTGCCACCGCCAGAGGAGAGCCAGGTTAGGATGACGATCCGAAACTTACGGCCGGATTACCGTAAGTCTACGAGTGTCCGAGAGTGCGCGACGTTCGCCGAGCTGTTCGAGGCAAGCCGAGAACTCGCAGACGATAAGCGGTGGGATGCACGATACCGGCAACTCACGACGACAGCCCGCAAGGAGGGCGGAACCAGAGTGTCGTCCAGGAACATCAGGGTGGCCGCAGGGAAAGAAGTGTCCGATTCGTCGTCGTCATCGTCGTCGTCGTCGTCGTCGTCGGTGAGCGAGCCGAGAAGGAGCAGTCGAAGAAACCGCAGGAAGAGGGGTAGAGCCTCGAAATTAAGAAGAAGCAGCCGAGAGGAGATCGCTGCGGTACTGCCGGAAAGGCAAGAAATTCGAGATCCGCCCCCACAGAGGAGAGCATCACCGAGAACAACAGCTGTTCGGCCACCTAATCGGCCAGGACGACAGCCGCCGAGAGCAACCGAAGAGCTCCGGCGATCCGTAGAGCCGCCTCCTGAGAGATGCCCGACTTCGCCCCGCCACGTTAGGCCTAGGAGGGGGGAGTTGAGAGTGGCACCAGGAGCGCGCCCGTGCTATAACTGCGGCGGGACGGGCCATTTCGCGCGCGAGTGCCCGGAGCCCCGGCAGTGCTACGGATGCGGTAAATTGGGCACGATACGACGGGAGTGCGTGCAATGCATGGAGGCTGGTGTGCGACACTCGGGAAACGAGCAGCGCGGGTCGAGGCACGAGTCTTCCCGACCAGGCCCGCAGACGTTTCCATCAAGCTGGAGGACGAGTGCGCCGAGAAGAGGATAGGCAGTATATGCCCCGAAGAGGAGGTTCTCCGATTCGTAAGGGAGAAATGGGGTGTCTCGTCACGAGGAAATAGAGGTGAGATAGAAGACATCGCTGCCGGAAGAGGTATGTCGGATGATCGCCTCTATTTTGACTTCGTCATCGCCGGAGTCGCAGTCCGAGGACTCTGCGACACAGGAGCTACACGGTCGTTCGTCGGACCGAGGATTGCCGACGCGTGTCGAGACCACATATTGCCCCGTAAAGGAGGATTAAGGAGCGCCACGGGCCATTCCACGGAAATTACCGGAATACTGCCGCTGATGGTCGACGTGGGAAATTGGATCGAGCAGGTTTCCTTCCGCGTCGCCACAGTGGTAGAATACGAGGCCATTCTGGGAATTGACTTCCTCAGATCGGTGGGAATCACCGTCGACTGCCAAGAAGGGCAGTGGAGAAGTGGCTACGGCCCATGGAAACGCTTCGCTGTTGCGGAAGAAGCAACTATCCACGCGGAGTGTGCGGGGTTAGCAGAGGTCACGTCCAATTAAGAGGGACAGCTGACCAGATTGTTGGACGAATTGCTACCCCCACCTCCAGCTACGCTAGGGACGACCACGCTGGTAGAGCACGTCATCGACGTAGGAGACGCGCGACCGGTGAAACATCGTTTTCGTCGGGTGTCGCCGGCCGTCTTGGAGGCCGCCCAAGCCGAGGTTGACTCAATGATAAGGAATGACATCATTGAGCCATCCACCAGCGCGTGGTCGAGTTCGCCAGTCATGGTAAGGAAGCCGAACGGGACCAACCGGTTCTGCGTCGATTACCGCGACGTGAATGCCGTCACGAGGAAGGACGCGTATCCGCCGCCGAACATAGACAGCATACTGGATAAAGTTCGCCGAGCGAGGTTTATCAGCAAAATAGACCTCAGCCAGGCCTACTACCAAGTGCCGCTAGAAGCGAGAAGCCGAGAGATCACGGCCTTTTCTGTGGCCGGTAGAGGGCTGTATCAATTTAAGAGGATGCCATACGGCCTTACGAATGCTCCCGCCACCTTCCAGCGGTTGATGGATTCACTCTTCGGACCGGAGTACGAACCGAGGGTATTCGTCTACCTAGACGACATCATCATCGTCAACGAGTCTTTCGACGAACATCTGGTCTGGGTCCGTAGAGTATTGGAGACCATTGTACGAGCCGGTCTCCAAATAAACCGAGATAAATCGGAATTCTGCTGCGAGAGTGCGGTTTATCTCGGATACAGGAATAATCGAGAAGGATTGAGGCCCGATATGGAGAAAGTCCGCCCTGTTTTGGAGTACCCGCCCCCGCGGACGTTGAAGCAAGTTCGATGCTTCCTCGGGATGGTGGGGTGGTATGCACGCTTCATACCAAACCTCGCCGAGAAGAGACTTCCACTCACCAAGCTGACCAGGAAGAATCAGCCATGGGAGTGGGGCGAGGAGCAAGAGCAGGCATTTGAGAATCTGAAAGCGGCACTGACGGAGGCCCCAGTGCTAGGGAGGCCTGATTTCAAGCGGCCCTTCACCTTGCAAACAGACGCCAGTGATTATGCCCTCGGAGCAGTGCTTACGCAGCAACAGGATGACGGGGAGCACCCCATTGTGTACTTGAGTCGTACCCTCACCGCCGCGGAGAAGAATTTCTCAACTACGGAGAAGGAGTGCTTGGCGGTGGTATGGGGCGTAAAGAAGCTCCGGGCATACCTGGAAGGTTATGCGTTTGAGGTCATAACCGACCACAGCAGCCTTCAGTGGCTGCGCAACCTAAGGGATCCAACGGGACGTCTAGCCCGCTGGGCCTTAGAGTTGCAGGGGTGGAACTTCACCATTCGTCATAAGAAAGGAGCGCTGCATCATGTCCCGGACGCCCTTTCCCGGAGGATTGAAGAGGACGTCGGAGCCATGCGAGTAGCCGCAGAGAAAGACGACTGGTACGAGAGGAGGAGAGAGTTGGTACGAGCGCATCCTGAGCGGTTCCCCGAGTGGAGATTAGAGGAGGATCGGCTATATCACGCCCGATCCGATCCACTATTGGACCCGGAGACCGGAGGGGAGAACCGCTGGAAGTTGGTACTGCCGGTCGGATTGCGAGCACAAGCCCTCAGCAATGCGCATGAGGAGGCGCATGCCGGACACTATGGCGTCGAGAAGACGTATTGTCGCCTAGCAGTAGAGTACTACTGGCCTGGCCTCCGATATGATGTGCAGCAATTTATCGGAGAGTGTCGCGACTGTCAAGTTCAGAAGACGGCGCAGGGCGGGCCCCCAGGATTGATGGGTCAACGGATCATTGAAAAACCGTGGACCGTTGTGTCCGCCGACATCATGGGCCCATTCTCGCCTAGTCGTGGACAGAATCGGTACATCCTCGTATTCACCGATATGTTCACTAGGTGGGTGGAGTTGAAAGCGCTGAGGACCGCCAACGGCAGGAGTATCGCTCGAGCATTCGAAGACTTGGTGCTGTTTCGATGGGAGACGCCTTCATACCTCTTAACGGACAATGGGAAGGAATTCCGAAACGAGGTGATGGACAAGATGTTGTCGGAGTACGGAGTGCGATCGATTACTACGCCTCCGTACCATCCCCAGGCCAACCCGGTTGAGCGAGTGAATCGAACGATCAAAACTATGATCCGCACATATGTAGGTGCCGATCATCGAGACTGGGACTTGCATCTGCCCGAGTTCCGGAGTGCGATCAATACGGCCGTACAGGAGAGCACGAAAGTGTCACCGGCTTTCCTTAATTTTGGCCGACAACCGTCCCCGGTCAAGAGTTTGAGGCGTCGATTGGAGGGGGAGGCGCCAGTGCTACGCATCGAGAACGAGGAATGGGAAGAACGTCTGAAACGTCTAAGTGCCCTACGGGATCTGGTACGTCGGTTTCAAGACCGAGCGAGCGAGCGCCAGCGTCGACGGTATAACCGCGGCAGACGTGACATTCGATTTCATGTCGGAGATGTAGTGTTGCGGCGAAATCACGTCCTGTCGTCGGGCGCGGATAGATTTGCCGCGAAATTCGCGCCGCGATACGAGGGGCCGTTCCGCGTCGTAAACGTAATTTCTCCCGTCGTGTACGAGTTGGGCGGGGAAACCGGGCGAAGAGTGACGAAAGTCCACGTTACGGACCTGAAGCGGTATGTTGCACCCCGCGGATCCCGTCGAGTCGAGAATTAATTCCATTTACAATTTTGTTACAGATGTGGAGGTCAGCGACAGTGAGTCGGAGAGGAGGGAGGCGCCCCCCCTACCAAGGGGAGTGGAGACCTCCGTTGTATGGCCCCGAAAGGGAGGAGGCCTTGGTCGTGGAGGTGGCGACGAAAGAGAGGGGCATTTCACCGGCCGCAACAGGGGACCCCCGAGAGCAGTCGGGAGGAGTCCTCGCGGCCTTGTTGACGGAGGTGCGCCTAGAGGAGGCGCCCACCCCGAATGAAAGCTGGGTCGTCTTGCAGGAGCCCGGACCCGACGACGTCCCAGTCGAGGTGCAGGTCGCTCCCCTCTGGTGTGAGGAGGAAGACCGCGGGATAGCGGCAGCGTCGCCACGACAACCGCCGGTGCCGAGGGATCGCCAAGGGGATTTCCCTCTCCCCGTGGGTCGGCACCCGAATTCGCGGCCAGTCGCCCGAGGGATCCTGTTTGGCGGGCTGCGGGAGCTGCCCAATGACGTCGAGCGAGATCCTCCTCCCGGGAAGTGCTTCAACGGCTGGCGCGAGAGGCACCTGTGGAAGTCTTGCCCGGCCCCGCGGATTCGCCCATTTTGCGTGAATTGCGGGTTCTCGGGCTTGACAATTTCCGGGTGCCCTCGATGTGCAGAGCGCTACCGGGAGTGGATGAGTCGCGGAGAGCGGAGCTCTTCGGCGACACGCGTCGAGGATGAGGGGGCCAGCGCCCGTACCCGCCGACATCGATCGCGGAGGCGACGGGGTCAGGGGACCCGAGAGGAGGCGCCAACCGAAGAGGAGACACCCAGAGCAAGACCGGAATCCCCTCCAGAATCCAGCCCCCGGGGAGAAGCCGCTGCCCCCGGGGAGAACGCGGGCCACGGCCAGGAGGCCAGTCCGCCCAGGCCGGAGGACCAGGACCAGGAGAGGGCAGAGGTGGACGCCCTGAAAACGGCCGAGTCATTGGCCACCCTGCTCCGCAGTTTGGGGCCAACTGCCGCGGCCTTCGTCGCAGGACGAGTCGACGAGGGAGACGCCCTCAGGTGGGCCCATCGGCTGACGGGGCTGCTTCCCCCGCTGCAGAAGATGGTGGTCCTAGCGGCCAAAAGGGAAGCCCTGCGGAAGGAGTAATCCACCCGTGATGGGGGGAAGGTCGAGTCTCTCCCTTCCCCGCCCTCTTCGGAGGAGGTAAGAGTGGATTAGAAAGTGAGCGTGGAACGATCGCGGCGATTCCTGGACAAACTCTTGATCCGAGATACGAGGTACGGTAGTCCTTAGACGGGAGTTCAGAGTAATCCCGAGGTAGGAGGGGGGTTTGTAACGGGGCGTTACGTTGTCCAGGAGTCGTGCCGCGGTCGCGAGAGCGCGGAGTGATACATCAAGTCGAATCGATCGATAATAGAATCGTTTCAGGAACGAACGGCCCAGAAAATGCCCGAGCGCCGCCGGCAACGGCGCTCGGAGATGCGCGGCAGCCGAGAACGCCGCAGACCAGTACCGATTAAACCTTCAAGTAGGAAGGACGTAGTCAATTATCGAGTAAACCCTCCGAGCGGAAGAGTGTCGCGTGAGTAGGGAGCCGAAAATAAAACCTTCGAGTTACGTCGTGCAAAAGGGGGTGAGACGGAGCCGGATAATCGGAAAACCCAAGGACGAGATCGGCCGTCAAACGAGGACGAGACCCGCCGTCCAGCGAGGACGAGACCTGCCGTCAGCCCGAGGACGAGCCACTTGGGAATTAAGGACGAAACGCCATTTTGGTCGAGAGCGAGCAGGCGAAACGCCAACTTTTAGGGAACAATCAATTGTAAGTCGGCCGTGGGCCACCAATCAAATTTTATTAAAATAAATTGAGAAGGCAAGAAGGCCTGATATCCTTTTTATAATAACCTATTATTATTGTGTCCTGCTACACCCCTTTCGTAGCTTGTGCGGGCGGTGTGCGGTGCCGCCGTAGGGAAATTTCGCGACCCCCGTTTCAGGCGCCGAAGGAGGCAGGAGCCGACCTCCTCTGGGCGAGCTCGTGCCCTACCGGGAGTTCGCCAGCTAGCCGGGCTGAAAAACTAGGCTAGTCGTCCACCTGGCGCGGGGTTTTCCCGAGAAAACTCCAAAGCCCGCTTCACGGGCGGTGGACGACAAGCCAATAAATTTTGGCTTAAAAAAAGTAGCCATTATAGTATACGACTGCGGACGAGTAATATTGAAAATAGATTTCTGTGAAACGTGATTATGTATAACATCAGTTAATGCAGAATTAAATGTAGAAGCCATATTATTTACATCCGGATCAGACAAAAACATTGTAATTTGCGTTAAGAAAATCAAAAGTCTTATCGTGGAATGATAATGATGACGGCACTGACATATCAAGACTAAATACACTAGTAACATGATGCATGTCGGTTGGTAAAATGGAATCTTCTTCTGTAGAAGAATAATCGAGAGGAAAGCAACCCCTATAGGGATCCAAGGAAAACAGACTGGACCCAATTCTCGGAAGCAGCAAAGGCGAAGCTCGGGCCGACTCCAACGGCTGAAATTGCCGATGCGAATTCTGTAGAACGTGAGGTCCAGAAGGTTACGGTTGCGCTCTGCTCGGCCTTTAATAAATCGTGTCCTGTTGTGTGGGCCCGGGGAAGGAACAAACCACCTTGGTGGACAGCCGACCTAGGGGTGCGCAGGGCAGGGGCGAGGAAACACTATAATAGAGCAAGGTGGAGCGGAGAGCGGAAGGACTGGGATGCTTATAGGATTAGCTTTAATGAATGCAAAAGCGAAATTAGACGTGCAAAAACCCGATCATGGCAAGGCTTCTGTGAGGCGATAGAAAGCACAGCGGAAGCTGCTAGGCTCCGCAAGCTTCTATCTAAGGATCCCAGTGAACCGGGACTCCTGCAAAGAAGCGACGGCACATGGACGGGAGATAGTCAGGAAACCTTAGACTTGCTGATGGATACGCATTTTCCAGGCAGCAAGCCGGGGCAAAGTAGGGAGAGAACTCACCATGCTATTTTCCCACCCTACTTAGAAATCGATAAATCGGTAATCGGGGAGATTGTAGATGAGGAAAAGGTGAGGTGGGCACTGGAGTCCTTTAAACTTTATAAATCTCCAGGAGAAGACGGCATATATCCTATTATGCTTAAAAAAATAGTGGAAACGTTAGCACCCCGACTCGTGTTAATCTTTAGGGCTTGCCTAAGACACGGGGTAATACCAGAAGGGTGGATGCAATCGCGGGTCTCTTTTATACCCAAGGCTGGCAAGACGGGACATAGAACTGCCAAAGACTATAGACCCATCAGCCTTTCCTCGTTCCTCCTGAAAACAATGGAGAGACTCATCGATCTCTATATCAGGGGGATTCTAGGCAAAGAAGGCCTGTCGCCTAATCAGCACGCTTATTTGAGGGGGAAATCGGTGGAAACCGCGCTGCACAGTGTAGTGCACACCATAGAGAAATCGCTTCTCTATAAGGAGTACACACTGGCGACTTTTGTGGACATTGAAGGAGCCTTCAACAACGTGCTGAGGAGCGCGATTACGGACGCGCTGGACAAGGCAGGGGTACCGACCTTTATCACCAAGTGGATCGATCGTCTGCTTATATGCAGGACGGTTGGCTCAAAGTTGGGCACCGGGGAGATCAGGAGGACGGTGGGCAGGGGCACTCCGCAGGGTGGGGTACTTTCACCCCTACTGTGGCTGCTCTCTGTCGACGACATCCTGAGATCCCTTGGCCGAACGGGGATGAGGGTGGTGGCCTATGCCGATGATATTGTACTCATGACGACGGGAAAAGATCTCCCCATAATCAGTGAGCTGGTGGACAGAGCTTTGAAGAAGTTAGAAGCCTGGGCTCGCGAATGTGGTTTGGCGGTGAACCCATCCAAGACGGAGCTGGTGCTGTTTACGAACAAGAGGAAGATACCCGCCTTTACTTTGCCGAGGTTGGGCGGTGTCCAACTTCAAACGAAAAGCAGCATCAAGTATCTAGGTGTAATACTAGACTCCAAGCTCAACTGGAAATTAAACGTGAAAGAAAGGGTGAAGAAGGCATATATAGCCCTCTTCCCCTGTAATAAAACCTATGGTAGGAAATGGGGTACCCAACCGTGGATCGTACACTGGATGTACACGGCCATAGTACGACCAATCCTAAGCTATGGTGCGGTGGTATGGTGGAAAGCAACACAGGTGGAAACCTGAATGAGCTGACCAAAATACAAAGAATGGTATGTCTGGGCATCACAGGCGCACTAGGATCCACACCGAGAATGGAAGTAATATTAAACCTCCACCCAATGGACATACACGTGAGAAAAGTGGCCTGTTGCAGCGCGATCAGACTGAGGGACGCTGGATGGTGGAGGGGCTCAACCTATGGACACGGCAGCATCCTGCAGTGTGACCCGCTGGGTCGGCGCATGCCCCCCAGAACGGACTACATTGTGCCGCAGCTGGAGTTCGGGAGGAGCATCTCCTACATCTTGCTGGAAAACGAGGATTGGAAAAAGGGGCTGGCCAAGGCAGGGGGGAGCTCTGTCTTCGCGGACGGGTCAAAATGCTGGAGAACATGTCAACACAGGCAACGATCTTCAGCGACAGCAAGACTGCGTTAAAAACGCTTATGTCTAGAAACGTGCGTTCAAGAACGGTTAAAGAGTGCAAAGACATCCTTAATCGACTTAGTGAAACCTGCATCCTACGGTTATGTTGGGTGCCTGACCACCAGAATATTCCGCGGACAGGTTGGCCAAGAAAGGACTGAGCATGCAGGTTACGGGAGGAAGCAGGGTTACGTACGATGCAGCCAAGAAAACTCTATTTTAGGCTGGGACAGAGGAGGCCAACTTCAGATGCATACGGTTGCCATCTTGTCGTATTTCCAGGCAGATGTGTCCCTTTATAAATGCGAACAAAACCAGGTTTTTGATCTCATTAAGAAAGACGGACAATAAGTCGACTGATGGGAATCGTGACGGGACATTGCCTGATCGGAAAAATATCTCGGGTCATGGGAGCACCAGCGCGGGACTATTGTCGAAGCTGTTTAGATGAAGACGAAGAAGAATCAATTCACCACATGATCTGTGAGTGTACTGGCTTAATGACCAGAAGACTTCAACATCTGGGACAGACCTTCTTCGACAGTTTAGAAGACGTAGCGCACATCCAACTGGGGAGACTACTGAAATTTGTTGACTCAACTGGATGGTTAAAACACGAATAAGTGGCTGGATGGGCTTCCCGCACATCGGCGGAGGTTATGACGATGACAATCGTAATAAATATACAAATAAGGGGATCACAATGGGTCGTGTTGGCCACCGAGTGCTGTGAGGGGGGTGTAGCCCCTCCACACCCTTTCTTACCTAACCTAACCTAATATATTCCAGATAAAGATCAAGGGAAGAACGAATACATCGCGCATTAAGTTTTTTAAAAGTTATGTAATTATTAAGAAGGTTAGATTCTTTCCACGTCTTGTGCGCAGCTTTTTGGCGTTAATCAATTGGATTAATTCTGACATATACGACTGCGGACGAGTAATATTGGAAATAGATTTCTGTGAAACGTGATTATGTATTACATCAGTTAAAGCAGAATTAAATGTAGAAGCCGTATTATTTACATCCGGATCAGACAAAAACATTGTAATTTGCGTTAAGAAAATCAAAAGTCTTATCGTGGAATGATAATGATGACGGCACTGACATATCAAGACTAAATACGCTAGTAACATGATGCATGTCGGTTGGTAAAATGGAATCTTCTTCTGTAGAGCATTGCAAATGCGTATATGCAAAAAAGAGAAAATCAAGTGTATACCTTTTAGATGATAATGGTGCTATTTGTTGTGTTACGGATGCTGGCTACGCACATAATAGCAATCTACATATATTCTACAATCTACTATACAACCTACTACAATCGCACATATATTGCACACGTGCTGTAACTTACACTGGAGAACGGCGGGTTCCTCTAGCTGCAAGCCCAATCGGTCAAGAAAAGAATGTTCCACGCCGAAGCTCGAAGTAACACATTCCATAAGATTGTGACTCACACACGCACACAATAGCACACGTTCCCCGAATCGCCGAGGTTACCGATAAGTCAAAGGGGTGAGCGATTCCTGGAAGATGGCACGTGGCAAACAACTAGTGCAGGTGTCCATCAAAAAGGACGATGATCTCATCGACATCTACCATATAAAAAGGGCAATCGTATTGCCCGAAATCAGAGTCGCACCATCTATAACGCCGCGAAGATCTCGGTGCATAGTCGCAACGTGTACGATCCAGATAGGATCTTCGGCAGAGTCTCCCGGCGTACGATTAAGCGAAGATCTCCGTTAGAGTCGCACCGTGAACGAAACCGAAAAGATCTCGCAAACTTCGCGACACATTAATCCGCGACTCTCCGCTAATCAATACAGGACTTAGTACTTGTATACCCGGACGATCTGTACGACCTGAAGTTGGAATTTCCCTAAGTTAAAATAAAGTTATCATTACTAAATTCGCCAGTATTTCGTCACTTGGGGTCTCGATCCCCTTTATGCGGATGATCCCAAAAACGATTCTCAGCTACTGAGAATCATTCCTTACAACTCCTGATCCTGATAAAAAATTGCATTACGAAAAACATAAAAATCGTAACATAAAAAATGGTGGCAGCGGTGGGATCCGCAAGTGACTGGTGAACTTCAAAAATAACTTTTCAAGGAAATTAGAACGAGTAAACGGAGTCCGGTTCGCGTAAAATAAAGTTGTTTCGAGACTCAGCTATCCTGGATTCATTGCTCCAGAACGCGGAGGAGGCCTTATCCAATTCAAGGTTCACGAGGGCGCTTCACTAACCTGAGGGACTGTCCAGTAACTTGAGCAAACTCAACGCATCAACTAGAGCAGAGAAGACATCGAGGACGCTGATTATCTACTTCATGAGTGCAGATACGTAAGTAAATTTGCATTTCTGTACAAATTTTCTCAAAAAAAAAAACTTTGGAATAATTTATCAATCTTTTGCTCAGAAGCATATTTAAATTTCACGGACAAAAAGAGAGAAAATTTGTAAACTATTTAACGATTGTTGTGAATTTTATGAACTTTGAAATATTATTGATTTAAAAAAAAAAACTATTACAATTCATTTTGAAACACTATTGTAATTCATTTTGAAGTGCTTATTCAATTAATGTTGAAATACTGTCACAATTAACTTTGAAATATTGTTGTAATTAACTTCGAAATATTTTTTTAACTAACTTTGAATATTATCAAATTTACGATTTGTTACATCGTGCGAACATTTTTTAACAAAAAAAAAGGAAATTTTGAATACGAAACGTACGCGAATCAAAAGTTAATAATAGCGACTTTCCAAAAAAAAAATACAAAAAATGGCGGACTATAAAAGCGGAATAACGACAAGCGGTAGCCACCAAGTGGCCCCCGCAGGTCCGGTATCTATGGTAGCACGAGCACCACCAATTGCGAAAGCAGTGAGCAGTGTGCCGGAATTTGACGGCACCCGCGAAAAATTCTCAGGCTTCGAAAGTGCGTGTCGCGACGGATTCAGATTATTACCGGCCGACGAAACCCGGATCTATCTACATATGGCGAGGAAAAAGCTTACCGGGAAAGCGAAAATTTTCTGCGAAACAATTTCGACATACGCGACAGTAGAAGCCTTTCTGGCCGATCTAAACTCTGCCTACGGCATTTCTAGTGATCCGCTCAAGTTGCTAGCGGGATTAAAAAATACTTACCCTGGACCACCGGAAAGTTTAGAAGATTTTGGTTACCGTTTATTACGCGATTATCGAGCTCTCGAGAAAGCCACAAACTCGTCGAGAGATTTTGACGCAGTTGCCGGTCAGAGATTATTAACTTTAGCAAATCGTGACGGAAAGGACCATTTTATTTACTGCGCTAAAGGCCCTATGGAAGTACGCCTCACGCAGTTGAATCCAGATACGCTCGAGACTGCCGTTGAACGCGCTAGAAAACTAACTGAAAAATATAGCGCGAAAGACGCAGGATCCGATCCTATGCTGGGATGTCGCGGAGAAAGATATTATCAAGCGTCTGCTCATTTAGTTTCAAAAGGTCCGATATAACAGCATAACTATTTGGACCGGCCAGGACGTTATGAAATCGATCCTGAATGGCGAAATTATAACGACATTCAGTGTAGTTATTGTAAAAGAATAGGGCACTCTCGGAAACAATGCCGAACTCGAAAAAATAGGAATTTCGATACCCCGGACATGCAGAGACATTGCACTCGGTGTGATCGCATAGGTCACACTAGAGATAATTGTCCCGCGCAAAGGTTTAACCATCAAAAAATGCGAGTTTTGCCAGCGAATGGGTCTTGTCAGTGAAACATGTTTTTTTAAAAACGGCGTGAAAAAAAAGATTTTAGAGAAAAAATTTCAGGATAAGTCAAAAAATAGGTTTGTAGAAAATAACCAAACCTCTTTTAATAATGATCGCCGGGACGAATCGAAATTCCGGAATAGGGAAAACCTCCCAAGTTTTTCTGGAAATCGTTCGTTTTCGGGAAATTATCATTCGTCTCATCAGACTAATGATAGATGGCAGAGAAATAAATACGGGAATAATCAAGAAACGTATAAACGAGAAAGCATTTCATCCTACAGCCAAAATCACAATCATTTAAACTTCAGGGGCGCTCGACAGCAACCAACAACGTCGAGCGACGCCCGAGACAAAAACTCCACTCGGAAAATGCGCGCCGTAAAAGCGGAACGGCCAGAGTCCATTTCGGGCATGTTAGTTTTTCAGAATTTCCACGAATAGATATTTCTAGCCCCGATCTGCATTATGGAAACGGAATATTCTTGTTCGATTCCGGAGCAGAAATAAATCTTATAAAACTGAGTAAATTACGTCGAGATCTGTATCCCGATCAGGATATCAAATTCCATTTAAGCAGAATCGGCAAAGTAATAATCGGTACGCTAGGTTGTGCAGAAGTAAAATCTAATGATGAAATTATAGAGTTACAAATAGTGATAGATGACTTCCCTATCGATGAAGATGGAATCATGGGAAATCCTTTTTTCCAAACTCTCGGAGCAAAAATCTATTACGAACAAGATTGCGTACATATAAAAAATGATATAATCCCATTTATTAATGAAGAATTCATACAGATTTCGCCAAGAAGTCGCAGAGTAGTTCGCGTAGAAGTTCTAAACAACTTAGACTTCGGATTTGTACCAAAAGTCAACATCTGCAGTGGTTTATTTTTTGGTAATGCCTTAGTAAAAAATCGCGATGGATACGCATATCTGTATGTCATAAATACGAATGACTACGAAATAAAATTTACCGTCCCACAAATTGAATTGGAAGAATGCGAAGTCGCAGAAAATATACAAAGAGAAAATAATGTTATAAAAACCATGCAGGATCTTAAGAATTACGAAGATAATCGGAAAAAGAAAAATCACGCAAAAATACAAGTGGCTATGGGACATGATAAACAGAGAAATAACGATGTTTTGAAGCGGATAAATGTGGACGGCTTGTCGGATGAGGAAAGAAAACATGTGGAGAATCTCGTTCACGACTACGCTCATATGTTTCACCTACCAGGGGAACCATTAGGCGCGACTTCCGTATTCAAACACCGCATTCATACCACAAATAATGTGTCAATACGCGCTAAACGTTTCCGGCACCCACCTGCTATAAAAACCGAAATGCAGCGACAAGTGGACGAGCAGCTCGAGGGTGGATTGATTAAACCGTCCTGCTCTCCATAGGACTCTCCAGCTCGGGTTGTCCCTAAGAAACCAGGTCCTAACGGCGAAAAGCGATGGCGTTTAGTTATCGATTTTCGCGATCTCAATGAGAAAACTATTGGGGATGCTTATCCAATTCCGAATATTACTGACGTTTTGGACCAATTAGGTCAGTCCGTGTATTTTACAACTGTCGACCTTAAATCTGGGTTCCATCAGATAATGATGGATGAGTGAGATGCACATAAAACTGCGTTTTCGACCCCAAACGGTCACTATCAATATGTAAGAATGCCGATGGGAATAAAAAACGGCCCCAGCGATTTTCAGCGACTTATGGATCTAGTATTAAGTGGCTTACAAGGTATAGAGCTACTAGTATATCTCGATGACATAATTATTTACGCAAAAAATTTGTATGAACATGAGGTTAAATTTAGACGCCTCATGAAACGACTTCAAGACGCAAATCTTACGTTGGAACCCGATAAATGTCAGTCCTACGCAAGGAAGCTGCGTACTTGGGGCACACTATTGGAAATAATACAGTCCAGCCAGATGCAAAAAAGATTGAAGCGGTAAGGAAATATCTGGTCCCCAAAAATCGAAAAAACGTTAAACAATTTCTTGGACTAGCGGGATATTATAGACGATTTCTCGATTCTCAAAAATCGCCCACCCGTTAATTATCTTATTACGTCAGGATGTCAAGTTTACATGGGGTGCCGAGCAGATAGGAGCGTTTGAGAAACTAAAGGATCTGTTATGTAATACACCAATCTTACAGTTACCAAATTGCGACGAGCCGTTCGTTGTCACTACGGACGCCTCGGGAGTAGCACTTGGCGCTATTTTATCGCAAGGCAAGAGTGGTGAGGATCTACCAGTCGCCTACGCATCACGAAGTTTGAAAGGAACAGAAACCCGATACACTACATCGGAAAAAGAAATGTTAGCTGCAGTGTTCGCCGTAGAACAGATTCGTCCATATTTGTATGGTCGAAAATTCACTCTCGTAACAGATCATCAACCGCTAAGATTCCTTAAAACTATGAAGGATATGAATTTGAGATTACACCGTTTTCGCATAAAATTAGAAGATTACGAATACGATGTGGTATATAAAGAGGGGAAACGTAATGTAAACGCGGACGCATTATCGCGTAACCCAATCGATAGATCCGACCTCGAAAATGAAAATGAATATAACGATGAAATAGATTTGGTCGATAATAAAATAAATAAAGAGAATAAAACGATTAAAAAATTAAAAAACGCACGAAAAACTGAAAAATCGTGTATGCCAATTAAAGGCGGTAAAAATGATAAAGGAAACAAAAAACAATCAAGAAACGCTAAGAGACTGCGAGTCTCAGATGCTAACGGGTCAGGAAATCCTGCTCCGAAAAAACGTGGTAAGGATTTCGATCAAGAAACCGATACGTATGGAGATGTTGAAGACAACGTGACTGACTGCGACAAAGAGAGCCAGAGTTCCAATGTAGAAATGCTGGGAGTTGAAAAGACAGTTCGAAAGAAATACATAACCGAGGTCGAAAAACTTGAATTGCCAGCCTATATGAAATTGGGAACCATAAAGGAAAAACTCGGTCGAGACAGCAAGACGGATCAACTTAAATGAAAAAACCTCCTACACCGGGGAAGAAAAAACAAAGAAAACAATATATAACAGAAGTAGAAAAACTACAAGTGCCGGATTATTTGAAAATTGACCCTACAGTAAAGCGAACTCAGATAAAAGAAATACCAAAAATAATAAAAAATGAAGTGGTATCCGAAGCAGGAACGAAATTAAACTATAAGAAACGGTTAACTGATGTTCGAGACCGTTGGAGGGAAATAGAAGAATTCCCTACTGTCGACGAATTTACGTCACAACCGGATACAGAAACCACATATTCCGAAATGGAAGAACTAAGCGTCAGAGAAAACTCGAAGAAAAAGACGAAAATGAAAAATCGAAAAAGTCATACGTCGGACAACGAGGACCTAGAAGATTCATGGTCGTCGGATTTTTCCCTCGACCCGCCCGAAGAAACTATACGTTTATTTCCCTATTCGACGCCCAAGGAGAAGGGCCCATCTAAAAATAGTTCTTACTCGCAAGCGCAGAGAGCTAGAGAAGCTACTATCGACGGAGAGGGACACGCTCACCCGAGCACCGACAAACGGCCCGGAGATCGGAACGAAACGAAAATCCTCGACGAGTCGATGGAACTCTACGAAATCCCCGTTGAGCTTAACGAAATCGGAGAAAACGAAATGCAGGTCGACGAAACGACCATGCGTGCGTCTGAGAACGATGAATTGTCTCGTCATTTAAATTATTCACTCTCAAACTCGTGTATGGAACCCTACAAAACTCTAAAGGAGTATAATGATATAGCGAAAGACGGAAATTGCCTTTTTACCTCTTTAATCAAATTACAACAGTTAAACATGAGCCCTCAAAAATTAAATGAAACGCTGAAGGACAGCGATTTTCTATTATCCTGTGCTGAATATGTACGTGCATTTTCCATACTGGAATCTACATCGGAATTCGGCGACGATAAAATTTTAATGATATTTGCACGACATTTCAATACAAATATTTGCGTACATGAGCATAGCCCGACAGATAAAACACAATTTTATCACGTAAAACCGGAAAATGCACACCTAACGCACCATCTACATCTCGATAGGCTACACAACACCCCACTCTTGTCCGAGTACATAGGCATATTGGGACTAACAGACACGGCGCTAGGGATTACGTCATCGTACGTCGGGAATTTCTCGAACGCAACGGAGCCGATTGAGACAGGTCACGATCCTAACGTTTCGACGACAATCACCCCCACACAGCAACGTGGAGGGAATGGCCCGAAACGTAAACAGAAGTCCTACGATCCCGTAGACGCTGGGAGAAACGAAGACTTTTACGAGCCTGTCGATTATAAACTAATAATAAATACTATCAACGATCACGTATTCAGTAAAAAGGGACATATTGTCTACTTTACCACGGCCAATGGAAATTTAGATAGCGAAATCGGTCTAGGCTTCGTGGAACGACATTTAATTAATCCCGACGAATTGTCGTTCAAACGATTAAAAATCGGTGAAGTGATTGCACATAAAAAAGGTAAGACCCGACTCTTAAAACAAACGTTAAACAAAAACTTGATGATCGAGCCTTGAAATCAAACATTGTCAAATCCATCAATGTATTGGATGCCCTTTTAAAAAAATTTGAGATTTCATCCATAATAAGCGGGCAGAATCGCGATATGTTCCAACATATTCAATGGCGAGATATCCAAGATACAATACAATCACTACTTGGACGACGAGAACTAACGATCACCTTTTGTAAGGACAACCGTTCCATACCTTCAGTAAGCGAGCGATTCGCCATAATAAAAGAACACCATGATTCAGTTATAGGAGGTCACAAAGGAGTGACAAAAACGTATCTTCGCTTATGCAAAAATTTTTGTAGGCGAAACATGAAAAGTGACGCCACGGAATACGTAAAAGGATGTGCCGGATGTCAAAGGAAAAAACTCGTACGCGTAAAAACACGATTACCAATGGTCATTACAGGCACACCACGAAACGCGTTTGACAAAGTGGCCCTTGATATATGGGGACCAACAGATATCACTGAGAGTGGGAATCGGTATGTATTAACCATACAAGACCTACTCACGAAATACTCCCTTGGAATTCCGCTAGCGGAGGCACCAGCAGTAGAAGTCGCGAAGGCGTTTGCAAAACATATTATTTGCAGTTTTGGAGCCCCTGTATCTATTCTTACCGACCAAGGTCAATGCTTTATTAAGGTCGTGAAAGAATTTGCGAAAATTCACGAAGGAACAAACTACTCGCCACCCGAGCTTGTATATGGGACAAACGCACGATTACCAAGTGCACACGCCACCCGCGAGAAGCTCATTACATACGACGATTATTTGGCAGAATTGGCCGAGAGAATCACGGAAGCACGGACGTTAGCCGCGATGAATCTCTCACAAATGAAACATCGGTCGAAAAAATATTATGATCGAAAATTGAATATTTGCCATTTTCGCGAAGGTGAGATGGTATTATTATTAAAAGAACCCCGGAAGGGTAAGGTTGACGACGAATACACTGGGCCCTATGAAATTATTGAAATATGTGGCTCACAGAATATAAAATTACGCATCAATGCTCGAAAGAATAATATAGTACACATTAATAAAGTAAAAAAAACCATCACCCGTTGATGGATATTTGTCTATAGGAAATTAAAATAAGATGTGGAAAAAAGATATATACGATAATGATACAAAAAAAAATATAAATAAAAACTTAATGGATATTTGTTTACAGAAAATTAATATAAGATAGAGAAAAATATATATTGAAACGATAGACATATTATTTAGCCTTAAAATAATAAGAATACATTAGCGAACAAGTGTTAATAAGGAACACAGCACGCACGAAGAGAATAGTAAAATGGAGAAAGAGAGTACGACTTACGAGTATACTCACTGAATCTACCCGTTCCCTACTCTGAATCTCGCAAATGAACCTCGACGTGTGACGAAGGACGGGAGAGCAGTCCCGAGGACTAGTCGTCAGTTGTCGCCATCTTGGAATCAGTCCCCCCGAACGAGAAGAACCTAACGACCGAGAAGTGGGGACGATCCACGCATCGTCGATCTCGTCGAAGAGAAAATCGAACGAACAGGGAAAGACTTGCGCTATACGCGCTCGAATATATATTAACATAGAAATTGTTAATAAACAAAAAAAAATCGATAACTCGCTAACCCACATGTAAAGGAGACACATACGCGCAACATAGGAAAAATGAAGGCCTGATAAAAAGGTGCACTACATTTTTGCGCATATTTAAAACTTACCATCATTCCACCGTTGTGTAATCACAGAATCCGCGGATCAGATATCAGCTGGCGATTTCAGAACAGCATAATACAAGCACTGAAACAACACCACGACGCCGGGAGGGCACCAACGCCTTCCCCGGAACGCAGCACCTTCACACACGGTAGATATCCGGTGAAAGGGTAACAAAAAAAATCCAGCAAGTTAAGATTAAGATAACAAGATAAAGACGAGGAAACACACACGGGAGGAATCATAAACGACGAAGAACAAATAAAAAACACTTGTTAAATATCACTGAACATTTTTTTTTATTATTTTTTTTAATTGAGGAGAACACTTCCTCTCACTCCGTTCTCCACGACACACTCGGAAGGAACCCACACGCAGGGGAACGCCGATGGTTAGGTAGGCACTCGGAACCACTCACGAACCTTCCATATTCGCCATCCTCGTCACCGCTAGTTGCCGGCGGAACAACCGTCCGCGTCGCTTCCAAACATGGACGGGGAGACGAAGGCGGCACATCAGGGTAGCGAGGTAAGGGTGTCGCCGACACACCTTCCCGCGGAGAATTCCGAAGGGATGATATCCCGCTCGAATTCACGACGAGTCAATAGGCCCTCACACGCCGCGCTTCCTCGGGCACTCCAAGGCGTATAAAACGAACGATGCCGACCTGAAATATTCAAAATTAACAATGAAAATAGCAATAATAAATAAAAAACCCCGAAGAAAAAGGAAAAAGAGATAAAAGAACTCACCATAGTCGAAGGAAAGGAGCCTATGTCCTCCCAAGTAACGGAGACGTCGTCCAAGTCAGGAACAAACACAAGCTGGGTAGCCACGGACTCGGGATCTCGTCGTAAGCGACGCTTCTCCTTGACCCACGACCTCCACAATGCAGGAAGGACAAAAATCGTGATAAGCTGAAAATTTTTTTTTTTTTTTTTATTAAAGAAAATCCTGCGACAAGACATCAACGAGAATTTACGTACCCATCCATCTGCCACGGGTAGTCGGACAGCGAACCATGGGGAATCACGCGAAACGTGTCCCTCGCACACGAAGGTCCATTCGCTCCTCATGTTCGATGACATCTCTACTATACGAAGATCCAAGTCAAACTATGGCCCGCATTGGACCAACCGACACGAAGAAAACCTCTTCAAGAAGGAAATCACCCCCTCTTTTCCTTTCTTTCTTCTGAAGCACTTATGATAGTAAAAACCAATTCCGAGTAATGTATAAAAATCGAGAACAGATAAAGATTGAATGGCAACAAGACACTTCCTGTGGTCCGACACATGACTATAAACAAACCATAACTCTCAAGTACCCAAGCGTCATAGGGTACGAAATGAAAAAACATTGAAAGACGAAATTAGACTTCTTGAATAGCTTTCTTTCTTCTCAAGTAAAAATCAAATATGGAAGATTTTATGGGAAAATCCTTTTAAACAAACAAAAAAGAATGAAAGAAACTTACAACTACGAGATATTAGACCTAGAAATAACGACGCATAAGAATAAGCATTACAAATATATTTTCCAAAAATATAAACCAACTACAATTTTGGAAGACACGCATATTGCGCCCGCTTACGAACTATTTTTAATGGGGTAAGAGAATTGCGGGGACGACCCCGACGCCGTCCCGTAGCTCCAGCCGACGTTATCACAGCAAGACCTCCCCTTGTACAAGGGTCCGGCTGACGAGCATTTCGGTGAAAATCCACCATCTGAGGCCTAGAAAATTTACATACAAGAAATAGAAATAGAAAAAAAAAAGAGAAACTTACATCTCCGAAAGTAGACCCCCAGGGGGATGCACCAGGGGATTATCAGCGTTAGACGCTGGCAACGGAACGTGACGTAGTGGAATTAACTGAGGTAAGGGCACCTCAGATGACGGTTCCCACGAACCCTGCGGGGCCTGAGGCAGTAAGGATGGTGCTTGCTGCACCTGAGGAACAGCCGCCTCATTGGAATCAGGTTGTAAACAAGATAGATAACGCGGCTCAGAAATATAATACGCGTCATACTAAAGAAAAAAAAATACAAATATAAAAAACAATACAAATATAATAATAATTTGACAATGAATGAAAAATTTGGACGAGATCGAAACGTAAGAAGACGAATGCAACTATCGATACTGAATCAATCCACACTTGCTTAGCTCAAGTGAAAAGATAAAATTTGTTGAAACAAGCCATTTTTAGAACAGAATCCCTATTGTCTAGGACCACACGGATCGTATAGAAAAGCGAAAGAATCATATAAACACTTGAAACTCTCAAGTTACATTACCAGTAAGACATTATCGAAAAATGCGATACGCGGGAAAAACGAAACCCGTAGAGTGGGTCTCACGAATGAACACACTTAAGAAGAAGCGAATAATCCAGAGAGGTCCAAGTACAGCATAGGAATAACGCACACACGCGTTTCTTTATGATCTTTACCCCTTCCACTTTCTTCCTCAATATATCGAAACACAAACGATGTACTGAATATGAATTTTTGAAATTTACTTTTAATAATTATACCAACAACACCCAGATCTGAGTACAACAGAAATTGTTTTTGGTTTGTACAGGAAACGCACCCACAACATGGAATTGCGTAGCCAGGGAATTATATATTGGATTATCCTACTTGCAGCAACGACCGAAGGTGCAGATTTGATAGGGTACGATTGCGGAAGCCCTAAATTAAACATTACAACCCTTTCATTATTAGACGTTGGAGAATGTGACATACCCGAACCTATCGTGAATTATACCACCTCATATATTCAACTATTGCAATTAGCAGAGTACGTTACGACCCAGGCAATTCAGTGCAAAGTGCGAATCAAACGACACATCACATATTGCGGAATGCATCGCACACTTCTGAGGTTTCAAATGGAATAATGGAGTATACCTTGGAACTCACCCATGATCAGTGCAAAAAGATACATGACACAAATACGCTAATACTGGGTAACAATGCTATAATATCTGGGCTAAAAATAGCAGAAATAAACATCAGAAGTTTAATGCTAGCAGGTTCACTTACAAGCGATGGAACTTGCAACGGCGCACAATATTCCGATCCATATGGTTCTTGGAATAATGTCATAGTTACAGGCAGTACTAGAAATAATATTAAATACGGATAAACTAACGATAAATACAAAAACAGGACGTGCACACTTTAAGACTGGCACCACATGCCCCGCAAATGAATGAATTTGTTTTGATCTAGAGCGAGGTTATTCCTATTGGGATTTATTAGAAAAAGACATATGCGATTTTAACAAATACGACGTACTATATGAAGGAATAGCGTCACGAATGGAGGAAGCTAATAACAAAAACGCACCAATAATCATCACAGTAGAAACGCAGGATATCACCTTCGCGTTGACCATCAAGAACGAACGAAAACTATGTGGATATACAATACTCCAGACAGAACACCCAAAATTATTCATAGCACCATTTTCAGAAAAGCGACCCATTATAACAACGGTAGAGAAAATAAAAGTGGAAAATGTCGATATTTTTGCATACGTAAATAGCAAATTTGTCTACGTCGAAAAATATATACGCAATAAGTTAAAATCCTTATATTACGATTTATTGGTCCAACGTTGCAATCTAGAACAACAAGTACTGAAGAATGGATTATCTATCGCCGCTGAAAATCCAGACGAATTCGCCTACAACGTAATGAAAAGTCCGGGCTACATGGCTTTGGCGGCCGGTGAAGCTATTCATATTATTAAATGCATACCCGTAGAGGTAAAAATTCGACAGACTACGGAATGCTACACTGACATTCCCGTCACCAGAGGAAACCAAAGTCTGTTTTTACGGCTGTGTACACATATTTTGGTCGGAACAGGAGTACAAGTACGATGCAACCTGGCAGCACCAATAATGTACAGACTAAACGGCGTCTGGTAAAAAGTAACACCACACTACGTCGAAACTATTACACCGACAATGTTGAAACCCAACACACGACTCTCTTGGGTATACACAAATTTAGAGAACTTAGGAGCTACCGGAATATATTCCGAAAAAAACATTAGGAGAATTAAGAAATCATATTATGTTCCCTACGGAAAGAGCAGCAATTTTAAATTTGGTCGCTCGAGGCATAACTGGGCAAGGAATAACAGGGACAGGAATTTCGTTAAGTCATTTATTGGATGCAAATTCAATTCAAACAATCTCTGAAAGAACATGGAGTATATATTGGGACAAATTCGTCAAATTTGGTAACATCAGTGCAGGATTGTTAATGCTTTTATTAGTATTTCGGTTCTTCAAATTGGCCATTGATACAGTCGTACATGGTTACGCCTTACATACGGTATACGGTTGGTATCTGCTTCTCGTCGCAGCTGTTTGGGATTCATTTACGAACTTGCTGCTTCGCATCGCCAAAGGGAAAACTGACAGAGAGAAGGAATTAAGGAAAGACGAAACGGAGATTCCGCCGCCTACTAACCCAAGATATAGAGATTTGCTGCGGAACGCAGAAAATCCAATTCCACCTCAAAATAAACGTCCGTATATGCCATTTGTGGTACAAAAATAAAAATTATTTTTTATTCTTATATCAAATAGTCATTAGGACATGATTATATTAAGAATACGTGAACAAGTAGATACAGAAGTTCTGCGTATATAAGATTTTTTTTAAAAACTTAACCAAAATTAGAGATAATATTCAAACCAAAATTTTTTGATACATACATCATTCATGCATACGAGTATTTCAACAAGTTTTTCAATTATAATATACATAGGTATTTCAAGAAGTATTTCAATTATAATACACATAAATGTATCAATAAGTATTTCAATAAGCATTTCAATTATACTAAACACAGGTGTTTCAATGAATATTCCAATTATAATACACATAAGTTTTTCAAGAAGTATTTGAATTATAATACACATAAATGTATCAATAAGTATTTCAATATGCATTTCAATTATACTAAACATAGGTGTTTCAATGAATATTCCAATTATAATACACATAAGTTTTTCAAGAAGTATTTCAATTATAATACACATAAGTGTTTCAATTATAATTCACATAAATCTGTTCAATTATGATACATAGAAGTATTCACAACAATCGTCATGTTTGGTTGTTCCATGGAAATGTCAACAGTGAAATCTCCACGGAGTAACAAAACTCAGAAATGCATTTTTACAACGCCATAGACAACATAATGCGCAATAGCATAATAGGCAGTGTTAGTGATGTGTTGTGTCAAGTGTGTATAAGATATAAATAGACTTCCGAACACAGACCACGTTACGGCTAGCCCGGCGTCCAAACGAGACAAGGAGGCGCCATAGGGCTACAGCGGGCTTTTTTCTATGTATACACACCACGGGATGCGCCATAACATGTAATTTTATAAGTAATTCAATACGAACGCCTAAGCGCATATAAATATATATATATATAAGGAAAATGGATCACTAACTATAGATTAAGATACTTTGAAATGTATAAGATGACCCAATAAGAAAATAATGTATCATTTTTTCTACTAACAATAACCAAATGAAGGTCACGCGTATAATTTAAGTTGCGTATTGATTTTTTGTACGACCGTTGATTGACGGTGGATCGTCAATTTTTTCAACCCCGGGCGTGTTACGGATGCTGGCTACGCACATAATAGTAATCGTAACATAGACAATACTTGTCTTTGTAAGATCGACAAGACACACACACACCGAAGAGTCCGATTCGGCGTCGCACATATATTGCACACGTGCTGTAGCTTACACTGGGGAACCACGGGTTCCTCTAGCTGCAAGCCCAATCGGTCAAGAAAAGAATGTTCCACGCCGAAGCTCGAAGTAACACAATCCATAAGATTGTGACTCACACACGCATACAATAGCACACGTTCCCCGAATCACCGAGGTTACCGATAAGTCAAAGGGGTGAGCGATTCGTGGAAGATGGCACGTGGCAAACAACAAGTGCAGGTGTCCATCAAAAAGGACGATGATCTCATCGACATCTACCATATAAAAAGGGCAATCGCATTACCCGAAATCAGAGTCGCACCGTCTATAACGCCGCGAAGATCTCGGTGCAGAGTCGCAACGTATACGATCCAGATAGTATCTCCGGGAGAGTCTCCCCGCGTACGATCAAGCGAAGATCTCCGTTAGAGTCGCACCGTGAACGAAACCGAAAAGATCTCGCAAACTTCGCGACACATTAATCCGCGACTCTCCGCTAATCAATACAGGACTTAGTACTTGTATACCCGGACGATCTGTACGACCTGAAGTTGGAATTTCCCTAAGTTAAAATAAAGTTATCATTACTAAATTCGCCAGTATTTCGTCACTTGGGGTGTCGATCCCCTTTATGCGGAAGATCTCAAAAACGATTCTTAGCTACCGAGAATCATTCCTTACAACTCCTGATCCTGATAAAAAATTGCATTACGAAAAACATAAAAATCGTAACAGTTGCTTTAAATTAAGCGTTGAGAAGGTGCTGGGTAAAACTGCCGTATTATCCATTATATTGTGTTGTACGTATCCATTTCTGTGGTAATTAAGAGTATCGGCAATGTACCTCAAAAGAATATTTCCAAAAATCATCCATTCGAATTTTGTGAATTGGTCGTCCAAATTACTCATTAATTGCGCATATTCGTGATATACTGAGTTTGAAGATGCAGGTGAAAAGGAGGAGACAGCAAAGATATACTGTCGCCCTTTCAACCGCATCCTGGTAAAAATATATTCAGTAGTTGGGTGAACATACTGTACATCACAAAGGCTGGCTGCAATATGTTTCTTGATGGCAATAAGCACTCCACTACCTCTTTTCGAATTCGATAGCTCGTAGGCGCGATCGCAATGGTCGATATTATAATTATCCAATCCCAGTTCAGCGTTGGAAATGGAATCGTTTAACCAAGTTTCTGTAAAGGTATGATATCTGGAGTATTAATGAGCGTATTAATGAGTATATTAATGAGCGTATTAATCGGAACATATAATTGCGCTAATTTAGTTCTGAGACTCCGAGTATTTTGGTAAAGACATGTTCTTTAATAATTTTCATTTGGGCTCTGCTTAGAAGCTAACTGGTTGTGCCTTCGAATTTTGCAGTGGTTGCTCTGACCGAAGTAAAATTAGATCATTCTCAGTAGTGATACAGTAAGTATGCTCATCATAAGTAGTTTTTAAGAATATTTTGCGACATCTTCTTTGCAGTTTAATCCCATGGTTACGGTCATAAGTTTTGGCTTTACCAAGTAGTTTGTATAGAGCAGGTGGTAAATAGTCATTAATAAATATCTTGTTGCTCGGCCAACGAGCATTAAATTCATTGGACTTTTCTCTCTGTCAATATATGGGACACCTAAAATTACTAGGTCATTATTATGACAATGGAGTTCAACTTCTGCCAGACGATTCTCTTTCAGCTTATCCGAATTGCGAAGGATGATGTTTTCTTCTCTAAGAGCTGAGACCTCTTGTTCCAGAGAAGCAATTTTGGAATTTTGATCAGAAACTAAAGAATATAGTTCAATAGTTTTAGTAATCAAGGCACTACAATGTTGTTCCGTGGATAACTTAAAAGTATTGAGGTCACTCTGAATTATATCCAATGTATCTAACTTGGCCATTTTGCTATTTAAAGACGTTACTTGATATGCAATTGTGGCGAGTGTAACCCCATCCACTTCTTCGGCTGTATTGCTAGAATTTTTAGCTCGGGCCGTTTACAGGAGGTAGATTCAGCAGGCCTTCCTCTAGCACGCTTTTTCGATTTGGAATTGCAATCATCAAAATAAATCAGATCGCAGCGGCAGAAAATACCATCATCATTAAGAAAATTTTGCGTGATGCAGAATTCGTGAACGACGTTACCACATTTGTTGCACGATATACTACGTTGACCGCCGGCCGAAACTTATCAAATTGGACAATTATCGTTATCCTTTCAATTTACTAAATCGGCTATCTCTATAGTTTCTGCTACCGTTGTATCCTCTTGGATTTTAGGAGGTGTCTTAAACATATTGAAAAATATTAAATTAATCAATCTCTGAAAACACCAACACTTTTGACGATCCTAAAGTCCACGGATCAAAATAATAAAATTATAATATAATAAAATAAAAATATAAATATAAAATCGGTCCAAAATTTTTGTATAAAAGTCTTTTAAAAGGTCCGAAGATAATAACAGAAATTTCACCTTAATATTCGTAATATCTAACATGCAAAAACATTCGACGCTAAGCACTGAGAACTTCAAAATAAAAACGTGTACGTATGCAGTCCGGAATAATGACGATTTGGGAATCCGATAATAATAAACGTATAATAAAAATATAATCCGACTAAACATTTGGATAAAAGTCTTCTTAAAAGGCCAGTATGCAATAAAATAATTACACTTTAAAACACACCACAAACACTGAAAAATTCCAAATAGCAACGTATATACATATATACAATCCGATAGTAATATGAGTATGATAAAAATATAATCGGACTATAAATTTAGGTGTCCTTAAAAGGGCAGTTTCTAATAACACGAATTGCACTTTAAAAATTGTAATATATGTAATGCACACCACACAACACTGAAAACTTCCAAATAAAATCGTGTACGTATGCAGTCTGAAATAACGAGTTGAGAAAAAATTGAGAAAATCTAATATTAATACAAATATCGTTGTATTCAAGAATGAAATTAAGCAAATTACGTGGTGTAGTAAATTACTGAACGAAATGTAAACACGTCACTTTTCTTGAAGTATTGAGCACAATATCGAAGATAAAAATTTTTTATAAATTATTTCAATATCATGTCACAGAAAAGTAAAAAGATCACCAGTTCATGAAATTAAAATAAATAAAAACTAAGACAGACAAATAAGGCACAAAAAGTTAGGTTTAAGCAAGCGAACATTAATCGAAATTCGACCGAGTCGACACGCCTGTATATTTTAAAATCTGTATACCAACTGTAAATGCTGTAACTAATATTAAAATTTATTTTTTTTTTTGTAGAAAAACTATAAGACCCTATAGAATTTTATTATTTATTTATTAAATTATTTAATTATTAAGATTTTACAAATTATTTTTGTTTTAATAAGAATTGCATTTATTACTTTATTAGAACGAAAATTTTTAAGATATATTCAATTACGAAAAGGTCCAAATAAAGTGATGCTATTAAATTACTTTCTAAAGAAATAATTTCAATTTTAAAATCAAAGTATTATTATAATTATTTTATTCCCATATTAGGTATACTAATTATAATTATATTATGAATGAGAATATATTTTAAAAGAAATTTATTTTATATAGAAATATCAATAATTTATATTTTATGTTGAATAAGAATAAGAATTTATTTTTTAATAATGTGTGGATGATCTTCAAATTCTATTTATTCATTATAAGGATCAATTCGATCAATTTCTCAAACTATTTCATATGTATATATGTATGTAAATATAATTAATTTCATATGTATATATGTATGTAAAAATAGATTATATAATAAGTATACATGTCATATGAGTAAGAATTCATGATGTCGTCCCCTAATATTCGTTTTGACAGCGAACCTATATAACTATAGTCCACGATATAACTAATAAGATCTACAAAGGATTTTTCAAAATTCTTATTAGTTATAAAGTTTTTAAGAATTAACCTTTTTTGCAACTTTTTAGAAAATATTCAGTATCTATTGAAATTGGCGGATTCGATTTTAATATAATTTGAATTTAAGTTGTGTATATAAATTATGTTCATAATTTTTAATTTTATCAATAAACAATGGTCTACCTAGATTTTGCCAATTTTCTCAATAGTATCATGAAGACGGACTATTGAAGATTTAATTGCAAAAAGAAAAAAATCAGGATTTTCTGAAGCTGTAGAAGTTACAGAATCATTAATCTTGCCGCGCGTGCATTGTGCGTATACCTGACACCGAGCCAAACACCGCGCCTTGCGACTACCTCTACTCTAGTCGAATAGTATCTTGTAATATATATTCAGCTTCTGTATCAATTCATTGAACATTAAGCCCCTTGGGCGAAGGTAAATAACCGCCGTCAGGATTACGGACGATTTTTTTTTACATTCTACGACGAGATAGTCATGAGGGCTACGGCATCAGGCTTAGTTTACACGAATTTATCGTCGCGAAGGTCCCAAATACGAATCCCCGTCCATGCAATTTTTATCTGTTTACGTCCAGCGCTGGAATATTCAGGAAATCTTTGACAGACGAAGGTGTGAATTCGGGACTGGTTCTGGGTGGGTCTTGTCTATCTGTCTGGTCTTGAAATTTGTCCACGTGTTGTCTTTGTGTTCTCATGTGAGGTCACAACCCTTGGTATAGACAAAATAATCATTATAGCGGAGGAAAATTCCATGACCTTTGTCTTTCTTTGTCCTAAGTCGCCGTTCAGTGATTTGTGACGAACGGAATTTCGATAGCGTTTTCATCCTTACGTACAAAATGCGAGTATAATTAGTTTCGCGTTCTTTCTGACGTGTGGCCCTTAAGAGATTATACATCCATTTAGACATCGCATCGTTAATAAAAATAACCATTGGGTAATAAAAATCTGCACACGGCATTTGATAGCCTTTATTTTTAAATGAATTTTGAACCTCTAGTCGATCATTTTCTAGAAAAGAGTTTTTTTGCAAATGGAATAGGCTAGAAAAAACGTGTAAAATTGTTTAGGGATGAAATAATTTCGAGGTCTCCAAGATTTAAACTAATTACAGTAGAGTAAAATTTAAATAATGACCTCAAAATGTTGTGTTACATAAGACTAAATTAGATTAGACTGTCTCTTATTGATTCAGTTTTCTGGAACTGTTTTCGCTAGTAGTATTTTATTGTTAAAGTGGGAATGAGAAAACAAAATAACAGTTTACTTATTGTTGATTAATTTGTATGTTATAATCCATTTTCATTAATAAAACTTTTATTAATGAATATTATTTCTTCTATTTTAATTAAAAACATGGTATTCAGCTTCTCGTAGGAATTTCAGTACCAATACGGAGATCGAATAAAATTATAATCTATTCTCAGAATATTCAATTTCAGTATATTCTACCAACTGCATCTCACACGAGCACTAGGCAATTAAAATACCAATCCAATAATCCAAACGTAGAAAGAAGCCGGATATATTCTTCCATAGCTAAATTATTGGAAAGGTAGGAATCTTTACTTATCCGAAAAAATTAATATATATAATAATGTATATTGTAAGACCGTTCCACCCAGTAAATGGACGCAAAGGAAGGTCGCGCAAATAAAAATCACAAAAATCAAACGTGTACTGAAGGAATTATATATTTGTCCCAGAAAAGAAAACTATGTTATTTTACAAATTTTAACGCAGACAATGATATAGCGGGGCCCGTGAAATCACGCGACGGTCGGGCTTCTTACGCAAGACAGGAGTCCAACACAAAAAAAACAAATCCGCAATGAAGCGCCGCACTACCCGCACACAAAAAAAAACGGTCCACTGTACGCGAAGTCGCGATTTCCTCCGAGAGGTTACACAAGTCTTGAGGGGGGGAGGGGGGGGGGGTTATAGGTGTAAACTCACCGAGACCTAGGATGGCGTCGATCCCTTTTTATGGGCCGTCGGCGATCGTGACGAGGTTGAATCCACTAGACAGGGTCCTGAAGCACGCGACCCGTCTCAATATGACCCGCGGACAGTTGGCGAGGGTCCAGGCCTCCATCCGCGGTGACTGCCTCCGTCAACGGCGAACGTCAAGTCTTCGGTCACCGATAGCACCTGTCACCGTCCACACAGTATCTCCACACGAAAATTTCACGGCACTTTTAGGCACGAGACGCGCGAGGTACACCGTTCCGTAGAAGCTTTTCTTCTTCGTTTTTCGACGCTTTTGAAAATGTTCGCTCGGAAGGCCGGATGCGAAGTGTCCCTTCGTGATAACAGCGCCGAACACCCGGCGAAAATCTCAGCACCTGGCCAAAAAGGGGGCCAGAAAAGGGGAAAAGAGAGGGGCCAGTCCTTATCGTCTCATGGCTATCTAAGCGAGGGCCATAGAGAGCGAGAGAGAGACAGAGCGACTATATCCACGACGTCGAGTGAGGGAAAAAGCTCCCCACTGACGAAAGATGACGGAATACTGGAATAGGGGGCAAGAATACGCCCTACTACTCTTCATGTACCCGGGTGTGATAGTGGCACCCGGGAAGAAGGGCAACGTGACAAGCACCAATGGGCGGCATAGCCGACTGCAACGTGGCGGTATCAAATCCCGAACGGTGTGGGTGCGTTCACGCTGCGGCGAGTAGGCCGGTAGATGGGGCTCGAGCGTCGTGGTTGGGGCGGAAGCACGGGGGTGACATTCCCTATACTCCCAATGCTTTCTGTACATCTGGCTAGTGCCTGCTAGATGCTTCCTGATTCTCCCGCCTATGGCGCTGGAGGTAGAAAGCCCGGCTAGCCCAACGAAGTCCGTTTACGCGGGAAATTTTATTGGACCAATCCCGTAGAGCGCGTGCGTTTTCTCTACTTTCTCTATTTCAAATTCTAAGATTCAAATTTTTATGATATATAACTCTATATAATATAACTTCAGCATGAAAACTTCTGCGTATTCTACTATTTCAGAAAAATCATTGGAAACGGTTGCTCGGGAAATTTGATAGAACCAACCCCGCATAGCGCACGCGTTTTTCCTGTTTCAAATTCTAAGATTCGAAGGATTCGAATCTTTATTGTACACATTACATTCTTCAAGTAATGTCGCGAATTGATGAAGAATAGAGACTTGCAGTAAGTTGAATGTGAAATTTTTGTTCGATCTGTTCCTGAAGTTATGTTTTTTATTATTTTATTATGGATATTAAATTTTCTATTATTGCTATTAGGTTTTTAAAATGCCACATTGTAGTGTGTGCGGTTGCAAATCAGGATATGCGAGTAATCCTGAACAAGTTTCTGTTTTCCGTGCACCCCAAACTGAAACTTGAAGAACGCAATGGGATGCTGTTGTTCCAGGAATGAAAGATGGGAAAAGAAAAAATTATTATGTTTGTGAAAAACATTTCAAACATAATGAAATTATAAGAAAACGTGAAACTCGTGATGTTAGTGGATGTGTAATACTTGGAGTTGTAAGTTTATTAAAATTCCAATTCGATGATAATTTATTAGCCGTAACAATTGAAAATATTATGATTTAGAGTTCATATAAAATTCCACACCTGGAAGTTAACAGTGTTCCATCAATGTTTAATACATCAACGAAAACGCAAACAAACAATAAACGTGACACAATACTAGCTACTAATACTGATGATGAAGT
The DNA here is from genome assembly GCA_030407085.1 of Trichopria drosophilae. Classification (NCBI taxonomy): domain Eukaryota; kingdom Metazoa; phylum Arthropoda; class Insecta; order Hymenoptera; family Diapriidae; genus Trichopria; species Trichopria drosophilae. Next base: position 62,052,703 of record CM059582.1, on the reverse strand, counting down.
GAATGACATACAGAATACTGCTGGTGACGCACTAGAAACTATCAGTACTGATGCTGAAATGCCCGAAATGACGAATACTGATAGTATAATTTATGGTGTAAGTATCAAAATAGTAATGTTAAACAAAAATATTAAAATTGATTTAATTGTGAGCGAAATAAAATTCAAACTTTTAGCATAACGCCCTGCAAATACGAAGATGAGAACAGAATTATAGAGCATTTCGGTGGGAAAAGTAAATTTGAGATGCAAATAATGACCCAGTTAACAGATGAAAAATTAAAATAGATTTATTTGCTAATGTCGATGACTTATGCCTTAGAGTGCATGTGTTACGACCAGACTGTGAAATACTTACGTGTATCCCATGTTTGGCCTTTGAAAGGGCGAGTCGACCAAGAGGTCAACTTCGGGTAAGGGTGAACGGGGCTGCTGCGCTGAAAATGAATTGAATGAGGAAAAACACAATAAATGAACTTGATTTCAATAACTCAAATACAATTTATTTGTAAAAAGTGAAAATGTTACAAATTTGTGTATTATTATTATTTTTTGTTATGGGGAGCGAACAATTCCCTTGGTGAGGGTAAGGGGGAAGTCGGAAGAGGAGGATCTAGAGTGGGATCTCGGGGAGGAGCAACTGGTATGTACTGGATTTCAAGAAATTTACATGGGGGTATGGGCAACTGGAATTTTAAGGACGAAGCGTATTCGGCGGCGGCTTCCCGAATGGCACGTTCTAGGGCTCGTTTTTTATTTTTGTAGAAACTCCGTGGTTTAGTTCGTCCCACTGGAAAGGAAAGAATTAATTAAATTTCTGTTTTGAGTTGAAACGGTGATTTTAAGGAAGGGATTAAGGAAATGGAACATGTGTTGTTTTCCTTTTTATTTAATAATAATAATAATAATAAAGAAATAGAAAAATAAAGAGTATATAAAAAAATCGCGGAGGGTTCCTAATTTCCCTACTGATTCCTGTCGCCTATTCGCCTGCCATGGGCTAGCAAAAGAGCGACCTGAATCTCTGAATAAAAAAAATGTTCCCTACGATGTTGTTCTCCCTTATAGTCAAAAAAAATGTAAAAAAAAATTGATGACGGGAGACTCAACACTGTCGTCTCAGAAAACAAAAAAATATAAAAATAAAATATTGTTTAGTGTTAACACACTATTGAATTTTTCGTCTCCTCTGGGCAAAAGAATGTGGTGGAGGATTGGAAAAGGGGTAATTATAAGGGAGGAATACTTACTCTTTTCTTTATGCGACGATGTTCCTCAATCGAAAACCACGGGGCAACAACTGACTATCTGAAGACCTTCAAATATGATTTTTGCCGAGGTGCCGGGTGGAAGCCTCCGTTTGTGGATCTGTTTTTCTTTTTGCTTCGAAAGAAAAGGGTGTTAGGGTAGCTGGGATGTCGAACTCTTAGAACGACTATGGGATGTCGAGAGACGGATAAAGGGGAAAAGGACGGAGTGCAGAACACAGAGCACAGAGAGAACTGAGGGCACAGAGGGCAGAGAGCAGAGAGCAGAGAGCAGAGAGAGCGATTGAGTATTTGGAGGTGGTATTTATACTAGATGTCCCACCAAGAAAATTTTCGGGTTTTCATAAGTGGGAGAGGTTACCTATTACGACAGTAGTCGTGAACAATTTTTTACTATTTTCCGGCGATTTTCAATTGTTGCTATTTACAGTAATTTTGTTGAATTTTTTATGTTGAATAATTTTGTGATATTATTTTTGTAGTTCATACAAAAATGAACGGAAGTTGTAGGATTTATAGAACTATTGTTATGAAAAAAATGATTTTGGTAAAATACTAAAAAGTGCAACAATTTTGTTAATTAAAATTTGTTGCTGTAAAACTGTACATTTTTGTGTAGATGTAATTTTTTCAATTTTAAATTATGAATTTTTCTACTTTCTCCGTTTATTTATGTACCTATATTTATTTTTACAGGGTTTACAAATATGAACGATGGTGTTTTCTATTTTTTTAAAACAAATTGTATTCTAGGCTGTTCTGAAATCTGCTGGTTTCAGTTATATAAATTAGTACTATTTTTAGCGGTAGTTTATACAAAAATGAACGGAAATTGTAGGATTTATATAGCTATTGTTTTTAAAGAATGATTGTTATAAAATATTAAAAGGTGTAACAAATTTTGTTAATTAAATTTTGTTTCTGAAAAAAAATGTCGATTGGGTAAACACGTATTTGCAATTTTATATTAACAATTTTCCTACTTTTTCCGTTTATTTGTGTATATTTATTTTTATAGATTCTACAAATATGATCGGTGGTGTTCTCTATTTTTTTAAACAAAAAATGGAATCCATGTTTGTCTGAGCTGCCCTGGAATTTGTTGGTTTTTGTAGAATAAAAACGGATGGTATTTATTTCTTTTTCTTATTTTTAGAGTTGACGTAAGCTTTGGGTGTGGTCGATTTGTATGTATGTGTGTATGTACGTGATTTTTATTGCCTTTAGGACTGTCGAAGCACAGTGGGCTCTTTATATGTGTTCTTTTTTTAGAACGTAGCATTTTGAAGTTTCTCTTTGATTTTAGGTCATGGAACAGTTTTTTAAATAATAATGAATAAAGAACTTGTTTAGATTTTAAAATTATTTATTTCTTAATAGTAAAAAAAAAGGAATATCGTCAGATGCTTATAATTTTTGGATTTGGTTTAATTTTTTATTTGTAGGTAATACAGGGATTGATTTTGTCCGAGACTTGGAAAGGAAAAGGTGTTTGATTTACCATCGAATTTTTTTTGGGTTTGTAGTTCATGGGACTTGGGGGCGCTATAATGGTATTCTCTATTTGGTTTCGGGGATTCCCGTAATTTGTCAATTTGGAAGGTTACGTAGGACGTAACACATGGGTGGATAAAGCGAAAAAGTGAGAAAACTTTTGCTCCAATTTTTGAACTTCAAAAGTGAATTTTCTCACAGTTTATTTTGTATAAAATATTTGTCAATATTATGGCTACCAAAGGAGTCAGTTCGATACAATTCTTTTGCTAGGAAATATTAAAAAAATTAGCTTGAATTCTGTCAGGTTAGGAACCTGTCATTTCATATTCGCTTCCTTTCATAAATGTCAATGGTTATTTTTCAATATTTCTTAGTAACAGAATTGATCCAAACTCGTTCATCTGATAGCAATAATAATGACGAATATTACCCTTAAAATAAATTACGACAAAATTTGTTATCAATACCTTGAACTCGAAGCAAAGATTTTCTTGGTTTTTCTCTTTGCCACCCATGCTCGAATGCCCTTAAAAGCTTTCTAAAGGCAGCATGCGACATGGTTAGAAGGTCGCAATATATGTTTATAAACATTCTTTCTAGTATGTTTAATCTGTCAAACTATAATATGCACTGTTTGAATAAAATGAAATTGTTTTCTTTTGAAATTTTCAATTGAACAGAATCAATATGATATGTCCTGTTCGTCTGATCATACCTACGTATCAGCTCATACTTCAAATGCACAAGAAATTCAAGAAATACAAGAAACCTCTGAAGAAGTTATCGAGAATCCAAATATTATAAGCGAAGTTCATGATGTAATTAACAATTTTGATGTAACTAATAAGTATTATTACTTAATTATAGCTATTAATAACCCCTATAGTAGAAGAAAGCATTTCTTACGATTCTTATATAAATGAAAGTTGTACATTACAACTGTAATAATGCTCACTGTTACCAAATCCGTAATTTTTAACATTGCAAGATATATTCTTATAACGTTAAAAAAATGTTGATTTTGACAGCAGTGGTTATAATATTAAAATTATTTTTCTTTACACTATATTTTAAACATTTTTCTGCAGTTGTAGAAATTTAACTTCCAATATACCTAAATAGCATGAAAATTGAACCTTAAAATTTCTTTTCGAGCCTATATATATTTGAAACATGAATACATAATAGTTGTAGGAGAATATATTTGCATATTTCCTTCTCACTTCAATAGCCATAAATACTTATATATATTAAGATATTTTTGTTTTACTATTCAGTATTTCTCCTCATTCATCATTTATTAAATTTTTTTTTTAAATTTTCAACTGTCAATTTCTCAGTTTTCCCTGTAAAGAACATGCACCTGATATATTGGGAGTATTATTCACTACTACGTAAAAAAAAATGCTTCAGTTTTGTAATGATGTGAATAAGGAGGCAAAACAAAGTAACCGAAATAAGAAAAAAATTTCGAAACTTTGCATTACTTAACTTTTATTATAATTTGTAAATAAAAAATAAATAATATTTTTAAATCAGAAATATAGTTTACTTGTCAAAATAGTATTGTTGTTCATTAATGAAAAACTATCACTGAAGGGTCCTTGACTGAACAAAAAAGCAAACAAATTTTGCACCGATTTTTATCTGTTAATAATCATTATCCATGCAGTTTATTTAACGAAACAATTTCTTATTTTATTGGATACCAAATAAGTCATTGTGAATAAATTATGTTGGTTGGGCAGGAATTGAGAGGGATCTGTGCTATTTTAGGAAAAGATTTCTTGAAAACTTTCATCCCTGTTTGCAAAATTTGAGTATAAATACGTGCCTGTTTCATTATCCAGTTACGAAGCATCGCTCATAACTAGGCATATTTTATAAAAAAAAATTGAATAAAGCATTCTTCAAGAGCAAATCTGCCAACCAAAGCAAAAAGTCCACAAGCCACATTACCTGGGCATGTTCAACATCATTTTAGAATATTAATTTCGTGAGAAGGTTCTCGATATTTTGGTAATTTCGTAAATAGATTATATTTTGCATCACGGATAATATTATATAGTTCATTGTTTTGAAATTCTCGTTAATATTTGAACATAAAGAGCTGGTTAGAAAGGTTCTCGTCACCTTGTTATGATGGTTACGGGATAAACGTAGTCATCTGTAGTTTTGATAAAGTAATCGAGACAATAGATGTTTACCGTTTACCGCTTCTGGAAGTCTCTAGAAGGTTCCAGAAGGCGTGGGGGGAATAGATGGGAAAGGGGAAGAGACGCAGCGGGGCAAGCCACGGTAGTCACGCGGCACCGCGGGAGCTAATCAGAGCACTCCGTCTCTGGCGCCGGCGGGCGGCCAGGACCGCGTTCTGGAAGGCGGCGACGAGCCTCAAGCCATTCTCATTCTGGCAGCGGCAGCGGCAGGTCAACCTGGTCTCTTGAAGGTGGATCTCGTTTGGTGACAAGGTACCACGAGTTCCGGAAGGCAAATCGATTTTTCTTTGATTAAATTATTGTCGTTTTGCTATCGCCTTCCGGGATTCGTTCTTGAATTTTTTGCTCGCGTTCCTGAGTGAAGTGCGAATCAATCGTGCTTTGTTTCGTTCTTTTTTTTTTAGACTTTCGGTTCCCGTCGTTTCGGTTAAATTTAAAATGTCGGTTCTCGTAATTAACTGAATTTCCGATTTTCGTTATCTTGAAAGCATCGCGGCTAAAATGTAATTTTCGACGTAGTGCGGGTTTCGACCTTTGTTCTTCTAACGCGTTTCAGCAACCGAGTTCGTGAGCGGTAGACTGGCACCACGCGGTCAAATCAAAATAATAATTTCTTTGTTTCACGTCGCTCGGGTTGAAAAAGTTCCAAGGAAAGTGAAAGTTTCGAAATATTTAAATAATTATTAAACTGGATATCGCCTTTGTATCTAATTCAAAGGGTTTAATTAACTTTAAAGGAAACCTTTGCGGCTATCGTCCTTGACATTGGTCAAGGAGACACTAAACTTTTCTTAATATTTAAATAATTATTAAACTGGATATCGCCTTGGAATCTAATTCAATGGGTTTTATTAACTTTCAAGGAAACCTGATGTAAATTGAGCAGCCAAAATTATCAAGAGATGACGTTGGACCAAATTTGCGCGGCTAATCAGTCGGAGAATGCAGAGAAGAAGAGGGATTGGTCGAAAAATAAAAGGAAAACGTAATTTATGTTCTAAGTTCAGAAAAACTATCACAAGGGACCGAGCACGCGCTAATTTACCAAAGGCATTGAAATTTCTCGACGCGACCCGACGGTTCCTAACATGGAAGACAAAAAAAGAAGAAAAAAAACACACGAAAAAAAAAATAATAATAATAAATATGAAATGAAGTCCGAAGGAGTGCCGAAACGCCAGTCCGCGCCAACCAACGGCGCGATTATGCGAGTGGTTTCGTGCGTTTAGGAAACAACTTCTTTTTCGTCTCTGGGTCTTCCAAATGTGCACGAAGGCGGATGGACGCCGTGTGCCTCAGAAAACTGCGGAGACTCGCACGACAGCACCTGGCGCAAAAATGCAATATATTGCATATGTACTGCGCTGTGCAAAAAAATGCGGTTGAAGTCTGCAGGGATAAAGTAAGGATCGCACAGGTAGCGCCAGAGCCCTCGAAGATGCGACTGTGGGAGAAGATCGAGATTAGGTGAGCGAGGGAACACCAAGAGATGTTGAGTCGGGGAAGGCTGAGAGCCAAGTGTCAGAGCTTGTGCCTCACTCCAACAGGTAACCTCTGAGAGCGCGGAGGGGGTACCAGCGGAGAGGGAGAGGAGATCGACACGCACTCTGTCGGAACGTGCTCGAAACGATTGCACAGCTACCGATTGCCGCGAAATTTAAAAACGAGAGAAAGAGTCGTTTCTCGGAACTATTTATTTGGGGACGTTTACGTTAATTCCACCCTAAATTGGACGACTCTTTCTCTAAGCGTAAATATTTACATTTTTCGGACGATACGTGTGCTCGCATGCTCTTATGTTTTTTTTTCTGTTTTTTTTTTATTATTATTTATTTCTAAGATACAAAATATAGGTACATAGACTATGTCTAGTATCGAAGTAGGAAACAAAACTTATGAAACTATGGTTTATAATATTAGTAGATAAGGATATCGCACGCAATGTTCCTTTCTTTTTTTGTTGAACTTACAGTCTCTAATCATTGTTTATATAAACTATGAACACAGCAGTAAATATCACAACGCGTTTTTTTCACTCATTATTCACAGCACTTTGTATCACAAAACTTTTTTTTATTTTTCTTGTTACAGTTCAGTTCCGCTGCTGATGCTCCTCTAACTCTTGTATGAATTTCTCATACTCGTTGATTTCCTCGTCAGTTATCGACGTGATACTCGCATCCACGAGTTCGTGGTCTTCGGAAAAATCCATTAATTCCGTTGTCATTGGGGTCGACGGGATCGTCGCCTGATCCATTGGAGGCCGAGGGTTGACCGGCTCGATGCCGATGTCGATCTTCAGCAGCTGCCCCAGTTTCGCGAAAATCAAAACTTTTTCTTCCATTCTTCCTGCAGCGTGGGCTCGAAGGCAATCTTCCAACAACCTCTTTGCCTTTATGCGGATTCCACCGCGAGCTCTCTTGGTTTCCACTCTGTCCATAAAGCTTTCGAAACGACACTAATTACTTGATTCCAAATTTTTTTAGTGAGAGCGAAGTGCGTACCGACACAGCGAAGGATTAGCGAGTTCTGCCACGGCAGCGGCATCGGCTTTGGTCGGGCGTCCTCGGCGTTTCGAACGTTTGGCACATGTTTGATAGACTATCCAGAGTCGTGTGAGGCCAGTAGTTCGGAGTTTCTGCTAGCGCAGTTTCTGGATTCGGCGGCAGCATTGGCGAATGAGTGCGCCTCTCTCGTGGTGGCGGGTTCGTTGTGCTTCGTAATACGTTTTGAAAATTTCCTTTTGGCCGCGATATTGTTGTTATTTCCCGACGCCGAATGTCATCTTCACGATGGAAATCACGTACGCTATTCGGCACTCGCTTCAGCGAGTTAACATGTAGTTTTATTTTCTCCTGTCCAGGTCGTTCCAAAACAAACACGTCACCACTGCACTTTTCAATAATTTTAAAAGGTCCGCTCCATCGGGGAGCAAGATTAGCGTTATAACCTTCCGCGGCGTTTGAAAGCGTAAAGTTTTTAGCATACACTGAATCACCAACTTCTAAATTTGAAATTTCACCATTCCATGGCGAAACTTGAGCGGATTGCATTTGGCGAGCTTCGTCGATTCTTTTTGGGTGGTTTTGTTGTAAGGTTGCATCCATTCTCCTGGACGCGGCAATGTCCGACCAGCAGCATTTCACTGGGCGACTGACCGGTGTTTCGATTTCTTCGTCGTCTCGTGGCAAAAAAAAATCTTCGGAAGATGCGAATCCCAATCACGGTGTTTCTGTCCCATTAATCCTATTCGCATGCCTTTTTTCAAATCCTGATTCCTCCTTTCAGTAGGATTCGCCGGCGCGTGATAGGCGGGGGGTTTTGTGCACTGTTACTCCCCAATCCTTACACCTCTTCTGCCAAGCCAGGCCACGAAACTGCGGGGCATTGTCACTTAGAAACACTCGCGGATATCCCCAACGCATAAAAACTTCTTTTTCCAATATAGGTGCGATAGTGGCGATTTCGGAGTTTGACACGGCGAAAGCTTCGACCCATCGTGACATTGTGTCTGTGGCCACGAGTATGAAACGTTTTCTACGTGCTGTCCTCGGGTACGGCCCCATCATGTCGATGCTTACTGTATCCCACGGTGCGAAAGGTTGACGAGGCTTAGATTGTCCTTGAGCTATTGGTTTCGAGGTTTTCACGAGAAGGCAGGTTGGGCAAGTGAACACTATTTGACGAACGTCACTTCTCATCCGAGGCCAGAAGTAGCGCTCGCGTAATGCACGAAGAGTTTCGTCAGCTCCAGGGTGACAAGCGAGCGGATCATCGTGAAAATGTTTTGTGACTGTTTCTCGGCACTCGTATGGCACATACACTCGTGGAATTTGTCCATTCTCCAGAATGTATAACGCTTCGTCTATGTAAGTGCAAGTTTGTCCGGGTTGAAGAAATCGTTCTACATCCTGTAGATCTATACGTTCGTTGGATTGAGCTGCAATAATTTGAGCACGGAGATCTTGTGCGATTGTTTCGGTGATGCGATATTCTTCTTCTCTAGATGGACGCTCTGGAGGAAAAAGATCTTCGAGTTCTGTTCCGTTATCCTGATAAATTTCTTCACCTGGCCCGCGAGAGAGCGCATCAGGAAGCTCATTTCAATTTCCTGCGACGTGTTCTACATTAAAATTGTAACTTCGCAGATACATTGCCCAACGATGTAATTTGCCCTTTCCATCCTTGGTATTATCGAGCCACGTCAAGGCTTTATTGTCCGTTCGAAGCGTGAATTTTCCATCGTCCAAATAATGTCGAAATTTGCGCAGTGCCCAGGTCAGGCTGTAAAGCAGCTATAGCTGTGTCTCGCCTTTTGTACTATTGTATTGTACAATAAAGACATTTATTATTATTATTATTATTATTATTATTATTACCGCCAGGCATTCTTGTTCATTGCTGTGATATCTCTTCTCAGTCGGCGTGATGGTCGTGCGGGCTAAGGCGTCAGTCTTAGTCCGCCCGAACTGAACGTCGCGAAGGTCCCGAGTTCGAATCCCCGTCCGTGCAATTTTCTCTGCTTATGTCCAGTGTAGAATAACCGGGGAACTTTGCTGGGCGAAGGTACGAATTTGGGACCGCTGCCGACCCCCGTCGGCAGTTATCGGTACCGTCAGCGTCTTATCCGCGGTCGGTACGTCGTGGGTCTTATCTCGGATAAAGAGGGGATAAGCCCCGCGTCGTACTCGCTAAGGCACAGACCGCCGAATCTGCTGGTGGTACCGATATTGGGGAGGGGGGACTGGCTCTGGGTGGGTGTTGTGTTGTCCTGTTCCGTCATGTATAATGTCTACGTGTTGTCCATCCTATACCTCTCCACCCGAGAGCCGACCCGCGAATAGGCATCTAAGTCATTAAAGCGGGGGACAATTCCAAATCCTTTAATCCTTAATCCTTAAATATCTCTTCTCAACCTTCGTGAATTTTGCAGAGGCATAAGCGATAATTCTGCGAACGTCGCGATCTCCACATTGGTAGAGAACTGCCCCCATTTCCGTCGCGCATGCATCTGTTTGGAGTACGAACGGTTTGTTTGGATCCGGGCGACAAAGAGTGAGTGGGGCACTAAATGCGCGTTTGATATCTTCAAAAGCTTGCTGATTTTTTTCTGTCCAACGCCAAGGCGCATTAGATGAAAGGAGTTCGGTGAGAGGTAATGCGATTCGAGGAAAATTTGGCACATACTCGCGCAGCCAATTGCAGATTCCAAAGAAACGCCGCAAATGTCGTCGGTTTCGTGGTACAGATACCTCCAGTATCTCTCGTACGTGTTCGGTTTTTGCTTGATTCCCTACACTAGTAATCTGATGTCCTAAAAACTCGAGATTGTCCGACCCAAAAAAGCACTTTTCAAGAGAGCAAGTCAATCCGTAAATTCTTAGTCGTTCAAATACTTTTCCTAAATGAAGCAGATGCTCTTCCCAGGAGCTCGAGTGAACCACGAAATCATCCAGATAAGACCGCACAAAATCATTCATAAATCCGCACAGCACTTCTTGGGTGATAAAGTTGTTAAAACATCCTAGCGCGTTCTTGAGTCCGAAATTCATTACCATTCATTGGTAGAGTCCGCCATCCGGGGCGGAAAAGGCGGTATAGGGTTTGGCACTTTCTGTCATTGGAATCTGCCAGTATCCATTCTTCAGATCGAGCGTAGTGAAGATTCGAGCAACACCTATATCCTTGACAACTTCTTGAATGATTGGAAGGTTCTGAGCAGTGTCCTTGGTGAGGGCGTTAAGTCTTCGGTAGTCAATACAAAAACAAAATCGTCCGTCTTTTTTCTTTGCCATGACGATCGGCGAACTGTACGCTGATGACGATGGTTCAATTAGACCCTCTGCCAGCATCTCGCGGATTTGCTCTTGATTTGCCTTTTTCTTCTCAGCCGAGTATCTGTACGGAGCGAGGCGAAAGGGCTTATCACTCGTCAGTTCGATATCGTGTTTAATGTATCTCGTTTGACGCAAAAGCCCACCACTAAAAAATACGTCTGCGTATTCTTCTAAAATTTTCCGAAGTCCGGAGCAATACATTTCTGGAAGATTATGTTGCACTAAAGAGAAGAAATCCTTGGGTAAGGTAATTTTATCCTTCGATACTGGTGTGTCTCGAACAAGAAATACACGGCGGCCCTTATCCGTTCCAATATGCAGGCAATCTTGTTCGTGGTCATGTATGGCCTTCTGTGATTTTAGCCAGGTTCTTCCAAGTGTCACTTCAGATTCGAGATCGGGACACACTAGGAATCGCACCTTTTCAGTGGTACCGTTGATGCAAACAGGCAAATAACACGCTGATTTTACTACCATTATGCTCCCGCGACGCGCTGTTGTCACCGAACATTGCACTGTTTCGAGTTCAATGTTTTTCGTCACGAAATCTGGGCGCACGAAATTATCACTTGCGGCAGAATCTATTAATGCCTTCGTTTCCAAGCCATTTACAGTCACGGCTAAAAAACCGACAAATGCCCTTGGCGTTTTTGATGATGCAATTAAGGCGCGGCTGATCCAGGGGCAGGGTTGGCCGTCACTTCCGCTGCCACGCGCCAGTTTCCCGACACCTGATGATAAGGGTTTCTAGGACAATTGCGGTGCCAATGCCTTTCCGGACAATGCTTACACTGAGGTAGCATGCGCCTTGGATGCTGCAATGGCGTCGTGTTTGACGCTTCCGGTACATCTCTTCGGGTTTTCACTGGAACTGCCGTGACATATGAAGAAGTAACTTCGCGTTTAGAAACACGCTTTTCTTCCATCTCATCTTGCTCGATTTGAACCGCTCTAGAGATAAGATCTTCTACGTTCTCAAAGGTCGTCGTCCGCAGGAGTTTCTTTATTGAAGTTCGTAGAGATTCTACCAGTACGGCTACCAACTGCTCCTCGTGCATCCCTGGGAATACTCGTCGAGCGAGGAGATGTCGTTGTTCAAGGAAGAGTTCCGTGCTTTCCTTTTCACCTTGAGGTTGGCCGTAAATTTTTGCACTAAGTTTCTTCAAAACATTTGCCGAAACATAACGCTTGTAAAGCATTTCGTAAAATTTTACCCAATTTACATTTAATATTCGGTACATCGCCCACCAACGCGCAGCATCGTCCTTCAACGCTGGAGAGGCGAGTCGAACGCGCGCGTGCGCCTCCGTATTCGATGCATTAAATGCTTCTTCACACTCGCGGACAAATACATACGGATCTTCGTGCTCACGTCCAGCGAATTCGGGTAACTCCAAGTTAACACGCGCTATCGCACGAAAAAACCATTCCCAATTCTCCATGGCGGGCTGTGAATGCTGATCGGTCCGAAAACAATTAGTATTGTTGACCGGTTGTTCTGGAGTTTCGTGACTCGAACCGTCGATTTGCGAAGATGACGGATCACGGATATCGAAATCGGGATTTTGTTGAGCGCCACCGGTTTTTTCTCGACTACCGGAAGTCGTAGCGATAATTTTCGAAAGAGGTGTTCTCTGCATTCTTTAATACGGGCGCGAGTCTAGACTTTTCCTAGTCCATTACTATTTATTTGGGGACGTTTACGTCAAACCGTTGTGGCTATCGTCCATGACATTGGTCAAGGAGACACTAAACTTTTCTTAATACTTAAATAATTATTAAAATGGATATCGCTTTCGAACCTAATTCGAGGGGTTCAATTGATTTTAAAGATAAACCTTTACGGCTTTCGTCCTGGAAAATATTCAAAGATAGTACTCTTAACCATGCAATCTTTCACGCGTTTCTAAAAATTGTGCACACCCACGCCTTGCGATGCGTCTATAAATTCGGGATGCCTCGGCATGCCTGGCGCCCAATGTTAACATCTCGCGCGTCGCAGGGTTTTGTGACCCCAGTGATTCGGTTGGTTTTATATTTCGGTTGCGGGCGGTTGCGAGCGGCGACGACGGTGGAAGAATTTTAAGGTTAGGTTTGGGGGGTCACAAGCGCACTCTGCACCAACTGGTGTAAGAAGATGTGGCGGTACGTTAAGGTATTGACGACCCCATCCTGGCATACCCTCGTTCTCGGATTTCAAGACGGCTGATCATAAGAATGAGAAGGTAGTCTCAACCGACAAGCCAAGTTGTTGGACATTTCGAAAGAATTGTCCATGCAATGGCTTGTCGATATGCCTTCCCTCCAAAATACGTAGTTGTTCTCTCCATATGTTGACCCTGAGATGCACCGGGCACAGGTTTATATCTGGCTCGGGCTCCTGCGCACCACCACATCCGACGTTGAAAACCCGACCAAGGTTTTGCGCCGCACGCTCCGCCGCGTAGTACAAAAACGCCCCCTTCCCCTAAATTTCCAGGTCAATTTCCCCATCAGGTCTTCTACACGTCTCGCTATGTATGAATGGACATGGAGGCGTTTAAGCAACGAGCTTAAAAGCTCGTGAGATGTTGAGTCATACGCCTTCATGTAATCCAGTCAGGCGGTAAATATTTCAATACCCGGAGTGTCTGCTTTAAGCATGGATGATTCATCGTATATGCTCCCCCAGAATTACTCAACAGAGGTTATTGACGGAAACTCGCGTGAGGCTGCGATACGATGTTTTAAGAGGTTGGACAGATTCGACCAAAATGTTGCATTTTGTCGAATTCCATCCTCCCGTCTTTGCAGCCTCTTTTTGGCATCCGCCAATCCCTAATATTATCCGCCAAACATTGCTTGATGTTGAGTCACTGCAGCTTGTTCAGTGTGCGATAGTACGTCCGCAGTTGTTACGCGAACTTCTTGACTTTAGCCGTAAATTAACGGCCAGATGTTATGTAGTCGAGCACACACTGCATTCGAGAAGCGAGCTTCCATGTCAATCGTATTTTGCCATTCAATTGAGACATGCGTTTAGTAAACTGTCTACTCCCCGATTTCGTTGACAGATTTCGCGGAGTCACCAGATGACTCGCAGCCTCATAAACGACACAATTGACTTGCCGTAGGTCACAGTCCTTCAGAAAATCATCTAGGAGTAGGCTATTTGCTCGGTCCATTTCTCGTTGTTTAGCCAAAACTTTGATTGTTCGGTTCCGCCTAACTGACGAGAGTCGTGCTTCAGAATATGGAGTGTATCTCATAATACCGCGTACGGGCACCGGTGTTGTTACCCGTACGTCCGGTACAGGTTGACATCTGGAAACAACGAAACCTATCCGCTTAGATAGGCCGCATAATTTCTCAGATATTAAGAAGAGCGCTCTGCAAGTTCGGGGTGCATCGCTGCAAACCGACGTTGCCTTCGCGCAATGTAGCCTTTCTGTTGCGGACAACTCTCCTCGTAGCAGCGCATAAGATCTTGTCTGAGATTCTCCGTCCACCATAATCGTCCGTGGGCATGTTGGGGTTGTGGTCCCATGACGTCCGTTTCGGCTCCTCCACCTCTGGACTGGGCTGCCAGGAGGCTTGCGCCTTCTATTCTTAGTAACCGCATTTATTGTTGTTGTTATTGTTATTATTATTATTTTAATTATAACTTTAACAACAACATTGGTTTCTTATGTCGCTCAATCTGTACGAAAAGTGAGAAATTGTTTGCCCAAAATCTCTACCAGATCAGCGTGAAATTTCACTGGTGCGGTAAGTGTCGGTACTGGGTTCAATTCAATGCGCAGAAAATGTTCTGCACGGGGAATCGAACCCAGAACCTTCGGAGACGTTTAAGTTACAAAAGAAGGCGGACGCCTTAGCCGTCGTAACCATCTCGCACCCTTATTATTATTATTATTATTATAAAAATCTGTCGACAATTTTATAAATAACATCTGTTGAAGTGGAATATGAAAAAATATTAGTGACGGATTAAGTAGTGTAATCTAAAACAAAAAATAGAACTTCGGCAATTTGAATGAAAGTTATCAGTGTATAGTCCAGGAAACGAACGAAAAAATAGAGGGTAACCCGGAACAAATTGCAACAGGACCCATTTTTTCGTGATAATTACTAAAAAAATGAGTTAAAAACATATCCAAAATCGCCGAAAATCGGAGTGGGGGAAAGATGTTTTTTTTGACAAAATATGCCTAATTTTATTTTAAAAAGGCTGTAACTTTTTAACGACACATTACAGCGCAAAATATATCAAACAAAATTTGTAGGAAATCTATAAAAAAGCTAAGAATGATATTTACTCTATCTGTCGCCATTTTTGAGATAATGGCTTAGAAAGTTGGAACTTATTACAATGTTGGTCAAAACGAACCTTATTATTCTGTTTTTTGTAAAGTATATATGTAATTTCCGATGTATTTTTGACGCTAAAATGCTAACGCTCACAATATCCCCTTTTTAGGTTATATTTCTGTGAAAAGTGATGTTATGTCGGACAAACAGACATTTTATACTATGACCCGCACCTTGATCCGTAGGAATGGGGCAGGTTATGAAATAAATTTTTTGATTACACACGTATCACTAAGTAGCCTGTATTTTTCACAAAAAAAGAACACGCGTGGTCGCGGACTCCAAAATCGCTCGACGGTAGCGTTACAAAATATGGTCGGAGCACAAAGCGAGAGCGCGGAGTTTTGGTCGCAAAAAAAAAAGAGAAAACGGTAAAGCGAGTACACTTTAGAAGGAGAGAACGGGGATCCCGGGACTTACAGAGGCAGGGGCGTCTGCGGCGACGGCAGCAACGGCGACGACGGCGATGTCTTCGGCGTCGGCAGCGGCGACGGCTACTTGCGGCGGCAGCTCGTGGCGTCGGCGGCGTCGAGCAGCGGGGCACCCCGGCGTTGGTCCGTTTTATGCACCTCGGGATTCACCCACGTTCACTGGGAGTTCCTTTTTTTCCTATTTACAGCACTTCCACGAGGTCTCCACAGAACGGATGAAAAACACTGGTCGCGTGCAACGCGTATTACTCGGGAGACACGCGGCCCGAACCGGAGACAGGTCTGTCTTGCGCGAGACGCTAAATCCAAGTGGGCGAAGTTTTCGCCGGAATTCAGGAGGAGGCGAGCGCGCTACCAGCGGCACCCCACGAGCGCGGCTCAGAGCATCGGGGAAGGGAGGAGAGGGCGGCTCGAGGAGAGGAGATAGGGTAAACTCTCGGAGAAATAAGGACGGCGTACGACGCCGAGGAACTCGCGGGGATAAAGAGGAGAAATGAAAAGAACTGAAAATGGCGGGGCGGCTCAGACGCCGTGTAGAAAAAGGGCATGGAGAAATAGGAGGCATTGTCGTCATGAATAGCCAATCGCCATGCTTCCTGGAGACAGAGGGGCGCTGAAAAGTGCTCATGCCACGGGGAAGATGGTGGTCGCAGAAAACCGTTTCCTGCCGCGACACCAACGATGACGATTGTGACGTCACGGTGTCGGGCATAGATATTAGAGAGAGAGAAGAATATGGAAGGCTCCGACAGCCGTCGGGAGCTAGCGGTGGTCGGCTACTGCCGAGTAGCCCCGGAGGGAGGTGAGTAGCAGCGGAGTCGCCTCCGAGCTTGCCAACCATAAGGGGGGGGGGGGGAGCAGTCGTCCAGACGGACGGCGCTAAAAAGAGAGAGAGCCAGATGGGCTCGAGAAGGGGGGGGACGGCACCAGAGTGCCGTGGTGGTGTTCGGGCTTTCTCGCCGCGAACGCCGATGCCGGGTCCCAGAGGGGAAAGCGAGGCGCAACGACGATCGTAGATCGAAGCGTCGTGCGAAAGTACCGTGCTGGCGGATGCGTGCGCGGTGGGGTAGACAAAACTGGATTGCAACTTTGCAGGCTTTGTCGTGAGGACCTGGCAACCGACTCTCCATACGATCGTCGGGAACGGCGATCGACGGCTACGAAAATGAATGTTTTTAATCGCAGGATGGGAAAAGGGGGGTCTAGTTGTTTTAGAGGAGGAATTAACCATAGGAGAGGATAGATGCTCTGTCGCGCACTACGGAAGTATTTTCAAGAAGGTGGTCTTTTTGGCCGTGGGTGAGATCTGTGACCATATCACGTCACGATACAGTCAACCCTCTCAATACTTCCGCTCTCGATAACTTTTAAAACTGAAAAATGTAAGTTTAAAAGGAACTTAAAAAATAAAAACAGAACAAAAACCCAGAAAAACTAACAAAAAAACAAGAAAACTAAAAAAAAACAAGAAAACCAAAAAAAGATACAAAAACAAAACGAAAAAAAAAGGAATGAACGGCCAAGCAGCCTCCACGTGGCTTTTTCTGGAAACATATATCGTTAATATCTCGCTAATGCTGACCCAATAGTAAAATAATACACTTAATTTTTTTTATCTGTCCAACATAACCCCACTTTTTGAAAAAATATGACATAAAAAGGAGATATTGTGATCGTTAGCATTTTAGCGTCAAAAATATATCGGAAATTACATATATACTTTACAAAAAAACAGAATAATAAGGCTCGTTTTAACCAACATTGTAATAAGTTGCAACTTTCCAAGCTATTATCTCAAAAATGGCGATAGATAGAGAAAATATCATTCTTACCTTTTTTCTAGATTTTCTCACTTTCTACAACTTTTGTTTGACATATTTTACGCTGTAATGCATTGTTAGAAAGTTACAGCCGTTTTTAACTAAAATTAGGCATATTTTAAAAAAAAACAGCTTTCCCCACTCCGATTTTCGGCGATTTTGGATATATTTTCTAACTCATTTTTTTAGTAATTATCATGAAAAAATCGGTTCTGTTGCAATTTTTTCCGGGTCAAACCGTTCGTTGCCTGGATTAGTAAGCATCAACATATCAAACAGAAAAAAGTCAATTGAAGATTTTTGGAAAAGTCTTCATAAGTACAAGAGCGGGGACTTGTCTATTACGACAAAACAAAATCGTTCGATTTTGCGCTACAGCCTTACGATGTGGCATTCACGAATACAGAAGTTTCGATAGGTTGGCAGATACCTGCCAGCGGTGTCAGCGGGCATTTCCAAGCAGTAATTTATCGAAGGTTAAGTCGCGATTAAAATTTGCAGACGTACAAAAGATATGTTTACAAATTTCTATAATTTTATTGTATCATTTAGTATATTTATGCATAATTTCCAAACAGCTGAATTATTTCTACGATTCGTAGAGGTTGCTAATAGCGCAAAAATCTGTACTTTTTTCATTTTTATGCTTTCGTATTGAAAACACTGCAAGGTATACAAAAAAAAAACACAGGCCCTTTTTTGTAGAGCACGAAATTTTCTACAAAAAAGCCAGTGAGAGCCCTAGTTTAAAGTTACTAGTTTAGCCACGAATAATGCTGGAATTTCATTAATATCCATTCCAAAACCACATTTTTGTTACTCCAACTTCCAACGTTGTTTGAAGCTAGACTATTGACTTTAGACAAGAGCTCTCCTTGAATTTTTCATAGGATCTATCGCGCTCTACAAAAAAAGATTGTGTGCACTTTTGGTGTATCTCGCGCGGTTTTCGATACGGAAGTATCGAAATATAAAAATTGTTATACAACTACTACGTCACAATCACTGTTACATAACTGTGATGCGTTTGAGGAGGACATTTTAATGTAATTAATACATAACTGCGACATAAATTCTGTGATGATTGGGCATTTTCAAACGACGGATCCCCATTTTGGATACGGCATTTTTAATTTTGATAATCGGACAACGGATTCGTAACACATGATCCCCAAAACACTCTTACACAAAACTTGAGAATATGAGTTGAGATTCGTAATCAGCGACCCGAAAACCCCCAAGTACCTAATTTCATATCAATCGAGTCACTTTACAATATTCTGATCTGCCATTTTTGATCCGCCCTTTTGCATTTTGAATATCGGACAACGGATTCGTAATCTGTGATCCCAAAATCCCCCTTGGTCACAACGAGATAAAAATATATGAAAAGTTTCAATTTAAGTCCACCATTTTTGATCCGCCATTTTTAATTTTGAAAATCGGACAAAGGATTCGCAATGCGTGATCGCTAAAATAGTCTGATATAAAATTTCATAAAAATCGAAGAAAATTTTCAAGTTTGAGTCCTCCATTCTGGATCCACCAATTTGAATCTTTATATTTTGACAATGAATCCCTAATCTGAGACTCAAAAACACTCTCTCCACTGATTTTGATGAAAAATTCTACATTTACAGAATCGGTACGCACACAAAAGAATTTTCTTCATAATAACAACCGACATTTTGAAATGTTGGCCGGACGTCCCGTTTTTATAAAATACAAGTCATTATGTCACAGAATCCAGAAGCGAGATTCGATGGGATAACGCCTTCATATAAAAAAATAACTTATTTGGAAGGTTTTTAAGTTTTTTCCGAGTTTTTTCCTCGTTATGACGACATATTGAAAAAACGGTTTTTGCGAAAAAGGGCAGCATGGTTTTTGACAAGCCAGTTGAGGGATGCATGCAATAAGGGTCTACATACAGGGTCATCGAAAAGTATCGGACCCCCCTAATATCTTCAGTTAGAATGCACTTAGGAGAAAATGTCCAATAGCAAAGTTATATGGTTTCAAGCGGGGAGTAAGATGATGACCTTGACTTTGACCTTGACCATGTCCTTCAAGGTCATTTCAAGGTCAATCTTATTTTTTTAAATAGAACCCCCTACATTTTATTGCATATTCTTATAGCTTATCTCGAGAGCTTTCCAAAACACTATAATAAAATATTTTTTTATTAAGTACTTTTTGAGTTATAAAGGTTTGAAGCGTACTGGGTAAACTCGTATCGTCTAATGACCTGTTACTTGGTCATAGTCAAACACTAAATTTTAAGTCTTTATGCTGGAAACTTATAGCTACTTTTGGAGGGGAGCAGATAAGGGACGTACTTCCTCACCAACCCTCGGACCTGACTCAAGTACCACTGGGAACGGCGAGACATGTGGGGAGGCCGTTGTATCAAAAATTTCTTATTTTCACTGTCACAACAAAAAAATCACACAACCTAAGCAACGCAAAAATTCAAGAAAATGCAGATATTGTTCGAGTACCGGTGGGAGGAGGGTATGGAGAGAGGGTATTATCGAGCCTACGAATTAAGCCGGTGAACGGAAAACGATAGACGGAAATGGCAAATATGGTCATCTCAATCCGTACTTAGCCAGAGGTGTCAGAATCTATTCGTGCGCGAATGCAATTCAAAATCACTTATGTTTTACAATTGAGTAGCACTAATTCTTATAAATCTAAAAATACAATAGCCGCCTGAAAAACGCAAAATATCTAAAAAGAATGTACAAGGGGCCGCAAAACTCAAAAGATTCAGTACTCTGCAATATCACAAAAAAGGAACTAAATATACTTACCTTCTCATTGACGTAGGGTCACAACTTGCGCATTCCGACTACAGGTGTCAGTGCATTGTTCGACGTATCACGGTTGTAAACCCGGACGTCGCGTAATAAGCGGCGCCGGAGATCGTGGAACTGCCACTCCCGATAGATTTCCGGGACAACCCAGACGTCTTCTAATTGTTGCGGTGGCACTCGCCCCGCGCGAAGTAATTTTTCTCGGAGCATCGCGATTTAGAGGATGGGACGATACCCAATGTGACGAAATAGGGCGGGAGTTACGTTTCCGAGGCTCGCTCTTGAGTTCGTTCGATTAATCGGAAGGGGCGATGATAACAGGCTCTGAACCAGGGGCACAATACTTTTTAGGTTTTTGACGTGCGGATGGGATTTCACTTCGATGTATTTAGTGAATAAGTGCTGAAATGCGACAATTAACTGATTGTGCTTCTTGTTCGCAGGGAACGGGGTCCGTAATATCGGAGCTGACCGTGATCTATGGTGCTTCGGCCGTCCGTTCTCGCATGATACCGGCTGGGGTCTACTGGAAAACTTTTTGCCATTGACAATCAGGTCAGCGGAACATAAACCGAGCAACGTCCTAAAACACGACAGGCCAGAAGAAGTCTAGGATAAGAAGATGGTCTGTGTTATCCAGTGTTAGATAGACGGATTGTGGACAGTTATGCCCGTCGCTAAGTGCACGGAAGCGTGGCTCTGGAAAGAGGACTAGCTTGCGTCCACGTTGCTGGCGGCTGACTATATTACGGGATGAGGTCGGTGGTAATATAGGCAATCGTCCTTGATTCGCCAGTTGGGGTATTTCGAGGGGAATTCTCGGACGTTATCCATTTTCCGGAGATACAAAGAATCTCCGCCATTGCTGGCTACTGTGATCCGTCATTACGGTAAAGTGTGCATCGTCAACGTAGGGGCGATACTTCCTCACGGGCTGTTTCGTCGAGTAAAACCTTCAACTGGGCCGTCAAGTTGAAGGCAGTTTTTGTCAGTCCAGGGGCGAACGGGTTATGGAATAATTTCAGTGCCGATTTTTGGGAACAAGTAGGGCCGTCTGTGGTTGCAGGGTTTGCTGAGGTCTGCAGGGGGCAGGATTTGAGAGCCTACTTCTCTTCCGAGTCTATTCAATTGCCTATTTCCAGTCTTTCTGCGGACTCTGCTTATACTCTGTATCCTTCTCATTTGCCCCTGGATTGCCTAAAAGTAAAGATGCAGCTAAGGTGAGCAACAGTTTATTTGCGTTCTTTCTCAATTGCAGGACAACATTATTTATATAATCCGGCTTCGACGTGTACGCTATACAATTATAATGTGCAAGAAACGCTGCTGTATATTCTAGCAAAATGTCCCTTATTTGCGCCTATTAGAAGAGAATTTGTTCGCAACTTTAATCAGCGCCCACTTCATTCATCTGGTCTATTATGTTTATTAGTTCGTGGTAACGACGCCCAATCTGTGTCTCATCTATATAAACTTGTAAAAGCGAGTTTTCACAGGAGGGCATTTATCCTAGGCGATTAAGTTCTGCGTTCGATTCTGCTCTCTCCATTTTCGCTCTGTTATACTGCAATCTGTTTAGTGCTTTGGTATATTATCTGTACCGTATACAATGTAACATGGAACTTCTGAATTCTCTCTCAAAGGATGTACCCCTATTTATGAGACTAATGAACTGCAGTAGCATGAAAATGCCAGTCAGCAGGTACTCCGTGGTCCTTAGCAAGATTTTACCCGGTTGGACATTTGAAAACGATTTTTAAAGTGTTGTTTCGCTTCGTCTGAAAAATAGATTACACGTGACACATTAACTTTGATCATGATTTCGTTCATTAATAAACCTTGGATAAGTTTCATTGTTGAAAAACTCATCACTTTTGGCGTTGTTACGGTAACTTTTTTCCATGTTTCAATGTTGTTGAAGCTAAAACACCGTTAGATTCACGCACTTCTTTTGCTTTTTTGACCATGTGCCTTGTTGCTCCGAACTGTGTAGTAACTTCACGAATGCTCCATGAAGGTGGAGCAACAGCAAGGAATCGCCAGAGATACTCGGAAGACTTGCATATGCCTCTTTTAAGGCAGATGATAGTTGTTTTAGCTTTCGTAATCGCGATGACTGTTCATTTTTCACCGATACTGGTTGAGAAATTGCATTTAACGAGGAATCAATATCAGTGTCATCATACTTTTGTCTGCATGTCGCACAGATTCTTGCATTTGCCGGAAGGTGAGAAAACTTTTTTCGCAAATCCTTCGAAATCGGTGGCAAAGCCTTACACACGTGACATTTTCCACTACTTCCTTGTAGGGGCTGCAACATCTACGAGGCATTTCGATATATTTCACCCGATTTAAAAAGAAACCGTACAAAAGTATACCTTTAATTTATTTGAGCCTCGACGAAGTATAATATAAACAGTACAAGAATTGGAAAAGAATAAGCGATGTGTGCAAAACGTACAGAAAATCAATATATTTATAACTAGGCCATATCAAACATTGTAAGCGAAAAAATAATACTTTACATTACGAAGAGGATTCCTATAATTGTATTTCTGGCACGCCACCTCAGGCTTCGGATCATACAACGCGCTCTACGCTCGAACCGCTGAAAATATAAGTCCGCTGATCGTTTCGAGACACAAATTTTGTAAGTTGTTTTTTTTAAACTATTACTTAGACATTTTTTTTAACCTTAGTTTGCATAAAATAAATGATAACTGAAAACCTGTTAATAACAAATTTAATAACATTTCAAAGTATAAATTGTCACACGTTAGTAAATTACTTGTAGAACTGTTTGTCATGTAGTACATGTACTACACATACTCTCTTAGGTCAGCTAAGGGACGAAGCTAACACGACGATAAAAATGTTAGAAATGTTTACAGTTTAATAATTTTTACTTTTATATTAATATAGTTCATGACCTTTTTCTTTCCGCTACACGGACAAACATTACAGAGAAAATTTCAGAGTTAAGCAAGTTTCTTGAATAGTTGTAAATCGCAAAATACGAAACATTTTCACTAAAAACAGTTACACCATGCTTTAAGAAATGACTTTATCCATTTTATTATACTCAAAATGTATTAAATATAACACGCAAATATGTTATATTTATTAACTATATCTGAGCCTAAAAATATTCCTCATTAACGAAATTGAACATTTATTAAAATCATTACATTTAAAAATTGATAAAACGAAATATCAGTTAACCGGAAAGTCAAGGTAGAAACCTATGTTAGATGACAATCGGGAGATATCGTTGACGGGACAGATTGCTTTATTAAACTATTGACTTTTTCGCCGTTATACAACCGCTCGTTCTGACATTAGAAGAAAAAATCTTTCAAACACTATGATATTGAACAACGTATGACTACTTTCTTTGACATATTTAAAATAATTTTAACATCTCTGAATATTTTGTTACCGCAGCCAAACTTTTTTCGCCTTCCTGACACCTGTGAGTACAATTCCGTCGCGGACCGCGAATCGATAAAAGGATATGTTTTGGCATGTCTATATATATATATATTTTTTTTGCATGTTTATATATATTTTTTTTTTGCATGTCTATATAAAAAAAAATTTTTTTAATTTTTGTTTTCATATTATATTTTGTTATATTATTTGCCTTTTTCTTTCTTTAGATTTACTATAATTGTATACTAACAAATCGTAATCATATACCAGTCTATTCCAAGTAACTGTCAAATCGAAATTGTATTAACTTTATAGTTATTGGATATTATTTTTCTCTTTTCTTTTTTCTCTTTCCTTTTTTCGTTGTTAATTTCAATACTAGTTCAGATTATAAATGTTTCGACAAGGCCGAATCGTTTGAGAATACGAGCGATTACGACGGAAGGTGTTTGAAATGTTTAGAAATTTCCAAACAATGGCATTTTAACATCTAATGCAATTGGTAGATTTAAGACATTAATTATTTTATTTTAATTTTTAAATGCACCTACGTTAAATCTATTTTATTATAAAATACGAAACATATAACAATCTTCTATTGTATGATTGAGTTTATTGCATTTCGTACAAGGTGGTATTTCCTTAGAAAGATTGTATTTAGGCCAGTTGTAATTTGTTTTAATGACTACCTTTAGTAACGTTAACTTGTAACTTGGGTTGTGAGGTGGTATGTGTGTCTGAATATTAGCTTTGTTTATAATTTCGTCACTTTTTATGAATGTGATATAAGGTAATTTAGTTTATGATAATGGTGTTTGGTAGTTAAAAAAGTTGTAGTCCCAGCTTTGATTCTTGTAGCCTAATCCTTCATTATCTTTTTTCCCTTGAACTGATACTGGTTTTCATATTCTTTAATTATGTTTACCATTTCCTTTACCTTTCAATCCCATTCTTTTTATTATATTTGTTGCTACAGTATTTAGATTCGTTTGCTTTTCTATACTTTCTACTTGATATATTCCAACTGGGTTTCGTGATAAAACGTCTGCATTTGCATTTATTGAAAAAAAAAACATATTATTTAAGCGATATAAGCAACAATGACGATCTTTAATATCTGCTATTTACCTAAGTTAATTTGTAAAATAGTAACAATAAAAAAACACTCAATTTTGTTAAAAATATTCTTAATTTGCCCTAGCAATCAACGAACTACATAGTTTTCTACGCATTAAAACAATGTTCATCAATAGCTCATAAGGGTAATATTTATTTTATATTATACGAGGTGTGTCCCAAAAGTATCCGACCTACTTCGATTTCTTGACGCATGACTTATTTTTCGTCATCCGGTTGGTGACATCCTTCAAAGTACTCCCCATTTTACTGAACAACACGGTCATATCGATGCTTTTTACTAAGATTAAAACAAAATTTTATGCAAATTCGCTGCTCGGTTCTTTTCGACATTTTTAACAATAAACGAAATCCCACGAACGCAAAAAACATGTAGTAAACAAATAAACGCTGTGCGAGAATTAAGGCGCTCCGTCGGTAAAAATGGTATCCAGGAAGTTCGGGAGTGTTTACAGTGTACGCTCACGCCCATAGATATCGCTGGAACGTTCTTCGGTGGACATAAGAAGGTAGGTCCGATACTTTTAGGACAGACCTCGTATACATAGTTTAGTAAACATAGCTATCGACGATAAAACTAATTTTGCAAATTACTGCACTTCTAAACATGCTACGAAGTTCGTTCATATTGGTGAAATCAAAGAAAACATTATGAAAACGGATCATTCATCAAAAAAGACGATATTTTCAATTAATTAGTATTGTAAACAAATTTTGGAAAAATCGGTAACAAAAATATCATCAAAACTGTTTTACTTCCGTAACCTTCACCTCCACCAAAAACAGTTTAGCCGAAAATCATATGAAAAGCGGCGTTTTGGACCACAAAAAGTGAGTCGAAAGAGCCGTACAGTCGGAGCATTACAAGCCGTCTAAGCAAACGAAAAGTGACTTAAAAAGTCAAGGTCTCTCCGGGCATCCAGCTGCTTCCGAAAGGTGACCCGTGGCAGAACCACTGCAGCCAAACTTCGACCCTGTTGCGGCCACCTGGACCAACTTGAAATAGTTAGTATTCCACTGACCCTCTTCCTCTTTTTCCTCTCATATAATTTTATTTGTAGGGATCGACGCGATCGTAAATGGACCAAGCGGAGAACTGTGGCCTTTAGTCACTAGTGAATCCCCTCGACGCGAGACTCTCGGGTTGATCAACCGAGTTCTTACTATAATCTACGAGAGCATCCCTACGGAACATTGTCTTTTCTTCGGAATCAACGATATGGTAAACTCCCGAGCAGCGAACGGTGGTCTTCAGCCACTAGTGAGCCTCTCCGTTGCTCGCCCTCAGATCGATATATCCCCCGGTTGACTGTGGAATCGGAGTCAACAAGCTCCGATGCATGGTCGACCCATAGGAAACCCTATTTATTTTAATGATAAGAATCTCCGCGTTCTTTCCATCCGGTTTTCCTCCACCGGTAATCTCCACCTTTTCCCAAGACTATTCAGTGAGTTTTACACCGTTCCGCCCCGTCCATTCACTTCCATTCTCTCCATCTCGGCCTAACACCCATTTTTGTTTGTTCCAGTGAAGGGATCCTAGCAATGCCGCCGAAAGCGACGCGCCCGTCAAATGCTCCTTGCGCAGTGGTCGGTGTGGGGGTCCATTTTCAGAGGGCACTCCAACCCGGTCTCTTGATCAATTCAACTCCTCCGGAAAAACTGTGGAATATTATCAGTTCCCGGCGGCCCAACCTCCAACAACCAATTCCTCTCCTCCGCCTAATTTACTCCCCGAATTCTCACCAGTTCTGAAAAAAATCTCCCTTCAAGAATACTATGATAGGAAAAAGGAATAAGAAGAACAAATTAAATTTAACCATCACTAATGCGTTTTAATTCACAATCCCCGCCTTTCTCTCACATCCAGCGTCCTCCATTAAATTTCGAACCCCGGATCATGCCTTCAGGACGATCCTCCTTTCAAATGTCCAGAATTGGTTCGTCGGTTTTAAACCGCCAATTTTGAATGTAACAAGTACAATGTAAGAATTTTTAAAACTATTGAATCTATATTTGGTGAGAGATTGATCTTTGAGGACCGATAAGTAGGTGAGAAGTAGATATGAATTTTTTGAACTTGCCGAAAATATATCATTCGAATATAAAATTCAGAAATAAAATAATAATTGGGCGATGGGGGATTTGCAAACATAAAATGATTTTATGAATTCCGGTTTCACTCTGGTGAGTGACAGTTCGCTCTGCCTACCGGTGGTTGGTTTTTAGTAAAAGTTAATTGTATTTGCGAATGGTCCGGTCGTATCAGTGGTCGTCTGTGAGATTGTCTTTGTTCCCAGTCTGAAATCAGTGCCTTCCTAATAATTACTTCATTTATTCGCTAAATTAAGGACTATTGATCTGCTCTAACCTCAATCTCCGAGAGGTTCATCTGGGAAGTCCATGAATGGATCGCAGAGTTTTTTCTGCAAGTGATATCGGAGTGCGTGAATGCTGGGTTCTGAATCTGGTACTGTTTGACGTCTAAATTCTCGCAAGAAATAATAAAATTTTGTGCCGTTTGAACAACAGTTGGTCAGAAACACGTGTTCGCCTTTCCCGCAACGCGCATGCTCAGCGGTATCCCGCCAGCGCTAGGACATTTCACATCCGCTTCTCTACGTTCTTGTGACCACAAGAGGTGTAACGCGACATTCGTGTAAAGGAGAGAAGGAGTGAAGGAGAGAAGGAGCGAAGATGTGAAGAAAAGTGACTGGGAAAATTAAGAAAACCGGCGCTGGAAAAGACGACTGATTCGTACGTGCCAAAAGGCCATCATCATGTGGACCCCTTGCGAGAATTATTAAAAAAGACGGGAGATGGAAATGGACTAGCAGACATACGAAAGCATTTGACGATATTAAAAGGAATTTTATGACAGGTCCGTGTCTCCACACATCATTCCAAATAGCAAATTTAATGTTCAGGCCGATGCGAGTGATCATGGTATTGGGAGGGGGGGGGAGGTGCTTCTACAGTTTGATGAATATAATAATAGTCGAATTATTTCCATCGTGAGTCGATGCCTTAATCAAGCAGAGATCAAATATACAACGACCGAGAAGGAATTACTGTCCATCGTGTATTCTGTGACAAAATTCCGAACGTACTTAATTGGGGTGCACTTTGAAATCATGACGGATCACAAAAGTTTGACATTTTTGCGATCTAGCATGTTTCAGAGTCACCGGCTGTTCCGTTGGGGACTTTTGTTGCAGCAATATTCCTTCACGGTATCTCATATAAAAGGATCCGAAAATGTATTAACGGACTGTTTAAGTCGGAATCCAGAGGGAAAAATCGGAATAGAGTCCGATAAAAGGATCATTATAGCATCGACTCAGGATGAAAGTACAAACTTATATGCATCTGCTTTGGGCATGACAGTCTGTTGCTTGAATAAAGCGGACTTAAAAGGTGACATTAAAACTTTAATAAAATGGCAACGCGAGAATGACGATATTGTTAAATTAATTAATATATATAAGGACGATCCGAGTAATACATTTTACTAGGTGTATGACGGAATATTATTTCACAAATCGAGTAGACAGGAGCAATGGCAGGTTGTTGTCCCAAGGCAGATGCGTACTCAGTTTGTGAAATATGTTCACGACAAATTGGGTCATCCTGGGGGTTATAAAACTGTAGAGCACTTAAAGAAATTTTTTTATTGGAGAGGAATGCATCGAGATACCAAAAAATATGTCTTATCCTGTGACCTCTGTCAGAGGACAAAATACTTAAATGTATCAATGGAAGGAGCATTTGAAATGGTTCCATCAACGGGACCATCCGACTTGGTCACTGTTGACTTTTATGGTCCGCTCCCCAAAGGACGGGGTGGAATGCAGCATATTTTTGTGGTTCTTGATGCATTCTCTAAATATATAAAACTGTATCCTATGAAGAGAGCAACCACTCGCACTAGCCTGAACAGAATAACAAAAGATTATATACCGAAAATGGGTAAACCGAGTAAAATATTAAGTGATCATGGCTCGCAATTCACGGCAGATGCGTGGAAAAATAGTTTAGAGGCATTGAATATTGGGGTATATTTTAGTTCAATAAGGCATTTCTAGTCGAACCCTACAGAAAGGTTATGCACGAGCTGGGGAGGCTATTTCGTACATTGTGCTCCGAAAAACATACAAAATGGGTAAACTTCGTTCCAGACGTACAAAAATTGTTAGATATGACGACGCACCACTCGACTGGATATGCTCCCTGTTAAATTCATTTTGGGGAGCCTGTCCAAGATGAAGTGCAAAAATTAATTAGATTCCCTGACGGCAGAAATAAAGATCAAAAATAAATATTACTCTGCAAATAAAAATATGGAACGAAGTTAACAAAGGAGAAAGAAAGTGCAAAAGGTTCACTCAAAAATTATTTTAACTATGGGGGACTTAGTATTATTAAGAGTACCCCACATATCCAGTGCCCAGAAAAAGTTACAAAGAAATTTTTTCATGTGTTCGAGGGTCCCTATGAAATTAAAAAACAAATAAGGAACAATGCCTTCCTGTTGAGCGACCCAACGAACAATAAAATAAAGGGAACTTACAATCGGTCCAATCTTCGACGATATATAACACCGGAGATGCGAAAATAATCCTCTGTTGTGGCTGTAATCCTCGATGTAGCTGAAACGGCGAGGAAAAAATAAATTGGACACACTTATAGCAATCATTTTAATCACACGCATTCTTAAAGTCACACGGGCCGTAGGAGATATAACCGCACAGAAAACGAAACCACATGGCGAAAGGAATGCGCGCGAGCCGAGTTTCTTTTCCGATCGTCGGACGACCCCTGAAAATAAAAGGGGGATAATTGTAACGCGACATTCGTGTAAAGGAGAGAAGGAGTGAAGGAGAGAAGGAGCGAAGATGTAAAGAAAAGTGACTGGGAAAATTAAGAAAACCGGCGTGGAAAAAGACGACGGATTCGCACGTGCGAAAAGGCCATCATCCCGACTAACTAAACCCAACCTCACCTGCCTTGGTGATCAACTGCGTGAAGACGGAAAGACCCGAGGAATCACGACGCGGCGCTCTGAGCGCGGTCGAAGCGCTCTATGTGCGGAATTAAGGACGAACCAGGCAGGATTGAGGACGCATGTGCGAAAACTGAGAGATGGCGCGAATGGCGCGGATTCGAATGTGACGGGCGGGCTGTCAGTTTGAAATTGATGAATAACATTAAAAAATTGACAGTTCCGTCCACAATTCCGCGTACTGACTGAGGGGGTTGGGTGAACCCGGAGAGGATCAAAGCCTATAAATAGGACTCCCGGGAATGTACTCATTCTCTCTTTTTCTGATCAACGAGGATGTGGACGCCGCAATCCGGACCTTCATAAATTGGAGCCACGAGGTCGTCTGGACGGGTCCGGAGCTCCAAAAAATCTGCGGTGTTCGACAAGAAAATTTGACCAACCCGGTCGAAGTGCCAAGGTGAGCGTATTCCACTCCCCATATTCCTTAATAAGGAAAAGATTAGCCGTCCGCTTCTTCTTTTTGAGAATTCAAAAAGTGCCAGAAGCAGAGATGGCTATCAAGAAGAAAGGGTACCCGGAGAGGCGCTCACCCACCAAAATGCGGTAGAGCGATATGTCGAATGTATTATGTAACTGTTATTTTATCCGCGTAAATTATCCAAATTTGACTTTATTTTTATCCGCGTAAATTAACCGAATATGACTTGATTTTTATCCGCGTAATTTAACCGCATGATATGTATGTATATTATTGTGAAAATTGATGACAATAATGACGTGTGAATTCGAAATGGTAATTTGTATTTATGTAATAATGTTTTTTGCGATATGGATTTGATACAATAATGACTGATTTAATGGTTTAACGAATTATGACAATTTAATGTAATAAGATGTCTGCGTTTGCCCGACTCCGGTAATTTGAATTGTAAAAATAAATGTGTCTAATATATAATGTTCCTTCTTTCCATGCAATTACCTATAATTTTCTGTGACATGACCAAAAATGTTTAAACAATAATTAATAACTTGACACATATATATTCTGACTGTTTACAGAGGTCAGAAGCTCTCGGGCGCGTGCGTCTTATGTCAGCACACTCATCATCGCCCCGCAGCGAATCACAAGCGTCTTCCCCGCGGGCGCTTTCTTCAAGTGGAAGGAGGCGGAACGCACGCCAACAATCTTGCGGCCGTCCATTCTCAGCGGCCGCCCCCGTGTAGCGATCAGGTGGAAATCGCTTTGCGCGGACGGTTGCAGCGCATTGCAGGACTTCGGTTTCGCCAAACGAAAACGAGACGGCCTGCCTTGTGCGGACGATCCGAGCGACCAACCACCCAGTAGACTAAGGAAGCTCGCATCTTCAATACAAGATTCGCAGGCAAGTGAATCTCCAATTATGCCTCCGACTACACCATCGCTTACGCTCGAGTCTCTGCAACAATCGCTACTTGCCGCTATCCAGCAGCAGTCCACCACGCGGCAAGCGAGTATCGACAACTGCACTACCGAATTAGAAGCGTTAAAGACTACGGTAGATCAAATTAATGCCGATCTCACAACGAGCCTAGGCTTTCTATAGTGCAAGTTTGATTCTTAAGTCTTGATCAATAAGGCTCTTGAGACTAAGCTTTATGCGCAAGAAGAAATCTTGAAACGGCGAAACATTATTATCACTGGTCTCGTTCCCAGGTCGTGATCGTTAAGGAAGGAAATTTCGAAATTTCTCTCCGAAAACTTCCCTCTCGAGTCTTCGGTTGCCGCTGCTAGACCGATCCGCTTCAATCCTCCGGCATATCTCGCAGAACTAATGCTTGAGGAAGATAAGTTTTTAATCTTGTCTTCCAACAAAACGTCGCTTCAATGAACTAAGATTTTTATTAACCCGGACTATACCGATAGAGAGCGTCTCATGGCCTATAAGATCAGAGTCGCTCGCCGTGCTGCCGTCACAAGTGGCGCCACTTTCGAAAAGAAAGGAGCTTTTACCGGAGAAAAATCCGGCTTTCGTAGGGGGAGGGGGACGCAGGATAATATCTTCAGCCTCCTCGCATCCGCGCAGGTCGTTTTGAAACGTCGAAACGCGAAACTTGTCAGCCTCTTTGTAGATTTTAAGAGAGCCTTTGACTCAGTCCCTCATACCCTTCTTTGGCGGAAACTACTTGGACTAGATGTCAGCGCTAAATTTGTCATGGTGCTTAGTGCGCTTTACCGCTCCGCGTCAGTACTGTATAACAACGAAAATGGAGAAACATCTCGTTTTAAGGTAACAACAAGTGTACTTCAAGGCGAAATTCTGAGCCCATTATTATTTATCTTATACCTTTCACACATGGTCAAGTATTTTCGAGCCAATAATGTGTGCGGAGTGGACGTTACCAGATCCGCGGATCTGCTGATGCTGCTCTATGCCGACGATCTAACTATTTTAGCTTTTTCTCCCTCAGACCTTCGCCGCAACTTAAGAATTCTCTCTGATTACTGCTCGACTAACCAGCTTACCGTAAATGTTAAAAAAACTAAAATAGTCTGTATTAGAAGGGCTGGCTAGCTCAATCAGTTCTCAAGAGACTTCCTATTCGGCAATGTGCCAATTGAAGTCAGAAGCACTTACAGGTTTCTAGGTATTTTCTTCCTCAGCATCAAGCCTTCAGCCCTGCGAGGACGCCGTTACTCGTACACGGTCCGCTGCAGCCGCGTGTCTAGCGATAATAAATTCAGCAAAAATTGACGCATGGGACGCATATTGGAAGCTGTATAGAGCCATGGTTACTACGGTTTTATTCAAAAGGCTTCTCCATCTGCCGAGAAACACCCCGGCTTATCTATTACGTTTAGAACTTGGTATCCCCCCGATCGCGGTAGAGATACTAAATCGGTCTATAAAATGGATAATCGAGACTCTAAGTTTGCACGACTCCAGACTACCCAAGATTTTACTCATTCGCTTAAGAGAACTGGCAGTGGCGTCTCCGGAAGAGCCCCGAAACTGGTTTACGCAACTTTTTTTGCTCTTGGATGAGGCAGAGGCTGCTGTCCTGCGGGAGAACTTCACTGCCGAGTACTGGACCTCAGTTGGCCCGCGTTTAATCGCTAAGTACGCAGCTTCTGGGAAAGCAAAAGATCTGGCCAGATATTATAACTCCGAACATGTACAGTTGCCAATTTACCGCCAGCTTACTGACTCGGCGAATACATGGTATCCGTCTCGCATGTCTCTGCCTTGTCTAAGAGTAAAAGCCCAACTCAGACTCTCAACAGTCTTTACGCGTTCTCTCATAGTTTCCGGTATGCGTCTCAGTTATAACCCGCAATCGCCATGCTCTTTATGCAATATGAATGTTCTCGAGTCGCTACGGCACATTTTTACAGAATGCCCTTGTCTTGCACCAGTCAGACGCGCTTTTGCCGCAAATGTACCCGCGTGCCCTTCAAGCAACCTCTTTTGCGTTCTGATCTGCAACTCAGATCTTAGCTCTGCGAATACTCTATTTAGGTTTGTGAGAGCAACGCTCACGAGAAGAGCATTTTTATTAGGCGCCTAATGTTTTAATTTTGTCTTTTTGCATCATGTGTGTTTTCTCTGTTTCATTTTAGTTTTGCGTACCTTTTGCCCTACTTCGGAATTCTCCTCTCAACAGGATGTATCCCCATATGAGAGTAATAAATACAAATACAAATACAAATACAAATGTTTTTATTGAAACTCATACGGCTAAGTAAAATTCGCACAAATATTGGTCCTATTGACAACAAAGAAGTAGGGAAAATTTTTTAACCATAGATAAAAGGGTTGCCGGGTTACAGGGGCTTCAATTTTTATCTCGACTGCCGTAGTGACGACACTACGTAGTAGTGCCTATAACTTCCGATAAAATCGGCCGATTTTAACAAATGGCAAATGATTTTTTAAGCTCTTTTTCGTACTTCAAAAATATTTCATTATTTTTTAATATTAATACTAAAAATTGTTGTTTTTTTTTCGATGAGAGGCTTCTCCGATTTCAATAAAACAGTTTAAAAAAACGATAAATCTTTTCTGAATAAAAAAGTATAGGACGATCAAAATGGGCTGAGCAGTAGTTTTCGAGCTCCAATTAGATTTCTGAGCGAGCGTATGAACCGCAAGCCACCACGGTACCCTCGACAACTCCGCCCGGCCCGCTGTGATACGCGCTCCGCGATCGATGCTAGGTAAATTAAATTGTTAATAGATATATTAATTTTTAAAATAAATTTTACGTAATGCAATTGTTTTATAAACAATTATCAAGCATGGAGTAAAATTATTAGTATACTACTTAAAATATTTGTTGCTATTTTGAATTATTTTGAACGATTAAAAAATAATACAGTAATTGATTAATAGTTGTTGTTCGTCTGCAACGGCGTAAATATGGTAACGGTGTAAATCTACATTCAACGAAACCCGTGATTTGAAAAATAGCTATAAAAAGAATTTTATGAAATTTACACCGAAAAAATTGTGTTGTCAAATAAATATAGAAATATTAATTCCAGTAGTCTTAAACATACATTTAGTCTTATTCAAACTATTTAGTCTTATACAAAATATTTACTTAAATCTGCATTTTTTCAGTGTATTAACTCCGAAAAGTATATTTCAAAAATAACATAACCTTCCGTGAAGATCAAATTTACGACAAATTTCAAAGACAGAATGTTGTCTCCTTACAGTACTAAGTTAATACCTTTATGCTACGAATGTCAATGAGTTTTTGTAGGAAATGCCCTGTTTTCTAAAAAGGTTCATTACAATTTCGAACTATCTCGCGCATTTATTACAATGGAAAAAAATTGAATCAAATGTTACGTCCTACGTAACGATTATACTTCAGCAATTTTGAACTTCATCTTCGTATGCCGAAAACCATGCATCTTTTCTTTGAAATGTATTAATACACTGATAAAATTAATCATTCAATTCCTTCATAGCACGCGCCTCATGCATGACGCAACATGCACGTACAAGTTTTCAGATATAGCCGTCCCTTAAAATTATAACATTATCTTTGTCTATGATTAAGCAATCTCCGCTTCTTAATACTCGATCAAGATATCATGAACACCGTAAAATTTCGATGCATGTAATCAGTTGTATATATCGGCGTTTCAAAGTAAACATAGATTCTAAGCGGAACAGCAGTGTTAAATCTTATATGATCTTCGTTACAATGCTAATCTACGTCTCATAAATCACTCACCATAAGAAAATATATATTGACTGACAATACGATTAAGAAACCGATCCCGTTAAAATAGAATACATGTAAGTTATAATCTTAATCCCAAAACAAACTAGCAAAAGTTGTATATGACATTCAAGCAATCATGTAATTAATCGAAACTATTTTAATCCGACCCATACTACGATATTCATGTGTTCTACGGTCAAGCATCTAAAACAATCTATCACAACAAATCTATCTAACACATGAATCAAGATATCTAATTGGAATCAGTAGAGGCTAGAAACATCAACGAAATATCCCGACTTTTCCAAGAAAAAAACTCTTCCAGATTATCCCGTTTATCAGTCCCGAAATTCGGAGTCAGGGGGAGTCATATACAGGGTGACCGATTTATCTGAAGACATCGAAATATCTCGAGAACTATGCACAGAATCAAAAAAGTTGTCCGATGAAAGTTGTTTGACATGAAGGGGGCATCCAGTGATATTTAAATTTACCCCCTCCCCCATCCCCTGGAGGTGGAGTGGGGGCAAAAACAATAAAACTTAAATAGGAACCCCCATTTTTTATTGCAGATTCAGATTCTCCGGAAAAAAGTACACGAATTTGACCTAGGAGCTATTGCATTTTGGTTCACAGGTGGCGCTGTAATCGATAAAAATCCAAATCTATCCGAAGACATTGAAATACCTCGAGAACTATGCACAGAATCAAAAAAGTTGTCGGATGAAAGTTGTTCGACACGAAGGGGGGCATCCAGTAATAATGAAATTTACCCCCTCCCCCATCCCCTGGGGGTGGAGTGCGGGCAAAAACAATAAAGCTTAAATAGGAACCCCCAGTTTTTATTGCAGATTTGGATTCTCCAATATTGACGATTTTCGCCCGCGTAGCGGATATGGAATACGGTCATTCTAACAAAGCCGGGAAAAAATATATTTAGCGTTACCCAGGAACAACGACGTGGACGTAGTATTTTTGTGTTCCCTTTGGGGTGCCTGTTTTACGTGAGTCCCCTTGCCTCTCACTGTCTCACTGTTCACTTACTTGAGTAAGTGTTTGAAATGTTGACCTTCCACTTCAATGCATTTATTTATTCTTTCTTCAAATGACTTTATACATGATAGATTCATATCTGCAGAAATTTCTGCGCAAGCAGTTCTTATGCGTTCCACCATGTTTTCACGAGTCGTTGGTACTTTTTCATAAACCTTACCTTTTAGGTAACCCCATAGGAAGAAATCCAGAGATGTTAGATCAGGTGACCTCGCAGGCCAATTAATGGGGCCACCTCTACCAATCCACCTACCATTGTAATCACGGTCTAGTATTTCCCTTGCTACTCTTGAAAAATGTGCTGGGCAACCATCATGCTGAAACGACATTGTCCGTCGGACGTTCATAGCAACATCCTCAAGTAGTAATGGTACTTCTTGTTCTAGGAAATCTCGATATTTTGTTCCATTCAAATTACCTTCAATGAAATAAGGACCAATGAGTTTATTTCCTATGATTCCACACCAAACGTTCACCGACCAAGGACGTTGATGATTAACTTGTCATAACCAATGGGGATTTTCTACGCTCCAATAATGCATATTATGCCTATTGACGCCACCATGGTTCGTGAATGTAGATTTATCTGAAAATAATACATTAGCAAAGAAATTGTGGTTCGTTTGCATTTTTTGAAATGCCCATTCACAAAACACCACGCGGTTATGAAAATCATCGCCATCTAGTTCCTGGTGCAGTGAAAAGTGATATGGGTGAAACTTATGATGATGCAATATTCTTTGAATACTGTCTCTGGAAATGCGATGTAATTGTCGTGTGCTTACATGTGGATTTTGGTGAATAGCTGCTAGTACAGCTACTTCGTTAGCTTCTCCTGTAACTGTTAATCTTCGCTTCCTTTTTTTCATTTGTACGCTGCCATCAGAGTGAAAGGCATTCACAACTTTGTAAAAAAAAGAACGCGAGCGAGCATTATCTGGAAAACGCTCAGCATACAACGCAACAGCATCGTCAATATTCCTATTACATTCACCATTAATAAGAATCATTTCGATTTTTTCGGGAACTGTAGCAGGATTCATTTTTAACTTGCAATTCGATTTAAGCAATGAAGGGTAGACAAAAAATAGTCACGTAAACGGAAAGTTGTTACTCTAAAAGCAAAGTGACCTCCGACCGAATTACTACCAATACAATGGACTTTAAAAACAGTCTTACACTGAGAGACCGTGAATACTAAATTTTAATATGGGGATTAGAAAGTCGCGATATCCCTTTACTTCCCTGCAGGAAAGTAGAGAAAAATGTAGGTGAACTGGTTACGTGTGACTCAACTTATGTATAAAATGATATGCTACTTTATTTTCGAGTTATGTCGCCCTCTAGCGTTATGTAACAGAACCGGCGCCGGTGATGGCCGAAATGCAAGGGATGTACATGTATGAAACCACGTGAGTTCTCTCGGGGTCCGGTAGATGGCGACGAAATCCCCAAATGAAGTAAGAGTTTCGTTTTGTTTAATAGAAGCTGGTTTGACCGTCAATGCTCAGCTTATTTATTCTCATTTCGGAAAAAACATACAGAGAGATAATGAATGAGCTGAGTGAAGGGGCATGACGCGTTTTTTAATGGATTGCGTGATGTCCTCTTTTTGTTTATTAAATAATAAATATAAAACCTAAAATGTAATTTTATTGAAGGTAGAAAACTTATTTATAAAATTGCTTCCATATTGTATGCACAATTTTTATGTAATCAGTTTTGATTTTTAATATGAAGAATATCAATTATTCATAATCTTAATTTTTCGAATTGACATTATTAAAATTTCATATTCAGAATAACAATTTTCGCAATTGATATTACTAAATTCTAATATTAAAAATTCTAATATTAGAATTTTTAATATTGAATTTTCATAAAGGGATCAAATTGTCCCTATTTGCCCCCTGGATGCCCCCCATCGTGTCGAACAACTTTCATCCGACAACTTTTTTGATTCTGTGCATAGTTCTCGAGGTATTTCAATGTCATCAGATAAATTTGGATTTTTATCTATTACAGCGCCAGCTGTGAACCAAAATGCAATAGCTCCTAGGTCAAATTGGTGTACTTTTTTCCGGAGAATCCAAATCTGCAATAAAAACTGGGGGTTCCTATTTAAGTTTTATTGTTTTTGCCCCCACTCCACCCCCAGGGGATGGGGGAGGGGGTAAATTTCATTATCACTGGATGCCCCCCTTCGTGTCGAACAACTTTCATGCGACAACTTTTTTGATTCTGTGCATAGTTCTCGAGGTATTTCAATGTCTTCAGATAAATTTGGATTTTTATCGATTACAGCGCCACCTGTGAACCAAAATGCAATAGCTCCTAGGTCAAATTAGTGTACTTTTTTCCGGAGAATCTGAATCTGCAATAAAAAATGGGGGTTCCTATTTAAGTTTTATTGTTTTTGCCCCCACTCCACCCCCAGGGATGGGGGAGGGGGTAAATTTCATTATCACTGGATGACCCCCTTCGTGTCGAACAACTTTCATCCGACAACTTTTTTGATTCTGTGCATAGTTCTCGAGGTATTTCAATGTCTTCAGATAAATTTGGATTTTTATCGATTACAGCGCCACCTGTGAACCAAAATGCAATAGCTTCTAGGTCAAATTGGTGTACTTTTTTTCGGAGAATCCAAATCTGCAATAAAAACTGGGAGTTCCTATTTAAGTTTTATTGTTTTTGCCCCCACTCCACCTCCAGGGGATGTGGGAGGGGGTAAATTTAATTATCACTGGATGCCCCCCTTCATGTCGAACAACTTTCATCCGACAACTTTTTTGATTCTGTGCATAGTTCTCGAGATATTTCGATGTCTTCAGATAAATCGGCCACCCTGTATAAATACAACCGCACTGCTAATAATTTACTCAGATAAAAACGCAGAAATAGACTCAGACGGACAGAGAGAACGCTTTCCAAATCTCTGCACCTTAAAACACCAGTCCAGGAACCCGGAGACAGCATCAACAAATAATTGATAGTGAGTATACAAATAAACGAAAATAAAAACCCCGAACTCAATTCCCATCCACCATCCTTTCCCAACTTGAGACGAACGTGTTGGTTGACTCCAATATTTCTTTTGTAGAAAAAGGAGGAATACCTTAGGGAATATATTTCTTTTATATTATTTTATATTTTTATTGATGATAGGAATTTTCGCGGCATCAGTCTCTGAATGACGAACCGGGGAGTTCCGATCATCAGTAGGCACTGTGTTTTTTTTTATTAGTGATACTGGCAACTTAACTGGGTGTCGTTCTCTGAACGTCGAGCCTTTTTGAGCCCCAAGCATCAGTAGGGACTGTTAGGTCGCAACTATATAATTCTTTTGGGCATTTTAAGCCTCCCCTTCTTTAATTATTTCTTTTTAATTTTTTTCTCTTCTCCGCCTCACCGGGATATAGTTGTAAGGATCTCACCTTCTCCTGATCACTAACCACCCCTAAAGAATCCTTTCTCGCTACCCCTTTCTTTTGTGGGAATCCCAAAGGGAATCATGCGTAACACAATGCGGCTATGCAAAAAGCTGCATCTTAGCCTATCTTCCCAAATGGCCTACTCTCACCTCCACGTGTGCTCATTAAAGCCGGTGGGCCGTGGACTCTCAGAAACCTTGCCAGAGATTGGGTAACCAACCCCCGTGGATGATGAGATAAGAGACAAACGAGAGAGACATAACAACAGGGAGTAGGGCCAACCACCCTACTCCCTGTATTTGCGGTTACAAGGAATGCAACGCGCAGGGCTCCTGACCATCGGGCTGCTTCGGATGCAGCCCAGTCCCAAGGTAGAGGAGCCGAAACAGGTGTCCCGGGAAATCTGACACAGATATCGGGGAGTCGGCAGATTACAAAACGCATGTCTCAATTGAACGGTAAGATTCGACTGACACGGAAAATCGCTTCCCGAATTCAGTGTGTGATCGGCTATTAAACATCTGGCCGTTCATTTACGGCTAAAGTCAAGAAGTTCGCACAACAACTGCGGACGTACTATCACACACTGAACAAGCTGAAGTTGCTCAACATCAAGCAACGTTTAGCGGATAAAATTCGGGTTTTGGCCGATGCCAAAAAGAGGCTGCAAAGACGGGAAGATGGAATTCGATAAAACTCAATATTTTGGACGAATCCTTCCAACCTCTTCAAACATCGTATCCCAGCCTCAAGCGAGTTTCCGTCGATGGCCGCAGTTGAGGAATTCTGGGGGAGCATCTACGAGAAAACATCCAGGCTTAATGCAGACACTCCAGGTATTGAAATCTTCACCGAGTTGTGCGACGAAGTCACGCAACAAAGTGAAGATTGCCCACCCGTCAGTGCGCTAGAGGTGAAAAATGCCATCACAGGAGCGAGGAATTTCTCCTCGCCGGGCTGGGATGGAATTAACTGGGACAGAAGTTCACTTCTGTCCATCAACACCTAGCCAGAATATTCACCTCTTATATAAATGGAGACCAACCCATTCCGCACTGGCTGGTGGAGGGCCGAACGACACTGATCTCAAAATCGAGAGACTTGTCCGATCCGAAAAACCATAGACCGATCACGTGTCTCAATACGTTATACAAATTGTTCACTAACATCTTGAACGAGCGTATTGAGAAATCCGTGAAACCGGTGTGGCAACGGATAGTAGAACAACGAGGCTGCAAAATGTGTGTATCCGGCTGCAAGGACAACTTGCTTATCGACAGGTGTGTTTGTCAGGACGCAGTCCAGTACAAGCGTAACCTGTCGATAGCCTGGCTGGATTACATGAAGGCGTATGATACAACATCGCACGAGCTTTTAAGTTTGTTGCTCAAACGCCTTCATGTCCACCCAAACATAGTGAGAAATGTAGAAGACCTGACTGATGCCTCTTTGGAAAACACGCTTTGTCATGACATCGGGCAAGCGTCGAACCATGGTTCAATTCTAAAGAGGTGTCTATTAGGGAGATTCTCTGAGTCCTCTGCTCTTCTGCATCTCAATATTGCCTCTATGCATTGCTCTCCGGAAATCTCAAGGGTACGTGTGTGGACCGCCTGGTGAACGTGTACATAAGATCACCCATCTTTTTTATATGGATGATCTTAAATTATACGCATCAGGCGAAGATCAATTACATCCATCTCTGAACATCGCCCTCACATACTCGAGAGATATGGGCATGGAATTCGGATTGGACAAGTGTGCAGTCGTTCATTTGCACAGAGGAAGGTCAGGCTCCCACAACAACGATATGGAGCTCGTCAACGGAAATGTCATCCGCCACCTTAGCGCCGAAGAAGCCTACATATACCTGGGCGTACCTCAAAGGCATGTCCAGGATGTGCAGGCTGCTAAAACCACCATCATTAAGAAATACCGGCGCATTCTCCGTCAGATCTGGTCATCAGAATTGACCGGGAGAAATAAGGTGGCAGCCACGAATATGTTGGCCGTATCACCAGTGCTCTATTCTTATGGAGGACTGAGGTGGAACGTTGACGAGCTAAGGGATCTTGACCGAAGCACACGGAAGATGATTTGTATGCAACGCAGTTTGCATCCAAGATCT
This sequence comes from Trichopria drosophilae, assembly GCA_030407085.1. Classification (NCBI taxonomy): domain Eukaryota; kingdom Metazoa; phylum Arthropoda; class Insecta; order Hymenoptera; family Diapriidae; genus Trichopria; species Trichopria drosophilae. Next base: position 62,011,059 of record CM059582.1, on the reverse strand, counting down.
TCCGTGGAACGACTGTATTTGCCCCGAAATATGGGAGGTCGTGGCCTTTTAAGCCTGGAGTGTATGCATGACCGATTGGCTCTCGAAACAGCTTGCGACGTGATTAATCGAACGGAGGATCCCCTGATGATGCTAGTACATCAGCATGAAATTCAGGGGAAGGGGGCGTTTTTGTACAGCGCGGCGGAACGAGCGGCGCGAAACCTCGGTCTGGTTTTCAACGTGGGACGTAGTGGGGCACAGGAGGCTGAATCAGTCATCAATCTGTGCCCAGTGCGTCTCAGGGCTAACATACGGAAGGAACAACTCCGTATGTTGGAGCGAAGGCATATCGACAAGCCGTTGCATGGACAATTCTTTCGAAATTTCCAACAACTTGGCTTGTCGGCAGAGATGACCTTCTCCTTCTTAAGATCAGCCGGCTTGAAATCCGAGACCGAGGGTTTTATCTTCGCATGCCAGGATGGGGTCATCAATACCTTAGCGTATCGCCAGAACATCTTACACCAGGCGGTACAGAGTACGCTTTGTAGATTGTGTAGATGTCATGCTGAGACACTAATGCATCTTTTGGCAGCATGCCCAATGTATGCAGTTTCAGCATTCATCGAACGTCACAATGCGGCTCTTCGAGTGCTGTATTACCATCTTCGCAGCACTTATGGTATTGATGCAAACCCAGTTTTGCCGTACGTCCCCACTGATATTAAATCCGTTGTCGGGAATGAGTCGTGCCTAATATACTGGAATTACTCATTCCCGACGAGCAGGCAAATATCAGCCAATAAGCCTGACATCGTCCTTGTTGACTTCGATGACAAATCCATCTTCGTCATCGAGTTTTCTGCACCAGCAGAAACAAATATAGTCAGCAAAGAGGACGAAAAACGGATGAAATATCAGGAACTCCTGTTCGAGATTCGCTAGCTGTATCGAGGGTTCAAAATCAAGCTCGTCGTGCTGATAATTGGAGTGCTGGGAGGAATGAGACCAACCTTCCTCCAAAACATCAAAAGCATTCCGGCCTGTCAAGAACATGTAAATTCCATCGCAGGCCAAATGCAGAAATCAGTGCTACTGGGATCTCTCCGTCTACTGATGAAAAACGAGATCCTGTAACCACTTACCCAATGGTGCAGGGAGGGGTTACAGTTGCAAATGAATTGGCCCGGTGCAGTCTGCAGCGGAGGAGATGGATATAGGAGCCACTTTTCTGCTGCAGACTGCACACGTGGATTCTGGAGGGCCAAGGGAGGTTAGGGTTTTAGTCGGTAAACCTTGCCGTTAACATCAAAGGTGAGGGAGTCCAGCACACGGGGGATTACACAACATCTTCAACCCCCTATGGTGCCTAATGCATTTCCCCCCTCCGTCAAAAACAAAAAAAAAAAACCATAAGTGATCTGGTGAGGGGCCCAAAAGGAATGATGCGTAACACAATGCGGCAATGCAAAAAGCTGCACCCTAGCCTTCTTTGGAACCACTTTTCTGCTGCAGACTGCACATGTGGATTCTGGAGGGCCAAGGGAGGTTAGGGTTTTAGTCGGTAAACCTTGCTGTTAACATCAAAGGTGAGGGAGTTCGACACACGGGGGTTTACGCAATATCTTCAACCCCCCATGGTGCCTAATGCATTTCCCCCCTCCGTCAAAAAAAAAAAAACATAAAGAACGCTCCTTTTCAATAGTATTTCTTGCGTAAAATATTCCAGATAAAGATCAAGGGAAGAACGAATACATCGCGCATTAATTTGTTTAAAAGTTATGTAATCATTAAGAAGGTTAGATTCTTTCCACGTCTTGTGCGCAGCTTTTTGTCCATAATCAATTGGATTAATTCTGATGTATACGACTGCGGACGAGTAATATTGAAAATAGATTTCTGTGAAACGTGATTATGTATAACATCAGTTAAAGCAGAATTAAATGTAGAAGCCGTATTATTTACATCCGGATCAGACGAAAACATTGTAATTTGCGTTAAGAAAATCAAAAGTCTTATCGTGGAATGATAATCATGACGGCACTGACATATCAAGACTAAATACACTAGTAACATGATGCATGTCAGTTGGTAAAATGGAATCTTCTTCTGTAGAAGAAGGCGGGCAAAAATCCTCGTCTCTATGTCCTCCACGTGGCGCCTGCTGGTAATTACGGTTGTGGGATGTTCTCTTCGGAACCCCCCATAGCTGTATAACGAAGACCGGTCTGTACACGCCCGTCGGGAGAACCGGACCGACGGTGGTTCGGGACTGCTCCCGTTCGGACGCTTACAGACCCCAGGGGACGTCTACCCGGCGGAAGTAGACAGAACGGCCATGGGGACGAGGTATCTAAAACCCAAATTCCTGCGGTGGTGCGAGCACGTTTAAACCGTGCCGCGGGTGGAATGGCCGAGGGTTAAGACGGCTAATAACGAGCTCCCTCTGGCACCGGGTGACATCAGTTGTAAGTAGCCTTATCCCGGCATGGCGGCTCTACCGGGACGGACCGTATATTTCCGACCCTACTCGTGGGAACAATATGCAGAACCACTTACAGAATTTCGAAACAAGGAAATCGAACTCGGGATCAGGTGACGGGCAGGAAGGAGACCCCACTCCTGATCGCCAATCATCTAATTCTGACATGAGCGCGAGAAACTCCGAGGTTCCGATGGGGGCAGTTGCTGACTCAGTGCAGCGGGGAGAACAAGGTGACCCTCGCACTCATGAAAGGCCAAAATAAGAAACTCCACACCACAAACTGGAACGTGATCAAGACCGTCGAGTCCAAAAATGGTGGAAGGGATTTCCTGCTCGCCATAAGCAGAGAATCCGTTCCAACTCTTGAGGAAACGGGCGGTCTGGTCAAGCTGGGTTTGGTTACGGTGAGATTGAGACTAAGGACAAATCGCGATGGGGCGGGTGACTGCACTGAGGGTGGTGCAGATCAACCTGCACCATTGTTAGACGGCATCGGCCGAGGTCTCATCGTTGCTTGTGGAGGAAAAGGTGGATGTGGCTCTGGTCCAAGAACCGTGGCTGTCTTCGGACGGCAAAATTCGAGGACTAAGAACGACGGGTTTCAACCTGCTACATCCAATAAGGACGGGTAAGTTGAGAACCTGCATTGTGGCAAGAAAGGTTATTAATATATTTCTTCTTAATGATTTCAGCGACGATGACGTAACGGCGGCGATATGCGAGAGGAAGGGACACAGCAGCCTTCTTCTCGCCTCGGTCTACATGCCGTACGAAGAAGAACCCCCATCGGAGACAGTCCGGACATTGGTGGACATGGCAGCCAGAAAAGGGACAAGTCTAGTGTTGGGGTGTGATCCGAATGCGGATCACATTCAATGGCGCAGCTCTAATGTCAACAAAAGAGGTGAGTCACTTTACGAATACCTTCTTAGTACCAATCTACTTATAAGTAACTTGGGAACATAGCCCACATTTGTAATTAGAAATAGACAGGAGGTTATCGATATAACGTTAGTATCGGACAGGGGTGACTTAAAGATTAAGAAATGGAGGGTATCGGATAGGAACTCCTTTTCCGATCACAGATGGATTTTATTTGAGATCAATAGTAATCGAGAGGAAAGCAACCCCTATAGGGATAGAAGGAAAACCGACTGGACCCAATTTTCGGAAACAGCAAAGGCGAAACTCGGGCCGACTCCGACGGCTAAACTTGCCGCTGCGAATTCTGTAGAACGTGAGGTCGAGAAGGTTACGGTTGCGCTCTGCTCGGCCTTTAATAATTCGTGTCCTGTTGCGTGGGCCCGGGGAAGGAACAAACCACCTTGGTGGACAGCCGACCTAGGGGTGTGCAGGGCAGGGGCGAGGAAACTCTATAATAGAGCAAGGTGGAGCGGGGAGCAGAAGGACTGGGATGCTTATAGGAGTAGCTTTAATGAATACAAAAGCGAAATTAGACGTGCGAAAACCCAATCATGGCAAGGCTTCTGTGAGGCGATAGAAAGCACAGCGGAAGCTGCTAGGCTCCGCAAGCTTCTATCTAAGGATCCCAGCGTACCGGGACTCCTGCAAAGAAGCGACGGCACATGGACGGGAGATAGTCAGGAAACCTTAGACTTGCTGATGGATACGCATTTTCCAGGCAGCAAGCCGGTGCAAAGTGTGGAGAGAACCCACCATGATATTTTCCCATCCTACTTAGAAATCGATGAATCGGTAATCGGGGAGTTTGTAGACGAGGAAAAAGTGAGGTGGGCACTGGGGTCCTTTAAATCTTATAAATCTCCAGGAGAAGACGGCATATATCCTATTATGCTTCAAAAAATGGTGGAAACGTTAGCACCTCGACTTGTGTTAATCTTTAGGGCTTGCCTTAGACACGGGGTAATACCAGAAGGGTAGAGGCAATCGCGGGTTTCTGTTATAACCAAGGCTGGCAAGATGGGACATAGTACGGCCAAAGACTATAGACCCATCAGCCTGTCCTCGTTCCTCCTGAAAACAATAGAGAGACTCATCGATCTCTATATCAGGGGGATTCTAGGGAAAGAAGGCCCGTCGCCTAATCAGCACGCTTATTTGAGGGGGAAATCGGTGGAAACCGCGCTGCACAGTGTAGTGCACACCATAGAGAAATCGCTTCTGAATAAGGAGTATACACTGGCGGCTTTTGTGGACATTGAAGGAACCTTCAACAACGTGCTGAGGAACGCAATTACGGACGCGCTGGAGAAGGCAGGGGTACCGACCTTTATCACCAAGTGGATCGACCGTCTGCTTATATGCAGGACGGTTGGATCAAGGTTGGGCACCGGGGAGGTCAGGAGGACGGTGGGCAGGGGCACTCCGCAGGGTGGGGTACTTTCAGCCCTACTGTGGCTGCTCTCTGTCGTATGCCAATGATATTGTACTCATGACGACGGGAAAAGATCTCCTTATAATCAGTGAGCTGATGGACAGAGCTTTGAAGAAGTTAGAAGCCTGGGCTCGCGGATGTGGTTTGGCGGTGAACCCATCCAAGACGGAGCTGGTGCTGTTTACGAACAGGAGGAAGATACTCGCCTTTACTTTGCCGAGGTTGGGCAGTGTCCAACTTCAAACGAAAGGCAGCACCAAGTATCTAGGTGTAATACTAGACTCCAAGCTTAACTGGAAATTAAATGTGAAAGAATGGGTGAAGAAGGCATATACAGGGTGGCCGATTTATCTGAAGACATCGAAATATCTCGAGAACTATGCACAGAATCAAAAAAGTTGTCGGATGAAAGTTGTTCGACACGAAGGGGGGCATCCAGTGATTATTAAATTTACCCCCTCCCCCATCCCCTGGAGGTGGAGTGGGGGCAAAAACAATAAAACTTAAAAAGGAACCCCCATTTTTTATTGCAGATTTGGATTCTCCGTAAAAAAGTACACGAATTTGACCTAGGAGCTATTGCATTTTGGTTCACAGGTGGCGCTGTAATCGATAAAAATCCAAATTTATCCGAAGACATTGAAATACCTCGAGAACTATGCACAGAATCAAAAAAGTTGTCGGATGAAAGTTGTTCGACATGAAGGGGGGCATCCAGTGATAATTAAATTTACCCCCTCCCCCATCCCCTGGAGGTGGAGTGGGGGCAAAAACAATAAAACTTAAATAGGAACCCCCATTTTTTATTGCAGATTTGGATTCTCCGGAAAAAAGTACACGAATTTGACCTAGGAGCTATTGCATTTTGGTTCACAGGTGGCGCTGTAATCGATAAAAATCCAAATTTATCCGAAGACATTGAAATACCTCGAGAACTATGCACAGAATCAAAAAAGTTGTCGGATGAAAGTTGTTCGACACGAAGGGGGGCATCCAGTGATAATTAAATTTACCCCCTCCCACATCCCCTGGAGGTGGAGTGGGGGCAAAAACAATAAAACTTAAATAGGAACCCCCATTTTTTATTGCAGATTTGGATTCTCCGGAAAAAAGTACACGAATTTGACCTAGGAGCTATTGCATTTTGGTTCACAGGTGGCGCTGTAATCGATAAAAATCCAAATTTATCCGAAGACATTGAAATACCTCGAGAACTATGCACAGAATCAAAAAAGTTGTCGGATGAAAGTTGTTCGACACGAAGGGGGGCATCCAGTAATAATGAAATTTACCCCCTCCCCCATCCCCTGGAGGTGGAGTGGGGGCAAAAACAATAAAACTTAAATAAGAACCCCCAGTTTTTATTGCAGATTTGGATTCTCCAATGTTGACAATTTTCGCCCGCGTAGCGGATATGGAATACGGTCATTCTAACTAAGCCGGGAAAAAATACATTTAGCGTTACCCAGGAACAACGACGTGGACGTAGTATTTTTCTGTTCCCTTTGGGGTGCTTGTTTTACGTGAGTCCCCTTGCCTCTCACTGTCTCACTGTTCACTTACTTGAGTAAGTGTTCGAAATGTTGACCTTCCACTTCAATGCATTTATTTATTCTTTCTTCAAATGACTTTATACATGATAGAATCATATCTGCAGAAATTTCTGCGCAAGCAGTTCTTATGCGTTCCACCATGTTTGAACGAGTCGTTGGTACTTGTTCATAAACGTTACCTTTTAGGTAACCCCATAGGAAGAAATCCAGAGATGTTAGATCAGGTGACCTCGCAGGCCAATTAATGGGGCCACTTCTACCAATCCACCTACCATTGTAATCACGGTCTAGTATTTCCCTTGCTAGTCTTGAAAAATGTGCTGGGCAACCATCATGCTGAAACCACATTGTCCGTCGGACGTCCATAGCAACATCCTCAAGTAGTAATGGTACTTCTTGTTCTAGGAAATCTCGATATTTTGTTCCATTCAATTTACCTTCAATGAAATAAGGACCAATGAGTTTATTTCCTATGATTCCACACCAAACGTTCACCGACCAAGGACGTTGATGATTAACTTGTCGTATCCAATGGGGATTTTCTACGCTCCAATAATGCATATTATGCCTATTGACGCCACCATGGTTCGTGAATGTAGATTCATCTGAAAATAATACATTAGCAAAGAAATTGTGGTTCGTTTGCATTTTTTGAAATGCCCATTCACAAATCACCACGCGGTTATGAAAATCATCTCCATCTAGTTCCTGGTGCAGTGAAATGTGATATGGGTGAAACTTATGACGATGCAATATTTTTTTAATACTGTCTCTGGAAATGCCGGAATCGCGATGTAATTGTCGTGTTCTTACATGTGGATTTTGGTGAATAGCTGCTAGTACAGCTACTTCGTTAGCTTCTCCTGTAACTGTTAATCTTCGCTTCCTTTTTTTCATTTGTACGCTGCCATCAGAGTGAAAGGCATTCACAACTTTGTAAAAAAAAGACCGCGAGCGAGCATTATCTGGAAAACGCTCAGCATACAACGCAGCAGCATCGTCAATATTCCTCTTACATTCACCATAAATAAGAATCATTTCGATTTTTTCGGTAACTCTAGCAGGATTCATTTTTAACTTGCAATTCGATTTAAGCAACGAAGGGTAGACAAAAAATAGTCACGTAAACGGAAAGTTGTTATTCTGAAAGCAAAGTGACCTCCGACCGAATTACTACCAATACAATGGACTTCAAAAACAGTCTTACACTGAGAGACCGTGAATACTAAATTTTAATATGGGGATTAGAAAGTCGCGATATCCGTTTACTTCCCTTCAGGAAAGTAGAGAAAAATGTAGGTGAACTGGTTACGTGTGACTCAACTTATGTATAAAATGATATGCTACTTTATTTTCGAGTTATGTCGCCCTCTAGCCTTATGTAACAGAACCGGCGCCGGTGATGGCCGAAATGCAAGCGATGTACATGTATGAAACCACGTGAGTTCTCTCGGGGTCCGGTAGATGGCGACGAAATCCCCAAATGAAGTAAGAGTTTCATTTTGTTTAATAGAAGCTGGTTTGACCGTCAATGCTCAGCTTATTTATTCTCATTTCGGAAAAAACATACAGAGAGAGAACGAATGAGCTGAGTGAAGGGACATGACGCGTTTTTTAATGGATTGCGTGATGTCCTCTTTTTGTTTATTAAATAATAAATTTAAAACCTAAAATGTAATTTTATTGAAGGTAGAAAACTTATTTATAAAATCGCTTCCATATTGTATGCACAATTTTTATGTAATCAGTTTTGATTTTTAATATGAAGAATATCAATTATTCATAATCTTAATTTTTCGAATGGACATTATTAAAATTTCTAATTCAGAATAACAATTTTCGCAATTGATATTACTAAATTCTAATATTAAAAATTCTAATATTAGAATTTTTAATATTGAATTTTCATAACGGGATCAAATTGTCCCTATTTGCCCCCTGGATGCCCCCCTTCGTGTCGAACAACTTTCATCCGACAACTTTTTTGATTCTGTGCATAGTTCTCGAGGTATTTCAATATCTTCGGATAAATTTGGATTTTTATCGATTACAGCGCCACCTGTGAACCAAAATGCAATAGCTCCTAGGTCAAATTCGTGTACTTTTTTCCGGAGAATCCAAATCTGCAATAAAAACTGGGGGTTACTATTTAAGTTTTATTGTTTTTGCCCCCACTCCACCCCCAGGGGATGGGGGAGGGGGTAAATTTAATTATCACTGGATGCCCCCCTTCGTGTCGAACAACTTTCATCCGACAACTTTTTTGATTCTGTGCATAGTTCTCGAGATATTTCGATGTCTTCAGATAAATCGGCCACCCTGTATAGCCCTCTTCGCCTGTAAGAAAACCTATGGTAGGAAATGGGGTACCCAACCGTGGATCGTACACTGGATGTACACGGCCATAGTACGACCAATCCTAAGCTATGGTGCGGTGGTATGGTGGAAAGCAACACAGGTTAAGGGAAACCTGAATGAGCTGACCAAAATACAAAGAATGGTATGTCTGGGCATCACAGGCGCACCAGGATCCACACCGACGGCGGGAATGGAAGTAATATTAAACCTCCACCCAATGGACATATACGTGAGAAAAGTGGCCTGTTGCAGCGCGATCGGACTGAGGGACGCAGGACGGTGGAGGGGCTCAACCTATGGACACCTACGAGTCTCCCTGGGCCTGCCCGGGGACGACCGCGTTCTTCAGGCGGAGGTAAAAGCAATTAAAGTAGCAGCCGAGAAATTGCTGGAGAACAAGTCAACACAGGCAACGATCTTCAGCGACAGCAAGACTTCGTTAAAAACGCTTATGTCTAGAGACGTGCGTTCAAGAACGGTTAAAGAGTGAAAAGACATCCTTAATCGACTTAGTGAAACCTGCATCCTACGGTTATGCTCGGTGCCTGGCTACCAGAACATTCCGGGGAACGAAAAGGCGGACAGGTTGGCCAAGAAAGGACTGAGCATGCAGGATACGGGAGAAAGCAGGATACGGGAGAAAGCAGGATTACGTACGATGCAGCCAAGAAAACTCGATTTCAGGCGGCGACAGAGGAGGCCAACTTCAGACGGATACGGCTGCCATCTTGTCGTATCTCCGGGCAGATGTGGCCCTTAATAAATGCGAACAAAACTAGGTTTTTGATCTCACTAAAAAGACGGACAATAAGTCGACTGATGGGAATCGTGACGGGACATGGCCTGATCGGAAAAATGTCCCGGGTCATGGGAGCACCAGCGCGGGACTATTGTCTAAGCTGTTTAGATGAAGATGAAGAAGAATCAATTCACCACGTGATCTGTGAGTGCACTGGCTTAATGATCAGAAGACTCCATCATCTGGGACAGCCCTTCTTCGACAGTTTAGAAGACTTAGCGCACATCCAACTGGGGAGACTACTGAAATTTGTTGACTCAACTGGATGGTTAAAACACGAATAAGTAACTGGACGGGTTTCCCGCACATCGGCGGAGGTTCTGACGATGACAATCATCATAAATAAACAAATAAGGGGATCACAATGGGCTGTGTTGGCCACCGAGTGCTGTGAGGGGGGTATAGCCCCTCCACACCCCTTCTAACCTAACCTAACCTAACCTAGAGTAAAAGGAGAAATAAACCAATCTCTCAAAAACATTCATTTTAATCATCCAGAGTACGAACAAATACACAAATTCCCAGAATCACACAGTGAAGACGAAAAATATATAACGTTGAAAAACTCGAAAAACCCAGTAGGAAATTCGTATACCTTTCATGAACAAATGGCACACCAACGCGATTGACTAACTCTGACTCACGCGATAGAAATCGTTCCAAGATTCGTTGGAGACCCGAAAACCTTCTACGCGTTCACCGACGGCGGCGAAGAAGCTAAAAGCATGCTACCGGTCGAATCGGAGCAGGACCAAGTCAAGCTAATTAAAAGTCGACTCAAGGGCGAAGCCCAACGAGCAGTAAGAAACAACAAGATTGAAACAGTCGCAGCATTACTAAAAAGTTTAAGGGAAGTATACGCGCCCGCAAATTCATTAAAATATATTAGGCAACAAATAGTAGGCATGCATCAATTTGACTTCGAGAGTGTATCAGAGTTCGGCAACCGCATAAGAGATACAAGTGATCGAATTTTTGAAGCTTACAAAACCGCGAGCGAAGACGGAATCGTGACAGACGCAGAAAAACAACGGACAGAAGAAGAAATACTAGAAACTTTTATAGACGGATTAAAACCAGAAATTGAAATGAGACTGAGAACTAACTGATTTACCAACAGCTATGCACAAAGCGATTCAAGTAGAGAGGCGTATATAACAAAATAAGTATTATAGAGGAACTTCCGAAGAAGATCCGAAAATAGAAGAAAGATCAAAAACGCAAAAAGTCAAATTAATAAATATACAGAAAAAATGTCAAATTTGCAAAAAACGCGGACACGAGGCAGACACATGTTTTTTCAGAAATTTCCAACCACAAAGTAACTTTCAAAATTTACATCAAAGCTATCCGGATTTCCGACAGCAAAGTTATCGAAAGAACCAACATCAAGAGCAAAACTACCAAACCCCAAAACAAAATTATGGAAATAACCAATCTCGACATTTCCCGACCAACCTACAACTAAATTATCTTAACAACCAACCACACCGGCAAACTTATCATAATAACCAACCATACAGGCAAAATTATCAAGTTAACCAAACAAGGAATTTTCAAAACAATCAAGCAGAAAACTACAATAGCAATCAAATGCGAAACCATAAAAATAACCTACCATCGACCCACAATTACACAAGAAGTACTCAAAATAACCCTCGACAAGAACATTGGCAGAAGAATACTCAAAGAAATCAATCAGTAGTCCAACGATATAACCAATGCAACTACTGTAAAAATAAAGGACATTCCTGGCGAGAATGTAGGAAATTAAAATTTAAAGAAGAAATGCGATCGGAAATATTGCAAGAAATAAATAAAAGCCAAAACACTACAAAACAAACGGGAAACGGCAATGGTCTCCCCAGGATTGGCGAGCAGAGGTAGAGCAGAAATATGCGCCAGATAAATTTCATAACAGCAGTCGAATCGGAAGCGGAGGAATAAAAACCGTATACCTCGACAAAACAGAAGCTCCAACAATAAAAATTATCTCAAAGGACCTAAATACCGAAGTTACTCTTATGGTCGACACAGGAACAAATGTAAATATAATTAAGATATGCAATATAAAAGGAGAGACCTTAATAGATGAGACAGATATAGTAGATTTAAAAGGAATTACAGATCACTCCGTTTCAACAATGGGAGTAGTGGCAATAGAAATATTAGGCAACAAGGCACAATTTCACGTTGTCAAGAACAGTTTCCCAATTAATACACCAGGCATTCTAGGTTCAGAATTCTTGCATAAAAACCAAGTAACCATAAATTATAAAAAACACTACATCGAATGGGAAAATAACAAGATACACTTTTACGAGGAAAAAATGACAATACCAGCAAGATCCATTTCAACATTTTACATAAATATCGAAAATACAAATATAGAATATGGCTACGTACCACGTATTAACACTCTAGAAGAAATATATTTAGGCGAAGCAATAGTAAAAAATAATAACGGGCGAGGATACCTACAAATTTACAACACAACCAACGAACAAACGGAAATAAAAATTCCAACAATGAAAATTGACGAATATGTCACTGCGGAATATTACGATAAGGAAAAGGCCTACGAAACTCAAGAAACCAAAAGAAAACACAAAAATGAAAATGAAAATTACAAAAACAAAAATTACAAAAATAAAAATAAAAATGAAAATTATCAAACTATAAATAAAAAACAAAAATACGAAAACGAAAATGAAAAGGATTATAAAAATAAAAATGAAAACAAAAATTACCAAAATGAAAATGAAAATTACCAAAATAAAAACGAAAATGAAAACAAAAATTATCAAAATAAAAACGAAAAGTACCAAAATGAAAACGAAAATTATCAAAATGAAAAGGAAAAATATCAAAATAAAAATGAAAATTACCAAAATGAAAATGAAAACGAAAATTACCAAAATGAAAACAAAAATAATCAAAATGAAAACGAAAATTACCAGAATGAAAACGAAAATTATCAAAATGAAAATGAAAATTACCAAAATAAAAATAAAAAATGCGAAAACGAAACTAGGAATTACAAAAATTATGCAAATCAAATCAAAACAGAAAATGTTCATCGTCAAGATATAATTGAAAATACAAGTGGTCAAAACGAAGAAAATAATGAATTAACTTGAGAAGAAAACGAAAATCATCTGCCAATAAACAGGAACTATTATAACGGTGTTACCGATTCAAAGGAACTCGACACCGATGTAAAAGATGAATTAATAAATTTAATCCTGAGACAATTCCCTTAATCTCATACCTCCTCAATACAAGAAGATCAGGACTCTTTTAATAAAAACATACAGGTCCTACTGTTGCTAAAGGATGGAAAAATGATGGAGCTACTGGCACTAAGGAAAACGTAAATGGAAAAGACGAAATCGGTATTAATCCAGACTTAAACAATTCATCGCACAAAAACTGTAACAATCAAACCATTCCTTGCAACAGTGAAGAAAGTAATGCAAAAATTAAGGAACATGCGAAACAGAACGAATCCGAGGTTATAGCCGACGAGCCACTTGAAAATCAGAACATGCAATATTTAGACAAAATCAGAACTAAAAACCCGCACATAATTCATGGAAATGAAAAACATAATAAACACACAAAACGGTCCACATACAATGAATACGTGAAATTAAAAGAGCTGGCATTAACCAAACTACCTAATCCAAGAATATACCATACAACAAAAGCAACAAAACGTGCTATACAAGTCAAAGAACTGCTTCGAATCCAACACTTAAATAAGGAGGAAAGAAATAGCGTAGAGGAAATAATAAATAAACACGCAGACGTTTTTCACCTACCTGATGAACCACTAAGCTACACTCAACTTATAAAGCACAAAATAATTGCCACCGATGATATACCAATAAATACGAAACAATATAGATTTCTACCGGTACATAAAGACGAAATTAACAAACAAATAACGGAACAATTAAATAGTGGAATAATCAAATCATCAAAATTACCCTACAACACGCCACTATGGATAGTCCCGAAGAAAATGGATTCACATGGAAACAAAAAATGGAGAATGGTTTTAGACTTTAGAAAACTAAATGAAAAGTCATTAGGCGACTCTTACCCCATACCAAATATAGTAGATATTTTAGACCAGTTGCGAGGTGCTAAGTATTTTTCAATATTCGATCTGGCATCAGGATTCCTACAAATAAAAATGGATGAAAAGGACTCACAGAAAACGGCTTTCTCTACACCACACGGACACTATGAATTTAATAGAATACCGTTCGGCTTAAAAAACGCCTCTGCCACATTCCAACGCCTTATGGATATCGTACTCTCCGGCCTTCAAGGGAATTAACTTTGTATACTTAGATGACATAGTCATATATGCTTCATCCCTACGAGAACACGAAATAAAATGTGAAAAATTAATGAACAGACTAGGAGTAGCAAATTTGAAACTACAGCCCGATAAGTGCGAATTCTTAAGGAAGGAAGTCGGTTACTTAGGTCACATAATCAGTGAAGATGGATCAAAGCCCGATCCAAACAGAATCAACTCCGTACAAAAGTTTCCAATCCCCAAAAATCAGAAAAATATTAGAAAATTCCTAGGACTTGCAGGATATTATAGAAGATTCATAGAAAATTTCTCTAGCATAGCTAAACCGTTGTCGAACTTACTAAAAGATAACACGCTTTTAATTGGGGATCCGAAGAAAATAAAGCTTTTAACACACTACGCGAAAAACTACATAGCGCACCAGTCCTACAATATCCAAACTTCGACGAACCATTCTTAATCACAACGGATGCATCCAGATCTGTAATAGGCCCAATATTATCGCAAGGAGAAATAGGAAAAGACAGGCCCATAGCATACACATCTAGAGTTTAAAATGAACATGAAAAAAAAGACGAAACATACGATAAAGAAGCACTAGCAATCTAGTATGCAATATTGCATTTTAGACCATATATTTACGGAAAACACTTTACCGTAGTAACAGATCACAAACCCTTAACATTATTTAGAACAAAAAAAGACCCAAACTCTAGAGTAGCAAAATGGATGTATAACTTATTAGAATACGAATTTTAAGTATTACATAAAGCAGGAAAATCAAACGTGAATGCTGGTGCATTATCTAGGAAGCCAGTAGAAGTACTAAAAATCGAAAATGCTCAACAAAAACGGTGCCCAAGCCACATAATAGAAAGAATAATGAACAAAATGGGGTGGAATGGAGCCGGCACTGGAAAGTATAATCAAGGAATAAGAGAACCAATAGTAGTGAAAACGCAAACGGATAAGAGAGGTCTAGGATATAAAAGGATTGATAACCACTGGATCTAAAATACACAGATCTTAAAACCAATACAGTTTATAAAAAGCAGACAGATACTAAATAAACCAAAAGCTCAAAAACAAACGCTACTGCATAATCCCACATATAACATAAAAATACCTCAAGCAGAAAACAAGAAAATAAATTATACAGGTCCATCTTATAATTTACCAGCTCACATTTTCTTCTGTTATAAATGTAACAAACTTAACCATTCAGGGAAGAATGTCTGAACACACGCAGGAACACATGAAGAAAATTTCGACCGAAATACGAAAACCTCAAATCTAATCGAAACTACTCAACCCCCGATTCCTGCTAATGATTCGTCGGAAAGAAGAGACCAAGTATTAACTATTACCCGAACACGCGAAAATGAAATACCCATACTACGAAGAAGCTTGCGATATACCCGCGAACCAGACAGATATCAGAATTTTCATAAAGATAGGATAAAAAGGAACGCAAACATTAAGGGAAGGAAAAAGGGTAGACCGTTCAAAAACCAACACAAACCGAAAATTAACCGCGAACCAAATGGAGATAATGGCAACAAAAGTCACCACTTTATAGGTGACATAGAGAGCGACGGAAACGATACGCTCTCCGATATACACGAAGAAGATAATTCAGATTCCGATGACGAAGAGGAAGACGATTTCTCCGAGAATAATAGACAAAATAAGAACAAGAATATAATCGAAATAAAAAAACCACCTGTATATGCAAAAAGACAACATCGCTTACTTTATAAACACATTAGGCCAACATTGCGGAGTTGGATCATCAGAACTAAAAACTAGAAACGAATTACCGAAATTTAGTAATCTAGAGGTTAAAAGAATATTAACTATAAAGAAAAATAACAAATACCATATTGCACTACCAATAATCACAGACATAGGTGAAAGTCAACTAACCGTACAAAGAAACGCAAAAGCACTGTTAAAATCCTTACGAGAAGAAACAGATAACCTAAAAATTAACTCACTCAGTATCGCGAAATCAGATGAAGTAGCCGGAGTGGAGTGGCTTTTTATCATTCGAGCAATAGAGCAACAATTCAAAAACTCGAATACGAAAATAATGATTTGTAGCGGCAAGGTAAAACACGTAGACGTGAAAAATTGAGAAGCAGTAATCAAGGAATTCCATTCAACACCAATAGGTGGCCATAAAGGGATAAATAAAATGCTTAAAAGGATTAAACAAATTTACTATTGGGGAAATATGAAATCAGATGTTGAGAAATGCATACAAACTTGCTGTACGGAATTGAAATTGGTACCTCGATTTTTGCGAATATTGCAACGAATTTATTTATTAAGTCGTTTGCAGTGCGACCGACGATTCGATCTTGTCTAGACTGTATCGAAGTCCGACGACAACTAACTTGCTCGTTATACATTTGAATCGAATTTGAACGTATGTAAATAACACATCTGCTGGTGAATCGCGTCGATTCAATAACATTGCTATACATATACATATCATATACATCCCGCCCACCAATTAATAACAATTAATTTAAATTACTGTCTTGCTTAGGTAAAAGGCATAATCTTTGGATCGCACGCTTCGTAAGATTACCTTTGCTGTTTTTAACGGTAACAGTTCGAATTTTACCATCGGGACCGGGATGCATCTCCATTATAAGACCTAAATTCCATTGCAACGGCGGCGTGTTAGGATCGATTATTAGTACAATGTCATTTACAGATATTTGATTACATTCATGCCTCCACTTCTGTTTGTTTTTAGCGACGTGAGATATTCAGAGCTCCATCGCTTCCAGAAATCGCGCATCATTTTCTAAATCATTTGCCAACGGTCTAAACGGTTCATGGGGATTTCGGTGTAATCTTTATCTGGAAGATTTGTTAGTGGTTCGCCTATGAGGAAATGCCCGGGAGTTAAGGGTGTTAAGTCTGCTGGTAATGGGGACAAATCACAAATCGGTCGCGAGTTTAGACAGGCTTCGATTTGTGTTAATAGCGTAGATAGTTCTTCGAAAGTTAAGCGCGACTCACCTACGACGCGGTTCAAATGAAATTTGCACGACTTAACCCCTGCTTCCCAAATCCCCCCTCTGTGGGGCGAGTATGGAGGGATAAAATTCCACTGAATATTGTTGCTACTACAAAACTCGTAAATTGAATTGGCTAGTTCGGATTTCATAGCTTCATAAATTTCATTCAATTCATTTCGAGCACCTGTGAAATTGGTTGCGTTGTCACAAAAAATATTTTTTGGTATACCGCGCCTACTAGTGAACCGTCTTAGAGCAGCTATGAAAGCCTTTGCAGAGAGATCATAAACGGATTCTAAGTGGATTGCCTTGGTTGATAAGCAAACGAATAATGCAATATAAGATTTATTTGTTTTGCATCCTCTGCCTCTATTCACCAAGGTGGTTATGGGGCCAGCAAAATCGACACCCGACATAAGAAATGGACGATTCGGGGTGACCCTAGGTTCAGGCAATATTCCCATGATCTGAGACAGGGGCTTTGGATTGCACTTAAAACAAGTGATACACTCACGAACGATTTTTCGTGCAATGTTTCTACCATTTAATAGCCAGTAATTTTGTCGCATTGCACACAACAATGCTTGCGGTCCGCAATGCAAAATTCGTAAATGTTCAAGCTTAAATAGTAATGACGTTATCTTATTTTTTGGGGGTAATAAGATTGGATGCTTCACAGAGTCTCTAACTGATGCTTTGTGTAGCCTGCCGCCCACCCTCAACAATCCTGACGGATCTATGAAAGGACTGAGTCCAAGTAACCTACTATTTGATCGAATACGATTACCGTCCTTTAAATCGTTAATTTCGGACCCGAAGTGTACCTGTTGCACATGTTTCAAAATTTCCATATGAGCGAAGCCTAACTCCTTCACCGAAAGCCCCGAATGAACCCTTGTTTCCGACTTTGTAACAGCATTGTTACGGAATCTAAAAATCGATGCTAGGACGCGCTCAATTTTAGTCATGGTTGAGTATTTATTGATTAAAGAGTTAAGTAAATGCTCGTGATGCATAACAGTAGCTAGCGTTTGAGAAACCTTACGTTCTTCCCTTTGCGAAATATGCAATTCATCTTCTGAAAGGGATGGAAGCTCTGAGTTTTTCAAAAATGAGTTTACATTTTCCGTTATAAATCGCGGCCCTGACCACCACAATGTATTTTTAACAAGATCGGAGCAAGAAGCTCCTCGCGACAATATATCAGCGGGATTGTCTTTTCCAGGTACGTGGTGCCAATATTTAACTGGAAATAATTCCTGGATTTTTGCAATTCTGTGCGCTATGAACGTTTTATATTTATTGCTATCTCCTCTTATCCACGCGAGAGCAATGGTTGAATCGCACCAAAAATGGATTTCGTCAATAACAATTTTTAATGCGCGCATGACCTTACTAACTAATTTCGCTACCAAAAATGCTCCGCACAACTCTAATCTAGGTATACTTGTAAATTTGATTGGCGCTACACGTGATTTTGCGCATAACAATCTCGAGCTTGCAAAACCGTTTTCGTCCTTCCTTACAATGTAAATGCAACCGCCATATGCTTTCTTCGACGCGTCACAAAATGCATGTAGGGAAATTGACATTGGCTTATCGATGGTGATAACTCGTCGAGGGATACAAATTTCGCGGATCAACTTTAAGTCCTGAACATATTCTGTCCATCGCTGCGACAAACAATTTGGTAATTCAGAATCCCAATCAAGGTTAAGTGACCATGTTTCTTGCATTATCAATTTCGCTCTAATCAAAATTGGACCCAATAGGCCTAGAGGATCGAATAATCTAGAAATAGAAGAGAGAACCTCTCGCTTTGTCGCAACGTTGTCCCTTGAATGGCATGTAAATTGAAACACGTCACTCAAAGGTTGCCATTCGAGACCCAAAGTTTTCACCGCGCTCCTCTCGTCTGTAATATTTTGCGCCTTATCTATCGTTTCGTCGCTTATTTGCCTGACAAGATTCGGTACATTTGATCTTGCCTTATGTAAATAAAAATTCCCTTTACCTAATAATTCTGTTAACGTCGTAACAAGATTGTTCGCATCGATTTCATTATCTGCGCCGGTTAATACGTCGTCTACATAAAAATCGTTCATTACGACTTCCGATGCACGTGAATAGTTTTCACGTTCACTTTGTGCTAATTCATGAAGGCATCGCACGGCTAGAAATGGCGCACATGACTGTCCATAAGAAACTGTATTTAAGTGAAATTCTGTGATCGGTTCCTCAGGATGCAATCGCCACAGAATTCGCTGATAGTTTCGATCTTGTTTGCGTATTAAAATTTGCCTATACATATGTCGAATGTCTGCCGATATTGCAATTTTATGAATTCGAAAGCGCAAAATGATATTTATTAAATCGTCTTGAATCGTGGGCCCGACCATTAAAATTTCATTTAAGGATCGTCCCGAGTCAGTTTTTGCAGACGCGTCAAAAACAGCACGCAACTTCCTTTTGCCATTTAAATCGCGAAGGACACCATGATGTGGGAGGTATACGACCTTTCCACTGTTTTCATCTGACCCGCTTACTACCGCAGTCATGTGCCCCATTTCTATATACTCTCTTATGAAATCAAAATACAATTTTCGAAAAGTTTCATTGCCTTTGAATTTTCGTTCTAAAAACATAAATCTTTTTTTCGCTATAAATTTAGAATCTCCTAAACTAGACACGCTTTCTCGGAATGGAAGAGCTACAATAAATCGACCGCATTCATTTCGAGTGACTGTTTGTTTAAAATGTTTCTCGCATTCAAGTTCTTCGGCGGAGAACTTAGATTCTTGATTATGGTATTCTTCTAATTCCCAAAATCTAGACAGATCCTCCTTAAGACTAATATCTTGTACCAATAAACAAGTTGAATTGCAATCAGTGCGATTAGCATTCAATTCTACATTTAACTTGTACAAAACTGGACCGGCGATAATCCAACCTAACCTAGAGTTATGTAATACAGGTAACGTTGCACCTAATTCTATCCGCTCACTACTCAGCAATCGGAAAAAATATTCGCCACCTATCAATAAATCGACCTTACTAGGATTAAAATAATGAGGATCTGTCAATCTTAAGTTCTCCGGTAATGCAAATAAACTAGTATCCACGCGACCCGACGGCATGTCCCTTCCAATTTTCGGAACGATTAAACAGTCAACTAGGAATTTATAATTAGTAACACGCGACGCAATTTCTACTTGACAGCTCGAATTAATTTTCCACGCGACATTGTCATTTAAACCACTTACTGTGCCCTGAATGTTATTATTAAAACGAATACCTAATCTGTTACACGCAGAATTTGTTATAAAACTTTCTTCGCTCGCGCTATCAAGTAGAGCTCGCAATTGCTCGATTTTTCCGTTAGCAGAAACTACGCTCACGATCGCGGTTGACATGAGAATACCTTTCGATTGATTGGAGTTTGTGGTAAGATACACCGAGACGTTGGTCTCCTGAGCTCCCTTGCGCGTTGATTCCTCATTTGAAGTTGAAGCATCAATTCGTCGATTGAATGGACGATGACATAATGTGTTGTGTTTTTCAGAACACTGTCTACATGTACTTGATTTACAAGTTCTCAAGTAATGGTCGTTGCGTAGACAGTTCAAGCAAAGTCCTAGTCTTTTAACTTCCCGAATTCTGTCATCCACTGACATTTTCAAGAAGGTTTCGCACGAATAAATATAGTAAGAACCACTGCACACGTAGTATCGACCCTTTGAATTTGAATCGGACGTTGTCACGTAACTGTTTGTTTTGGATTCTCTTCGTTGCGTTGTAGTAGTGAATTTGTTTTGATTTTCACGAGTATTCCATTTCTCAGATACACTGGAAGTGTGCTTGCCATTATTTTCAATTGATGTTAATGTGTTAATCCGTGAGTTCAGAAATTCAACCATTGTATTTAAATTCTCTTCTTTATCTTGTTGAAATTCTTCCCATAACGGCCTCGAATGTTTTGGTAACCTTTCTTCAATCATGAACAAAATAAACTCGTTCCATTCGTCAATGTTCGAACCGCGTGTTTTCAATGTTCTTAGATGCGCTTGAACATTTTCAATAAGCTCTTGAATCGCTGCTGCCGATTCATGTTTAATGTATGGTAGATCGAAAAGACATTGAATGTGTCTCCGTTTAATAAGACGACTATTGTCGAATCGTTCTTTTAAAAGGTTCCAAGCTGTTTCATAATTGTCTTCGGAAATGTCAACAGCTTGAACAACCTTGGCCGCACTGCCGGTAAGCGAGCTTACTAAATATTGAAATTTGCTCACATTTGATAAGTTCGATTTATCGACCATCGAAGAGAAGCAATCCGAAAACTGACTCCACTCTTTAAATTTACCGCTGAATTTCGGTAAATTTATGGTTGGATATTTTACTTCCGAAACCTTTCTTGTTGTCGACAATCGCTCCACTAATTCGGTTTGTTGTTGTAAAATTTGAGTAATCGATGTATCGCTCATGTTTACTGCTGTGTCGTTTGAATTTACAGACGCCGCCGGTTGAGTGGTGGGGCGGATCTGTTCCAACCATCGACTAAGCGTTGCTTTAACGTTGCAAATCTTTTCTTCGAATTCGGTTTCTTCTTGCTCATCGGCGTCATTATATGCATTTTGACCAGCTTCAATTAGCTTTAACTGGTAATCTCGAAATTCTTTATCAATGTCATCTAGTTTGTCGTATGGAACTTGTAAATTTTCGATTACGGCTTGCACACGTTTTGCTCGAATTTCCTCGATGTAAGTGATGATCCGTGTAAGACGAGCCTTAACGTATCCACGTTTCTTTCGAATTAGCTCACCGTCCATATTAATGCGAATAAGTTGTAGTTTATCACTTGTTGCACTACAAACTTAAACAGACAATGCGCACTTCCGTTCGCGTGTACTTGTCGCACACGTGTGTGTGTGTGTGTGTGTGTGTGTGTGTGTGTGTGTGTGTACGTCGTTATTCGCGACAACGGAAGCCTTCGACTATTTTGTTTCCCGAATCTCGAATGATCCGGCTAGAAGGACCATGGACGGAATTGAAATTGGAAACTCGATTTCTGCGAATATTGCAACGAATTTATTTATTAAGTCGTTTACAGTGCGACCGACGATTCGATCTTGTCTAGACTGTATCGAAGTCCGACGACAACTAACTTGCTCGTTATATATTTGAATCGAATTTGAACGTATGTAAATAACACATCTGCTGGTGAATCGCGTCGATTCAATAATATTGCTATACATATATATATCATATACACTTGCAAATCCTGCAAGCTGAAAAAACTAACAAGGCTTAAGACTAAACAACCAATGGTAATATCGGACACACCCAAACAAGCTCTGGGAAAAATAGCAATGGACATCGTAATACCAAACGGTAAAACAGAAGAAGGCAACGAAAACATACTGACGATGCAGGATAATCTGACAAAATATCTAATAGCTATCCCCCTAAAAAAAGCTACAGCTTCAGACATTGCGGAAGCCTTAGTAAAACGATTTATATGTATATTCGGAACCCCAAAAACCATACTAACAGACCAAGGCAAAAACTTTTTCAGTAAAATAATGAAAAAAATGGCAAAATTATTTAACATAAAACAAATTAACACGACAGCTTTTCACCCCCAATCAAACGGATCTTTAGAACGATCGCACCACGTAATAAAAGATTACATAAAGCACTTTTCAGAAAAACACACCGACTGGGATAAATGGTTAGAATTGGCAACATTTTCTTACAATACTAGTATTCATGAAGGTACAAAATATACCCCTTTCGAATTAATGTTCGGAAGAATTGCAAAACTCGCATCAACAAGATCAATAAAAGACGAGACACAGATTACCTATAGTGACTATGTACAAAACCTAGCCTCAAAACTATAGGACATACAGAAATACGCACAACAAAACTTGACGGCAGCTAAAATCAAAGCAAAACACTACTACGACAGAAACATAAACCCAATAACCCTCAAAATAGGAGATGCATATACACATTTTCGATAATGGAAACGTAAAAATAGAAATAAAGAATGATGAGAAAGTAGTCCATGCGAATAGATTAAAATACTCAAAAATACCTATTTCAAAAGAAAAGAAAAGAGATAGCGAGATTCCATTCTCTTCCTATAGACAATAAGATGTATGATTCTAGACTTTGAGAAACACAATATACATACGCACCCACACACATCGCAGATACGCAATCACTAACAAAGTAAAATAAAAAAAAAATAAAAAAAAAAAAGCAAGGCACGTTTGTCAGGTAAATCACGAAATAAACACATCCGGAAACACACAAAAAAAACGAGAGATTATCAAAAAAAAATCGAAAGTAAAAATGAAGTACCCAATTCTACTCATAACAACGATGATAATAAAAGCGATTGCTTTTATCGCATTTGACTGTGGAGCAAAAGCCTCAAATATATCGACAATTTCATTACTTAGTATACGAGAATGCGAAATTGAGAAAAACCACGTACAAGTAGACATAATAAAAGCTCAACTGTTATAAATCAAAGAATACGAGGAAATCGAAGTCACACAGTGCAAAATAGAAATAAACAGAGTAATAAAATACTGCGGCATGCACTCACACAGTTCGGTAGTTTTGAACGGGATTGCAAGTTACATCCTTGACATACCTCGAGAAGAGTGCGATAACATACATCGAACAGGAACAACAGTCATAAATTCGAATACAATAATATCAGGAATAAAAGAAAATTATGTACATTCACACAGTCTGACGATAGCTGGAAGAGTCCAAACCAATGGCACATGCAGCGGAGTAGAATACGCCGATCTGAATGGGTCATGGAGTAATGTGATCGTGCAAGGAACAGCCAAAATTATAATACAAAAATACAAAACAAGAATAAACCTTAACGAACATAAAATATATTTGAGATCTGGAATGGCATACCCCGCAACTGATAAGAAATGTTTAGATCTAGAGGGAGGCAATACATATTGGGATTTGTTACCAGAAGACTTCTGCGGCTCCAACAAATATGACGTACTTTACGAAGGACAGACTAATAAAGCATACAATGAAGACAAAACCGTAGTATACTCGCTCACAACGGGTGAAGTAACATTTGCACTAGCAGCACTAGGTGCATGCAGCTACGAAATAACAATGACAGAACACCCTAAACTACTAATACTTGAAGGATATAGAGGAGAAGGATTTAAAAAGCTCCCATTAAAAACAACAAATTTAGACATTTTTACATACGCAAACTCAAAATTCGTATACGTTGAGAAACACCTAAGACACCAGATAAAACAATTATACTACGATGTTATATCACAAAGAAACTCTCAAGAAACAAGTGCTACAAAATTCACTATCACTAGCAGCACAATCACCTGACGAATTCACATACAATATATTGAGAGGCCCAGGATATATGGCAATAGCAGCCGGAGAAGTAGCGTACATTCTAAAATGTATACCGGTCGAAGTAAGCATAAGGAAGACCGACGAATGTTATTCGCATTTAGCAATAAAGTATCAAAACGAAGATTTATTTATGACACCAAAAACCAGAATTATGATAAGGACAGGAACACAAATAAACTGCAACAGCCTAGTCCCACTAATGTACGCAGTTAACAGCGTCTGATATAAACTATTACCAAATCCGGTCGAAGCAATAAAACCCAACGAACTAAAGCCATTTACGAGACAGAAATGTACTTATGTAAATCCTGAAAACTTAGCCACGAACGGTATATATAGACAGGAAGATTTAAAAAAGCTAAAAGAACACATAATGTTCCCAGCATAAAAACCAGCAGTATTAAACACAATTGCTAGAGGCATCACCGGACAAACTACAAACTATCAAGGCGCCTCAATAACGAATATGATAAACGAAAACAACATAGGCAAATTGATAAAATCCGCCACAGAAAAAGTATGGAAAAACTTCATGATATTCGGAACAACAACAGCAGGCATTATGGGAATTCTTTTTTATTTATGGGAATTTCTGTTAATAATAAAACTAATGAAGGCAGTAGTTGATACAGTAATACATGGATACACCTTGCATACTGCCTACGGATGGTTCGTATTTCTATTAGGAGCTATCTGGGATTCAGTAACACATTTACTCCTACATCTAGCAAAAAGCAGTAATAGTAACAACAACGGAAATAATAAAGAAAGCAATGACCAAAAATAACAAGCACTCCCTCAAACTGAATTACAGGAAGTAAAAGTTATAAACAACGACAATATTCCGGAAGCAACAGCACCCAATCAACAAAAGATCCAAGAGACAGAGAATAATGAAATATACCATGTATGTCCAGATTTACAAAACAGCGAAAATAACCTAGAAATGAGAGAAATAAAAAGCAATAATCAAACGCCAACTGAAAACACGCGTATCGATAATAAAGCTTTTACGTTAAAAAAATAATTAAAAAAAAAAAGAAAACTGTTCGCGCGGCGTCCGCGACCGTGCCGAAATTGGTATGAGTGGCGACATCTGCGGGTGTCGCTAGACGGTTCGTCGCACTCGCGCTAATTAATTACCGATCGTCGGGATCATTAATCTGATTATTTAAATCACGCGCGCAACAAGCTGACCAGTAATAACCTTCGCGGTCTCGAAGGATCCAGTGGTGGTACCTGGTTCCGGAGGTGTTCTTCCTGGTCAGTCTGGAACCGCTCGCAAAAGGTCACCCACGTGTGCACCATTGTCGCAACCTTTTGGAATTTTTCCAATTTACATTTTCGCCGCGCCGCAAGAGATTCCTCGCGATCTCCGCAATTTTAGTTTAGTAGTCATTTAATGTAATTTAATTAGTGTAAATAAAGTTTATATAGTGTCAATTAGCGTTGACTCTGCTGCAAACCTGACCCGCACCCGCACGCCAGAGGTCAGTTATTTTTATTGATAAACTCAGGGCCAAGAGCGAACATTTGGCGATCCTGCCAGGATCCTGCAGTGAGAGTTTTACAAATGGTGACATTTGAATCGCGAGTGAACGCTAATTATTATTATATTTTGACGGTCAAGAAAAGTCAACGTCGGTACTTTCAAAAAAGTAACCTTGTGGGTGCAGTGCAGTGCTGTGAAAATTAACGATCGAATCAAATCTCGATCATTTCCGTCATCACTCGGCGATTTTTAAATCGAGTGAAGACGTCAGGTCCAATCGCGTTGAATCAGTGTGACGTCACTACGTCTCATCTGTAATACTCGGCTCTCCTCGGCCGTGCCGAGAGATCACGACGCGCCGAGTACTATGGGTCCTATCACACACTACGGGCGCTACGTTACAGTCGTAACGTCAGCAAGAGTTGGGCAGTCGATCGGCTCCCTTCTTCTACCTTTGTTGCCACGGCAACCGCTCAAGGGCCAGTCAGCGCTGCTCGCGCTATCAGCCACAACCTTTGTCTACTATCGATTGCAGATTAGTAGATCATTCCCTTTGATTAATGGTGTCAAAATCTTGTCACACCTCCAAACGCACCTTATAGGCGAAATCACGCGCCACTTAGGGGAAATAATTTTCCTTCGCACAATTGCGTGACCAGTATATCCTTGCTTTTGAAGAGCTATTAATACGCGGCAATATTTCTCGAATTGACAAGTGATTCGGCGCATTGAAATTGCATTTATTTTGCATTCGGTTGCAATTTCTGTAGTATTTTGTCGAAATACGTAAACAAGCGCAAAATGTCAAAACGCGCAGAGACAACCGACGAATATCATCGATTTGTGCAGCAAGTTGCTGCACAAGTAGCTGCGTTCGCATCGATCGAGCGAACTGTAAACGCATTAAAAAAGCCGCTCACGTTGGAGCAAGCACAGACACGCTTAAGTGTCATTGAGAAAAAGTGGGCTGAAATCAGCGAGCGTGACATCTCGATGCTCGAATTCAAGGGTTCTCCTGAGTGCCTCGGAGATGACTACTTCGCCGAGCAATTTATGGCCAACGGCGAAGATGTATACATCGACACTGTCGCCCAACTGACAGCTGTCATCAACACGCTACACGTGTCAACACCGGCTACGCCTTCAACGTCAGCAGCGGGACTACTCAACGCAGATCGACGCACGCAAGTACCTGCGATTAAGTTACCGCGATTTTCGGGAATATTTTCGGATTGGGTAGAGTTTCACTAACATTTCAAAGCGCTAATTATAAATAACAATTCGTTTAACAATTTCGAAAAATTATATTATTTAAAATCATGCCTCGACGGCGAGGCCGCGCAATTATTAAAGAATATTTTTGTCACCGCGGACAATTTTGATATCGCATGGAGAATGTTAACTGATCGGTACGAAAATAAGACGCGCTTGCTACATATTCAGTTAACGAAATTGTTTGCTCTAAAAGCTATTTCGCGAGAAAGCTCGCCAGTTGAGCTGCGACTTCTACTCGATTCCGTGACAGAAATTATCGACGTACTAATAAAATTAGAAAGACCGGTCTCCAATGACATTTTAGTGTTTATCGTTGGTCAACGAATCGACCATCCAACGCGCGAGGCTTGGGAACTCTCTCGAGATACCGACGATTTTGCGACATTTGACGAAATGTCAAGATTCTTAAATAAAAAAATTCGCGCTCTTGAAGCGTCGCAAAACTTTGCTCGGGCTGTCAGATCGTCGGTCCCACAAGTGCGCGTCAAATCCTCGGCCTCACACGTTCAAGCGCATCATCTCGTGCAACGTTCTGCAGATGCATGCCAATTGTGCAACGAAACGCACACCCTTTATAAATGTGCACGATTTATTGCGAAATCAGTATCCCAACGGTGGGATTTTGTGAGGCAGATTCAAGCATGCACGAACTGTCTATCGCAATATCACCGCTTAAGCGCATGCAAAAGCGAGCGAACTTGCAAAGAATGCAAAAAACGGCGTCACTCGCTCTTGCATACACATTCAACACGCGATAATACGCCAACATCGGCAGCTTCTGCGGAAGCGAGTGCACAATCCTCTGCAGTAGACAAAAGTTTTGTTCAAACGCATTTAAGCACTCCTAAAGTGCCAGCGCATGTGCTCCTCGCAACCGCATGGGTTGTAGTGGCCTCGGCGTCGAACCGCACGGTCAAACTACGAGCGTTGTTAGATCTCGGATCTACGCACACTTTTATTTAGCGCGAAGTCGCAAACGCGTTACGCACCAAAAGGTATGCTACATCGGTGATGGCAAGCGGACTTGGGCAATGTGAATCTACTAAAGTGGACAAAATTGTGCCTATTTCCGTAAGTTCTGTACGTGATCGGGGTTTATGTTTATCTACTGACGCTCTCGTGATCGATAAAATTACAGATTACGTTCCCAAGTTCCGCTTTCCAATATCGCATTGGCCGCATCTAGAAAATCTAGAACTCGCAGATGGCTGTCCGACCGACGATACGCCAATACACATGCTCATCAGGTCGGATATTTATCCTTACGCGATCTGTGACGGTATAAGGCGTGGTAAGAGCGACGAGCCGGTGGCGATACGAACCATTTTTGTGTGGGTGCTGTCTGGGAACAGCAATACCTCTTGCCCTCCATCAAACTCTGCATCAGTGCATGCGCTTCATGCTGTTACAGATAACAGTTCTTTACAAACAGCAATAACGCGTTTCTGGGAGGTAGAGGAAATTACGACCTCTACGCGTCTCTCAGATGACGACGAGCGCTGTGAGCGCCATTTCAAAGAGACACACTCACGCTCTCTAGACGGGCGTTACATCATCCGTATTCCTCTCAAGGAATCTGCATCACGCGCGATCGGCAGCACTTACGATCGCGCGAGACAATGTCTGCTCTCCACTGAGCGACGAATGGCCTCTCGGCCGCAAGAACGCGAAGCCTGCTTAGGTTTCATGAACGAATACGCGTCTCTCGGACACATGCGTATCGCTCCTGATTTCCCTACACCGTCGAACGCCATCTATCTACCACACCATCCTTTGGTCAAGGATAGTAGTACGACCACTACAACTCGCCTTGTCTTCAATGCATCCGCGTTGTCAACTTCTGGCAAATCCTTCAACAACATTCAGTTGACAGGTCCCAAACTGCAATCTGATCTTCAGCTGCTACATCTGCAATGGCGCATGCATAAATATGTATATGCTGCCGACATTGCCAAGATGTACCGACAGATCTTGATCGATGATCGCGATTTGGACCTGCAGCGCATTCTGTGGCGACAGTCGCCATCTGAACGAATAGAGGAGTACCAACTTCTAACCATTACATACGGTACTGAAAGCGCTCCTTTCTTAGCGCAACGTGTACTTCTCCAATTGGCGGAGGACGAGGATCAAGACCTTCCAGCGGGTAAAGCCGCTCTTACGTCCAATATGTTCGTCGATGACACTCTTTTCGGAGCCGTTTCAATCGAGCAAGCGAAAGTAATTCGCGATCAACTGATCACTTTGTTGGGAAGGGGTCAGTTCCAACTCCGCAAATGGTCTCATCCCACAGATCACAACTTAGCCTGCGATAAGGCGCTCCAAGAAGACGAAAGTCTTAAAATCCTCGATATTGTATGGAGGCCTTCGGATGACTCTTATCGAATCCAGGTCCACACTCCCGAGTCTTCAACCATCACTAAGCGCGCGATCTTATCTGAGATCGCTCGCATTTTCGATCCGCTAGGCTGGATAGCCCCGATTGTCGTTGTAGCCAAACATCTTATGCAACGCCTAAGGCTGTGCGAAGCAGGTTGGGATTCTATTCTCCCGAATTATCATACGGAAACCTGACTCTCTTTTCGAAGTGCATTACCGCACTTAGAAGCAATCTCGACTCCTCGGTGGCTTGGAATATCACCCACCACGTGGTATGAGTTGCACGGCTTCTCTGACGCGTCAGAAAAGGCGTACGCTGCGGTAGTCTATATCCGTGCGGATTCTTCCAGTGGCTCCGTGCAAATAACTATCCTCACCGCCAAAACTAGGGTCGCGCCATTAAAACAATGCACGATACCGCGTCTCGAACTATGTGGCGCAGTGCTTCTAGCGCGCCTGTTAACGCACATTAGAACTGTGCCTGCGTTCAGGCAATGTCCTGTACATTGCTGGACAGATGCCACGATCGTCTTAGCATGGCTGAGAGGATATCCAGCACAATGGAAGACGTTTGTGGCCAACCGAGTGGCAGAAGTACACACGCTTCTACCGAACGTCACATGGCGTCATGTGCCAGGGCGTGATAATCCTGCTGATGTCGCGTCTCGTGGCGTCTCTCCGTCAGAACTGACGAGTTGCAGTTTATGGTGTACCGGACCCTCATGGTTAGCCACCTCTGCTGACACTTGGCCCTGTCTTGAACCTATGCTCGATAGTAGCGCGCCATTGGAGCAGAAAAGCTCGGCGCATGTCATCGCAGCGGATCTGCATGGGTTCGTGGACATCGCAGCACGATTTTCGTCATGGCCCTTTACGTGCTGCGTATTCTTGGGCATCCTTCAGCTGTCCAAACACTGGAGAGCCGCCTCATTGCCGTCAGTCAACGGCAAATCCTATACCCACGAACTTAGTCGTGTAAAGCATCGCATTTTCGAATTGATGCAATCGTCGGCCTTTCCACAAGAGCTATCCACTCTTCGGAAATGCCTTGCAAATCCCAACGCATGGCGCACTCTGTCTGGGCTACATCCTCTTCCTCGACGCAGTCCGTTGCGTCGTCTGAGCCCTTTTCTCGACGAATCCGGGATTCTGAGAGTGGGTGGACGCCTTTCGATGGCTGATCTACCGCTCAGTACAAAACATCCGGTTTTGCTACCTCACGGGCATATCGCACTGCTACTTACCCGTCATGCGCATCTTCGCTGTCTTCATGGCGGTATAACGTTGACACTCAGCACATTGCGGAGCACAGTGTGGATTCTGCAGGCATGCAGAATCGTAAAACAAGTTACGCATCACTGTGTTACCTGTGCAAGGCATGATGCACAGGCTCCCACCCAACTGATGGGCGCACTGCCGCCGGCTCGCGTCGTTCGTCCACCCCGCGCCTTTACCGACTGCGGCGTCGATTACGCTGCACCACTCCGATTGCGTTTGGCGCGCGGTCGCGGCTCTCGTTCACAAGCCGCATACGTCGCAATATTTGTTTGTATGGCGTCCCGCGCCGTTCACTTGGAGGTCGTGTGCTATTACTCCACACCTGCGTTTTTCGGTGCGTTTCAGCGCTTCTGCGCACGTCGAGGTCTTCCGCGCACTATGTACAGTGACTGCGGCACGAACTTTGTCGGCGCCGATAAGGAGTTGCGCGCCGCGTACCGCGCGACGTTAAAGTCCGATACACTTCGTATTCGGATCGCTGAGGAAGGCGTAGTGTGGAAGTTTATCCCGCCTGCTGCACCTCACTTCGGGGGGCTATGGGAGGCTGGGGTACGATCCATGAAGCGACACCTCAAACGGGTTCTAGGTCAGCACACTCCGACCTATGAAGAGTTAGTAACGTTCTTATGCCGCATCGAGGCATGTATGATCAGGGCTCGCGCCCGATAGCTCCGCTGACTTCCGACATCGAGGACTTAGAAGTTCTTACGCCAGCGCATTTCCTTATCGGCGGGTCACTTTTATCGATTCCTGCTCCACTAGCCGTCGACTATTCGCTAGGTCGAAGTGCGCGCTAGAAATTGATCCAGCAACTCTCCGAATAGTTCTGGAGCCGTTGGTCACGAGATTATGTGACATCGTGCCAACATCGTTCAAAATGGTCACAAGCGTCGCGTTCACTACGGGTTGGACAGATTGTCATTGCGCAGAAGGATGCGCTAATCTACCCCCAGCTAAATGGGATCTGGCGCGCATTACTCAATGCCATCCAGGCTCAGACGGATTAGTGCGCGTGGTAACGATACGTACCGCTAGGTCGGAATACAAACGTCCGATTGTGAAATTGGCCCTTCTGCCAATCTCCATATCTGAGGATGCAATGCCAGTCCCCAATTAGTGCTTACAATTAACCGTATATTAGTCATAAGTGTCTTAAGTATTGTTGCGGTAGGTTACCGCAAGGCGGGCATCCGCGACCGTGCCGAAATTGGTATGAGTGGCGACATCTGCGGGTGCCGCTAGACGGTTAGTCGCACTCGCGCTAATTAATTACCGATCGTCGGGATCATTAATCTGATTATTTAAATCATGCGCGCAACAAACTGACCAGTAATAACCTTCGCGGTCTCGAAGGATCCAGTGGCGGTACCTGGTTCCGGACGTGTTCTTCCTGGTCAGTCTGGAACCGCTCGCAAAAGGTCACACACGTGTGCACCATTGTCGCAACCTTTTGGAATTTTTCCAATTTACATTTTCGCCGCGCCGCAAGAGATTCCTCGCGATCTCCGCAATTTTAGTTTAGTAGTTATTTAATGTAATTTAATTAGTGTAAATAAAGTTTATATAGTGTCAATAAGCGTTGACTCTGCTGCAAACCTGACCCGCACCCGCACGCCAGAGGTCAGTGATTTTTATTGATAAAATCAGGGCCAAGAGCGAACACAAACAGACAAAAACTAATCAGTAAATATTAGATCTTATATAAACAAATAGTCATAGGCAAGAAAATTCACGCACCTTCCTTCTCAAACACAGGAAACAAATCAAGACAGGATGGAAGCAATAAAAATCATAACGCTTTTGCTGATCATACACATGTACATCAACAAAATAGGAACAAGTCAATCAGACAGTATAATAATAAGGAATTGTGAGAAGTGGCACATGCTAAACGAGACTCGCTGCAACGAAAACGGAATCATTTGGAAAGTAGATTACAGACCATACAATATACCGCCAAATAATTGTATTAAATTACACGAAAAAGGACAAACGTCTTCGGGGGTGGTATCCTGATTGAAAGCTAACTCAGGCACAGTAAAAATTACAAAAGAATGGCAACATGACAGAACTTGTAACAGTAAGAATTACCAAGTAAAGCACACTCGTGTATCATTCATCACGTTAGGTCAATACACCGGAAAAATAAACCTAGAAAAAAATGAAATTCACCTACCCGGAGGAATAACAGTCGATTTCGATAAAGGAAACTACGTAGAGCTCGGAAGCAAAACGTACATATGGATACCGCCATCATCATTAAGAGAAACAACTGCCACAACAGCAACATCAACACCAGCACCAATAATATTAACAACATCAACAGCAACGTCAACGACAACGACAACGACAACATCAACAACCACCCCAAAGAAGCAATACAGAATATGCACCAATAATTACATCTATACACACCTTCATAAGCGAGAATAAAAATACGATACAAATCGGAACAGTTGGTCTGTATGGCATAGGGACAACCTTCCTACTGATAATATTAGGAGTGAAGTTACGAAACAGAAATAAGGCTCAGAAGTAAAAAAGAAGCTATATGAAAGAAGATAGACAGAACGACACGGTAATATTAATAGATAGCATTTATCATGCACCAACTAATACAGAACGAATACCAAACGAAATAAGAGATGAACACTTCAAAACTAGAACAATCATGAACGTAGAGGAAGGCGATTACGACCAATGTATCAGCAACTAAGCGCACCCGCTAAGCAGGTAACAGTCAACCCGACAATAACAATAAAAACTACCACCGACGAAAACATGGACTTCAACACAGAGATATACGACACGCCGAAAAACATTCCAATCCGACAAGACACCTAATAATTCAGGAAGAAAAAAATGGTTTTTACAAGTATTATTTTCTATTATTTTATAATCATTTATAATATCTAGTCTTCTGAAGCCCTTGGGAGACATCACATGGCCTCTGCAGACATTAATATGTGATAATATTACGAATAGTACAAGCATGTACCAACATAACGTTACTGACAGACACACAAACACAAACACAGTAAAAATCGCGAGCGACGGTCATGAAACAAATGTAACCAACGACAGTAATCGATAAGAGAGAAGAACATTTACATTTTCCCTCTTACTAACAATTAAAACAATCATCCAAAATAACAAGATAAACATCGCTTCCAGAGAAAAAATGGACTACCCACTCAACATTTTTGTTAGCTCCCTCCAGATCAAAGGTAAAGACATATGGGCACAATTGGAAATCTTCAACAAGGAATGCCACTATGGGGAGGAAATGCTATCTACAGAAGATGAATTTTGGACATGCAGAGATTGTTACAATCTCATGCCGCAAGAAAAAAAGGTAAATTTAAAAGACTTACAAACGTGCACATAACAGCATTGCAGGGAAACGACATAAGTTGCGCATTTTGTAACGAAGCGCTCCTAACAAACAGACCGGCCACACAATGCATAAGATGCCACAACGCGTACATTTGGAGGATAAACGATCGCATAAAAAATATGGAAATAGAACCACCTCGCATCGAAGGAAGAACAGTCCACGAATTCCGACATCGTAGAGAACCTCCAGAAATAGCCATTCCAGATCCCGACAGTGAGGACGAGGGATATCGCGAATGAAATAAGGATCACTTTACTTATTAATTCTTTGAACCACTTGTTAACTATGAATCACTTATTTAACCGTGAATATCATCTGTATATGTTAATATTCAATAAAATAAGAACAAAAATACTGCAAAAACGAGGGGAAAAAATCTTTTCATTCCCGAACAAAAAAATGCACGACTACACCTCGCGAACGCTCGAAATAAACGAAGGTCTCAATAATGAATCAACGAAAAATGCAGTAGGTGTACCTATCTCCTACAAATAACTTAATCCTAAAACACACAACTATTATAAACATCTAATAATTCCAGCTGACCCGATCAGAAACATTAGGAAACCAAGGCAACACCGTGACAATTAAATTCGATTACAGCACCAAAATAAAGTTATCGTAGACGAGAAACCCTATTTCTTTCTCATCGAAAAAAAAAACAAACAAAGCAAGATACGAAGCAAGAAGATAAAATACATAACTTACGAGTACTCAAACAAAATAATAATAGACATGACTATAGTAATAATGATTGACACTTACAAACTGTAGGTGCATAAAATTCTATTTTTAGCCAACATGGTGGCAAAAACAGCGAATTATTATACAAGCAAAGGGACAATCTAATATATTCCTTAATTGATAGTGGAAAACATTGCACAATAAATAATTATAAAAACTTAATAAAAAACGGTTATAATATAACGTTAGATATCGGAGAAAGGCAATTATTCAAACAAAACATTTAAAGAATATGCAGAAAACAATCGTGTAAAATAATTATGAAAGTGTACATTTACATCGTTTAAAACTAACAACAAAGAAAACCACAGTTATTTACAGTTACACATTTTATTACAACTTACATATTTTAGTTCTTAGATGATAACGCAAATAATAATATTTCAAATCATATACAAATATATATGTGAAATTCCATTTCCTAATTAACGGTGTACACATGCATATATGTATAGGAATATTTCTTTTTCAGGACCTACATTCAGAGTTCAGACAAGGAGCAAGCTAATAAAAAATATTATGTTTTCGCTTTGCAAGAATTATACTTTAAAATTTTTTTTTCTTTATTATTTCTAATAACCATTTTCAAAATACTAGAATAACTCTTAAAACAACAGCTTTTGTAATGATAAATTTTTGTTTTCGAATTAACAGGAATATCAAAGAAAAAAAAAGTGGAAAAAAAGTATTACACAACAAGCATATTATATATCATTATAAACAACTAATGAAACTAAAGAATGCTAATCCTCAATATTAATAAAATACTATATTGCACGGACTTTTTCAGCAAGGAAAAATGGCAAAAGAATTATGAATCTTTTTATGAATTCTGAATTAATGCATGATCAAAATAATCGACACAAAATGCGGACAAATATGAAAAATACAAATTTCACTGAAATGAAGAATGAAACATAAATTAGATCTCAGAAAAGAACCTCGCCGTTAAGTTAGGTTTGCCACAAATTAGTGGAAAGCGATATGAACATCATTAAATGTTAAGATATAGCAATAGCCAAAACATAATAAAATGTTGATATCAACTGTAATAACCAGTAATAACCAGTAATAACTTTTCGAACAAACTATGCACTTACAAATTTAGAAGTCGGAAATACACGACGATAAATCTATTTATCTCATTGACAGCAGATGAAAAGTTGACTCAAAAATCAGGACTCAAAATTTAATATAGCTTTATAGAATCGAATATATCTGTACCGTTAATACATCGTTCCAACTTAAAAGTAGATATACCATTTATATATTCAGATAAATTGTAAAATCAAATTATTGAATGTTGTACCTTCAGATTGACATATATACTTTTTATTCGCTATAGCTGCTAATGAATGTAACAATATCAATTACATATCTCGACAACCTATACTCTAAATACATCAATATAACAAAATGTAATATTATTAGGAACACACATACTGTACAGTCTACAAGAATTTACACGATTAGGAAAAAATGTACTCAATTGAACTTCTGGCGACAAGATTCTATTCGAGATTACGAATCTACATACTACTTACTATAATATTGTCCAAAATAACAAAAAATTCATTTATGAACTACGAAAACATTACGACGCAAAATAATTAAAATGTACTTAACATCGGGACAGTAGATTACATCGTAGCTCATTGTAATATCATGAAAATGCGAAGCACAATATTGCATAACCCCATGCGTTTTAAAACAAATGTACTAGGGCTGTAGATGTAGATAAAGCGTTAATGAACCACGTTAGCAGGCGACCAACTGCTTCTGCGAAAGTCGGAGGGCCAACTTTCAACTAAGAGGGGGGGGGGGGGGTGTTACGTCCTACGTAACGATTATACTTCAGCAATTTTTAACTTCATCTTCTTATGCCGAAAACCAGTCGTTCTTTGAAATGTATGCACGCCCGTTTCACGTGTTTCAGCGATTTTCGAATTATCTTTTCTTTCAAAAGTTAGAGGACCGTTTTCATACTTTTCGGACACTCTGTATAATAAACCCAGACAAATGTTGCAGCCCGCTTCTCTTTAAATGCTTCCGTCGTTTCAAGCTCGGATCGATCAACACGCCTCACAGTGGCTGGAAAAGCAGTTGAAAGGCAATTCAGCGGACATAAGTCGTGCCGACGCTCGAATTCTCGATCGATCTAGTTAGTTTTTTTTTTAATTTACACGGAAATAAGTATAGAATACACTGTGTATGCGGTAATTTCGTTTGCAGCGATAGAAAAATAATGGTTGCAACTATAACCGGGAGGTTACATAAGGAAAATTACACATAATGATAAGAACTAATAATGCATATCAATTATAATATACTAATGACCTACAAATGTTTAAGAAATAATTATATGATAAAATATGTGATTATATATGTATATATTAGTATATTTACAAACGCAATTAACGTTTAGACATCTTTGTTCATATCATTATAATGCGATATTTTTTATACGTTATACTTTATCAAGAATAAAAATCGTCGTTGTGTATCCATTATTTCTGGTTGATAATAATCTTTTGAACAAAATCCCTACAGTAAGCAAAATAAAAAGCAATAACACAAGGCAAGAAAATGGCGGAAACAAATTGTACTTTATTCTTTGCAATCGCTCCATATTCGCAAAATGTAGGAGCAATAAATTATTTTGGGAACTTTTATTGAGCAATCGCATTCTGTAGACATTAATTAGTATGTGCTGTACCATTTTTCTTAGTTTTGATGTCTACTAAGTACGAAATCTGCAGCTAAATTCGAAAAAATACGTGAAATTCCGGCTATGAACGCAATCTATCCCTCAAAATGTACAAGCAACAATTAATTTTGGTCAAAAACAAGCTAAACAATATCACACATATTCAGTAAGGTCTATATAATATGATACAGAAATAAAAGTTACTGAAATAATTTATTGATCGTACGTTTTAGGTGTAGACTGCGTTCATATCTGGAATTTCGCATATTGTTCTATTTCAGCTGCTGATTTCATACATAGTAGCCATCAAAACCACGTAAAATGGTACCGGACATACTGAGTGAGGTCTGTAGAATGTGAGGAATCATTAAATTTCAATTTCCGTGGTTTCATTCTTAAGAAACGCAGTCCTTACATAGAAATTTTTGGATACACATATTGTGACTTCTTTTTTGATAAAATTATGAGATCTAAAATAAAAGTCTGGAAATCTACAGAGAAGATTACAACAAGGAATATGGTTCGGTTTTGGCCGCTATACAATGAATTCCTTGCATAGAAATGTTTGCATAAAATTTTGGTAGATTCTGTTCGTATGGAGTAAACTTTATCTAAAATAAAACATCTGGAAGTAGCGAAAGATTACTATCGAATTTCTATTTCTGTGGTTTTACCCTTATGAAACAAAGTCATAACCTAGAAATTTTTGGATTCACTTATGGTGGCATCTTTTTGGATAGAATTATCAGAAGCTAAATTTAAATATCTGGAAATGCAAAAAGATGCTTATGAAGAGGTGTGTTGTTCTGTTTGGACCCCTATAAAATGAAATCCTTGGATATAAATTTTTTTATCAAATTTTTGTGCCTTTTTTTGGGTACAAGAACCGTTATCTAAAATAAAAAAATCGGGATATCCAAAAGATGCTTATAGGAAGGAATATTGTTTGGACCCCTATAAAATGAATTCCGTGCATAGAAATTTTTGGATAAAATTTTGGTGGCTTCTTTTTGGATAGACTAAGCCTTATCTAAAATAAAAAGTGTGGAAATAACGAAAGATGATTCTGAAATTTCCAAAAAGATGCTTATGAAGAGGTGTAAAATGAAAAAAAAATTCGATGCAAGGAACTCATTTAATAGGGGTCCAAACCGAACAATATTTCTTTTCATAAGCATGTTTATGGAATTCCAGATTTTTTATTTTAGATAACATCCATTTTTTTATATTAGTTGACACCCAAAAAGAAGCCACCAAAATTTTATACAACAATTTCTATGCAAGGAATTCATTTTATACGGATCGAAACCAAACAATATTCCTTCTTACATGAATTTATTTGGATTTCTAGATTTTTTATTTTAAATTCTGATAATTTGTATCCAAAAAGGAGCCACCACAAGTGTATCCGAAAATTTCTCTTCAAGAAATTCATTTTATAGGCGTCCAAACGGAACAATATTTCTTTTCATTGGCATTTTTTTGGATTTCCAGATTTTTTATTTTACACCCTGATAATTTTATCTAAACAGAAACCACCATAAATGAGAGCAAAAATTTCTATGTAAGGACTTTGTTTCATAAGAGTAAAACCACGAAAATTTAAATCTCATAGTAATGTTTCGGTATTTCCATATTTTTAATTAATGAACATTTCATACTATCACAACCTATACTAATTTCATAAAATTTATTCCATTTAAATATTAGAAGATATAATTGAAATCTGACGTATCTATTCAATTGTTCGACGATCAGTAATTTCAGAATGTATACGGACATTTGCTTTACTAGTGTTATTTGAACATTGTGACGTAAATCTCGAGTTTATTTTTGGAAGAATACTTTCGTGGGTTTGAGTGAATGTGATTTATATTAAATGAGAAATTAACAACTTTAAAAATGAGTTTTACGATTAGTCATAACCAATTATTTTTATGGTTATGTAATGAGACTAACATGAGTATAAATAATATTGCCGTTATTATGCAAAACATTAAAGAACAACATAATTATACTGAGGCTGAATATCATGAAATTGAAATAAAGTTACGCAATAATTTCTGGCCATCCTTCAAGAGAAAGTGGGATGCTACCTCTCGCAATAAAAAAACATTTTTAGCGAGATGTACCCGGTTCATGGAAAATTCTTTTCATATTGAATTTGCAGCAAATGCAACAACTTCGAATGCTACACACTCATCAACACCAAATGTGACAAGTGGAAGACCGCGTTTGCCGTACGAAGAAGTTTCTGACCGAACAAAACGACGAAAGGTTAACGAAATTCTTAAAAATCATACACATGAAGAAATTATCCGAGCTGGGAAAAAATTGCAATCGAATATGAATGCTGAAGATTTTGATGAACCTATTGCAGAAGATGACTACGACGACATCGAGACTGGAGATGAAAATATTGACAGTACGGGTATTGCTACTGAGTGTACAACGAATAATGATAATAATGTTCTGAACATGTCATTGGCCATGTACATGGATTTAAATTTGACAAAAGAAAAATATAATAAATTACGAAAACACCAAGAGCAAATGTTTCATGATAAACTGCATCCACCGTATGAGAAAATTGTAGAAGCAAAAAATCACTGTTATCCAGAAAATATACAAATAAATGAATTTGGTGGACGCGTAAATCTACAATCACTATTAGATCATACATTTCAACGAATTATAAAATCAATGAATATTACAAATGAGATGCCAACAAATGTTATTTTGATAGGAAAATGGGGCATGGATGGGGCGTCTAACCAACAAACTACTAACCAAAAATGGATAACCCAGAGTGAAAATGAAACTGGATGTCAGCTCATTAATAGGGATGCCTCTGTTTTTATTATTACCTATGTCCCACTACTTATAATTAGCGTTGACGAAGATACCACATTATGGAAAAACCATAGTCCGTCATCGACAAGATTTTGCCGACCATTGAATTTCCAATTCGTAAAAGAAACAACAGAACATACTTTACAAGAATATCAACATTACAAAGAAGAAATTGATCAGTTAAATACGTCGCAAATAAATATTAACGGGAAATTATTCAGTGTGAGATACAAATTACAGTGTACAATGATAGACGGCAAGACATGCAATGCCTTAACAGGACAAACATCGTCTTCAAATTGCAATGTGTGTAACGCTTCACCTAGTAAAATGAACGACTTGCCGTATATTTTAAGTTTATCACCAAATAATAAAACATATATATTTGGTTTGTCGACATTGCACTGTACAATTCGTTTCATGGAATGCATATTACACATTGCATACAACATTGACTTCAAACGATCACAAGCACGAGGTGATAATAAAGTCGTAAAAAGCCAGAGAAAAAAACGTATTCAGGACAGTTTGAAAGCAAACCTCGGTATCACTGTGGATGTTGTGAAACAGGGGTACGGAACGACAAATACTGGCAATGTTGCCAGGAAATTCTTTTCAAATCCTGAAGTTGCAGCGCAGTCTACCGGTGTTGATGTTTCCTTAATTGTACGTTTTCGAAATATTTTACAAGTTGTTGTAAGTGGTCGTAAAGTAGACATTGAAAAGTTTAAAGTATATTGCATGGAAACTGCGGAACTGTATATACAATTATATAAGTGGTATAATATGCCTCCCACTGTACATAAATTACTAATACACGGAGCTGACATTATCGCAGTATCTCCTGTTCCGATTGGACATCTATCCGAAGAAGCTCAAGAGGCAACCAATAAAATATTTAGACTTGCAAGAGCAAATCATAGTAGAATGCACTCTCGAGTAAAGACTAATGAGGATATTATGCACCACTTACTAATTCATTCCGATCCTGTGATTAGTAACCTCCGAATAATTCAAGAAAAAAAAAGTGATGAACTATGTGAAGAAGCAGCAGATTTATGTGAAGACTAAGACATTCATACGAATGTACTAAAATAAACTATCCTTTATTATACATACAATATTAAAAGTAATCATATATGAAAGTTTTACCAAATATAAATTCCTAACATTGATATTAATTATTATTTTAACTACAATACCGATATTATTTCTGGAGTTGTGACATGTTGAAACATTAATTATAATTGTTATATAAATATTATATATTGTGGCAGTAATCTTAGAATGTAATCGATATTATCTAATCTGACTTTGTTTGACATCAACTTTCGTTAAAAATATTCCTCAAAATATCCAATTCCCCAAGTTTTGTGTAAAAAATTTTGTAAATAACTAACACAATTTGGTTTGATATTTTTTCGAAATTATTTCTACTCATGCGGTAGAAATAAAGTTTATATTTATGCAATAAAGCAGTATCATCAGTAAAAGGATATCCGGTGTTCACCTTTCTTCAGTATAGAGCAGGTTCCAGCTAGATTTTAAAATGTGCCCAAGCAACATTATCAAAACCAAACAAAATTAAAGGAAAAAAGGAACGCTGCGTAATCCAGTAGGTCCTTACAGCTACAAACCAAAGTCATCAAAACCAAACCAGACGAATTGGAAAATTTGTTCTTTTTTACTTGCTTATATGTTTCTCTATTGACGATGCTGTTGCTTCTATATATATATAAAAAAAAATAGCTAGGGTTTGCCAGCTTAAGCTGAAGCTACAAAACCCCTAGCCAAAAAACACACTTAGGCACATTGATACCATACCAAACTAGGTTCAAAATTTTTTGCTGTTTTGTTGCTGCAAAAAACAATGGGAATAAATATCTCAGTACCTATTACTAGTCGTGTGACCACAAACGCGGCATTTTATTTACAAATACAAAATTAACTAAAAAGTCGCAGCAACAAATTCGTTTGACGACCTACGATACTTTATCATATTCTACAATATTCTTAGATAATTTTGCATATCATATCCCTTGGTTTTGATGACAACTGACTCGGAAATCAGCAGCCAAAAATAATTAATACAAAGTAATTGTTTATTAGATTGTTTATAAAAAACGTTAGCATTTTTGTTAATTTTGTTCAATATTGGAAACTTGTTTCCAGATGTGAAAAGAAGCTTCTATAAAAATTTCAGGCCTGGACGCGTTTTTGGCTGGCTGTAATTAGCATTTTAGTCTTAGTATACAGTAATTGTTTATTAGATTGTCAATAAAAAACGGTAGCATTTTTGTTAATTTTTTTCAATATTGGAAACTTGTTTCCAGATGTGAAAATTAGCTTTTGTGAAAATGTCAGGCCCAGACGCGTGTTTGGATGGTCG
Organism: Trichopria drosophilae; assembly: GCA_030407085.1. Lineage (NCBI taxonomy): Eukaryota > Metazoa > Arthropoda > Insecta > Hymenoptera > Diapriidae > Trichopria > Trichopria drosophilae. The sequence continues at coordinate 61,968,213 of CM059582.1, read as the reverse complement.
TAATTGGCATTTTAGTCTGAGTATACAGTAAGTGCTTATTAGATTGTTCATGAAAAACGTTAGCATTTTTGTTAATTTTTTTTCAGTTTTGGGAACATATTTCCTGATGTGAAAAGAAGCACCAGTAAGAATTTCAGACCTGGACGCGATGTGGTACTGGGCAATTCGTATTTTTATCCTAACTGTATATACATTGTTGATAAAATCGTCTAAACAATGCCAGCATTTTTGCTAAATTTTTCGCATTTGGAATACGTTATTAGACGTGAATAAAAGTTTATTATCACCCAGAAATAATGGATACACAATGGTGATTTTTATTTTTTATATAGAATAACGAATAAACAATATCGCAATATACTGGTATGAACAAAGGTGTCTAAACCTTAAGTGCATTTGTAAATAGACTAATATATACACATATAATCATCAGATATTTTATTATATAATTACTTTTTAAACATTTGTAGGGCATTAGTATATTAGAATTGATATGCATTCTTAGTTCTTACCATTATGTGTAATTTTACTTATGTAGCCTCCCGGTTATAGTTGCAACCATTATTTTTCTATCGCTGCAAATGAAATTACCGCATACACAGTGTATTCTCTATTTATTTCCGCGTAAATTAAAAAAAAAATTAACTAGATCGATCGAGAATTCGAGCGTCGGCACGACTTATATCCGCTGAATTTCTTTTCAACTGCTTGCCTGTCGTTAACTTTATCAGCGTACTGCCATGCTTGTGAGCCGATTGTAACACCCGTAACTTCCATAACTTTCAAAATCGGTAAAAACTCTTTATTAAAAATGCAAGCAGTACTAAAAGCAGCAAATACAAGTGTTTGTTTACCAACAAACTTGTGTTTAGGAGCTATGTTCCAAACACACGAATTATAACTTTCGTTATTGTTTTAAGTATTAGCGCCTAAGCATCTGTCGAGCACTTTTTCGTCGGTTAATTCCTCATAAATTGGTTCTAAAAGATCTTTCACATCTTCATTGAAAGCCCAAGGATGTTTGAAGTCATGTAATTTATCTGTAGCTACTGCCTTTTGATAACTGTGCCATGAATCTGCTCCAGTTGGACAGTTCTCGTGTTGCGGCTTTGCGTCGGCAGACCACTTGTGATAAAAAGAGGCCAGAATTGCCTTCTTCATAATTACTGCAGAATCAGGGTGAGCAAGCACGGCTTTTTTAAAGTAGCCAGATAATTTTGCCAGTAGCGCTTCAGTGAATTGTAAAGATTTTACCGCAGGTTAGTCACTTTTTTTAGCCCTATTCTTTGTTAGTACTTTTTCACCTCTTTCTAATGCCTCTCTTGTTTCTTTTGCTTTCAGAGCTCTCTTTATTTTCGCAAGTCTTTTTTGCTTCTTTTCCACGTCAATATATACTCTTGCCTACGTGTAAAACACATGCTTTTTCTTTACTTTGAGAGCCTTACCATACGGTTCAATTTCTTGGAGCCGCTTGAAAGTTTTACTGTCACCGTTACCGATGTAATATTCGTACATAATACCGTACGTCTCCACAGATCTCATAAACATGTCTTGCACTCTTTCAACTTCTGTAAGACTGGCACTACCATCATGATCTCTTGTACAATGTCATGCTTCGCAGTGATCTGTAAACCAAGCATCAAACTCTGGGGTATTTGCGGGAAACTTTTGTGAATAATTACTGCATGCTTGACAAATTTTTGATTTCACGGCTACATCTATGACTTTGTTCACACACCTATTAAACTAACAATTCCAAGTAAAGCTGTGAATCCTCTTTTTGGCCACGAACCGTCGTCCGAAACAGTAAGCCTATCTTCGGGTAATCCTGTTTCTTTATTCAGTTCTTGTTCTTCTCTGACAGCTTTTTTAAAAATTATTTCAGTAACAGCCTTTACTGCACAATAAATATGCCGTAAGCTATTATAATAGGCATTTGCACTTAATGCATTCGATGAGATGTCCATCAGTCAACAAAAATTTTATAAACCATAAAAACCAACTCCTATCAAGCGCATAGCAAAAACTATCCTTCTGTTGATTTCGTAACCACTATTTATTTTTGGAGATGAAGGGATTGGTTCATTCTTCTTAAAATTACAGATGATTTCTAGTAGAAAACCTAATCCTTTTAAATCACTTTTTCCGAATCGCACTTTCTGGCCACAGTTTACACAAGCAACTCTTCGCTGCAATAATACAAACACAGATTACTGAACGATCACGTAAGCCAGAGACGGATCGATAGTTACTTCCAATTGCTGCTGGCTGTTTTTCAGTTTTTTAGCAGCAGCACTGGTTTTTTGAATGTTACTATCTAAATTATGTCGATTACCACTAAATCGGATCTTCTTCGTTCTATGCGGTATTCCCGATGATGTTTTTCTATCCATGATGGATTTTTAGTACACACGAAAGAAAAGTTTACAAACGCGTGCAAAGACTGAAGCGAACTATTACCAACGAAAATGTCACGTATACTAAACTAGAAGCTCTGCTGAAACTACAGAGAAGTAAACACTTTTCAAAACCGAAAGGAAACAAAACAATAAGTCGGTCCGATGGAATGTAACAGCTGCTACCACGACGCGACGGGTGCTTAAGCGGCCGGATTTACTGCATACCGCGCTCCGCCTTCCCCTCGTGTATACCTGTTTTTCGGTCGTTCGGGCCTTCGAGACTAATTCTATATTATTTCTGAGAGTAATTCCTAGCGATTTACGAAAAAATAAATTTTCGATTTTTTCAAAATTTTCCATGGTAACCTGGGCTTAACATAGTAGTGTAATGAACGAAATTCTGTCTTTGAAATTGGTCGTAAATTTGATCTTCACGAAAGGCTATGTTATTTTTGAAATATACAGTACCGCTCAAAAGTATGAGCTCACCCTTGCGGAATTTTGGCTAAATTAAAATGTTGATATCTCATCGCCAAGTCAACGTACGGGAAAAATAAAAAATAGGAATTAAAGAAGAGACTTTCAGCTTCTCAGTCGTGGTAGTTTCATTTCAATATATACATTTTTCTACGAGAACTGTTATGGCTACCATGCCTGCTTGACGTGTCCGTGGTCGGTTCAATAATTGTTTATTTATTGCTGCAATCCGAGCTGTTTTTTGTACAAACTTTTTGTCAATTCTGTCCGTTCGCCGTCCTTGGCCGTGTTCAGTGCAGTGTCTCGAACTGTCATGTGCATATTGTAGTGCTGTGCAGTGAAATTAATTGAAGCTTATATGTGCATTTAATTCCGTTAAATATTTATGTATTGGAAAACAAACTGCGTTAATTGTTGAGACAAGTGGCAGCATCTCTTGAATTCTGCACGAATTCACTGCGTTGCTCGGTCGCTTGCTTATCACGCTAGGAATTTTTCAGTGGAAAGTCCGGCAGGGCCGACCAGACTACCTGTTTCTCCTGCGCCTCGTAAACCGACGCCTTAGGCAATCTGCACGCATACTACGGCCGTTCCGATAGTACGCAGGGCCGTCGAAACGCACGTCCGGGCCCCGGGAGTTGGACTTACTTTTCGTATGTCTTACCGAGATTCTCCGACCGACCGCGCAAACCCAAGAGGTCGCCCGTCCACCGCTGCTTCCTGGCTTAAACATAAGGCTAGCTCTACTTCCTCGCGTCATTCTTTTTGGCAGACAAATCGGAAGCGATCTTCGGCGGATTTATTTAATAAGGCACGTGCAGGATTGGCGGAGAACTCTCAGTCGTCCAGCGACCCGGAGGACTGTTGTCAAATTTGCCTCTATTGAAGATAGGGACTCAATTATGGCAGCCAAAGCCAATATCTTGAGAGGCTCGAGAATCTCGATCGATCCGCACTACACGATGAAGGAGAGCAGTATAATGGCCAAGGCTCGGGACCTGGCACGAGAAGCCCGCCGAAATGGAAAACAAGCTCGAGCGGGTTATCTCAAATACGAACTGGATGGAGAGTGGTACCGGTGGGATGATATCGCCCGGGCATTTACACCAAGCGCGTTGCGCGTCAACATCCGAACTCCACCTACACAGAACGACGAGTCACCGATGGAGTACCAAACTGCTCTGTCAAAAAACTCCCATCTGTCTTTACAGAGCAACCAACAACCATAAGCTCGCGGGGTGGCCTTCCGAGGCCTTTACCATCCTGATAAATCCATCGTCTGGTACCCAGCACAGTGACATTCTGGAATTCGCACGGTGCGGCAAACCTAGCAAACTTTTCTCCAGACACTTTGCCAGCTATTCTTTGCTGCACCGAGACCTGGGCAACTAAGCCTTACCATACACTGGTTCCTAAGGCTATGAGGAGCTACGATGTTAACAGGGCTCCTGCTTCAAAAAACCACCGTCCTGGCCGCGCCTCTAGCGGCTTACTCACCGCTGCAGATAAGGACTTCTCACCGAAGATCATCAGTGCGTCACATAATTGTATCGCGGTAAAACTTGCATGTCATCCGGTCAATGTTATTATCTGTAATATGTACTGTAATCCTGTGTCCAACGTTGCGTCTGATCTCTCGGGTCTACAGGATATTTTAGATTCAATTCAGTCTCTTTATCCTGACTCACTCATAGTCATCGGTGGAGACTTTAACGCCAGAATTGGTGATGAGGGCTCTGCCGATCCTGAAGTTCTTGTGGGCTCGAGACTTTACGATGCTCGGTCTTCTCACGACCATTGCTTGTCGTCCCGCGGCAACGCGTTATTAGGTTTTATAAATACGAACGGATTAATTTTAGTAAACGGTCGCTCCGTTAGCGACTGTCCCGCGCACCACACTTTTCTGGGCTCTAACGGATTTAGCTGCGTTGATTTAGTTTTTATTTCGTCTAATTATGCTCATTTAGTTTACGATTTAGAGGTAGGCAGCGACTTATTCAGCTCGGACCACGCCCCGGTTTATCTTACGCTTGATGTTCGTCCCCTCGGCGAACGCCTCGAACTCCCAGCCGAAGTTAATATTAAATACAATCGTTTACGCTGGCGTCCTGACAAAGAGCAAATATTCCGAGATAATTTAGGTCTGTGCCCTACCCTCCCCCCTCATGCCGATCACTTTACTTCTGATGAGCTATACGCATGGTTCTGCAATGCTGTACAAACAGCAGCTCAGACGTCCGGTTTAGCTATAACGTCTGTTTTTTCAAACTCGCGCCTGCGGAATTCTGAATGGTACGACAGAGACTGCCATATAGCTCGCAGAACCCTGCGTTCCCTGCTCACGCGTCTTCGTAACGCCGATTATCGTGAGGACACCCTGTCGCAGTTCATTGAACATAAGCGTTATTACCATGGCCTAGTCAGGCGGAAGAGGGAGTCATTTCGCATTTCCATTCGTGAGTCCTTTGCACGGGTTAGCGACTCCTCGGAGTTCTGGCGGACGGTCGGGAGATTCAGGGTGGGGGGCGACAGAGCGGAGGTAATGTCTCCAACTATTTGGAGTAATTTTCTCCGTGAAGTATACCCTCCCCTTGTGTCTCTGGAGTTCACCTTCTTTGGGGTCGCCGATCCGACATTAGACTCCTCTTTTACGCTCGGGGAACTTAGAGCGGTTATCCGCCGCCTTGGCCGAGGGAAAACCCCCGGTCAGGATAGAATACCAGGCGAGTTCTACTGCGCTTTGAGCCTCAACTGGCTTCTTCTTCTGCTCGGACTTTTCAATAAAACGTTATCGTCTGAAAAATTACCGTAAAGCTGGTCCGAATTGTTTCTCTCTATGATGCACAAAAAGGGCCCTCGCGATGACCCGTATAACTATAGAGGACTGGCCATGGTAAACGTCTGCACTAAAATATTTACGCAACTTATTTGCGACCGCCTTACCTTGTGGGCCACCCAGCGAAACATTATTCCTGAAGAACAATCGGATTTCAGGAAGGGCCGTTCTACATCGGACAATATCTTTTCGGTCTTTTCGGCTGCGCAAATCATGTTAAGGCGCAAAGTGGGTAAACTTTACACTCTCTTCGTCGATTTCAGGAGAGCGTTCGACTCCATCCCGCATGAACTACTTTGGCATAAACTCAACTCCTTAGTAATTAGCTCTAAGCTTATTAGGATACTAAAAGCGCTGTACGATGTCGCAGCAGTACATGTCAGAACACGATACGGCCCCTCAGACACAGTTGAGGTATCGGAGGGCGTGCTCCATCCGGCCGGCTATGCGCTCAGGGCGGAGTTTAGCCTCCTCCATCTGTCCTTCACAGTAGCATCGATGCTTATAAATTGGATCAAGAAAATCCTAGAAATGCCGGAGGTGAGGATACCCATAATCGCCCTTCGCAGGCTTGCGGAACTCGCGTCAGCTGGACAGCTGGACCATGACATGTACAATTGGGCCACTCAGGTATCGGCTCTCTTTGGTCGGTCTCCTCGCGAATTCTGATCGGATCTTTCGCCAACGGGATGGTCTTCTCGTGGCCGGGATCTCCTGGAATCCCTGGGGGCGGACCTTGGAGCCTCGGACCTCCGTAGGTCCTCGGAATCTTCGAGTTTGCTTTTCAACCCGTCTCCGTGTGCCAGGGGTTTCTTGGACTGCTTTCCGGAGCGAGCCCCCCTAGCCTTCATACGCTCTAAGTTACAGGTTCGCCTTGCCACTCAGTATGCCCCACGTTTTGTCCTAGGTCCGGTCACCTTGCGTCTGCAGCCTAAGAGAGACTGCATGTGCTGTAGCCTAGGCCTCCAGGAAACAGTCGTGCACATGTTACTCCACTGCCGTGCGTTCGAGCATATTCGCCGTTCCCTCTGGGGCTTCACCTCAGACCCGGACGATACGCACTCTCGGTACCTTGAGTTTCTCGCTCTTTTAAATAGCAAGTCTCTCTCCCAAACAAAAGCCATCCATCTTTACCTACTCAGAGTTAATGCGTTTCGTGAATCCTGCTTCTGTTTATAATTGAGAGAGGTCCAGCGGCGGGATTGTCTTCGTGCGCAACAGTGACAGTAGGCGTCAACCGGTCATCTTGTTTTAAGCTTCAGCTTGTCTTTTTATTTCTTATGTTTATGTTATCTTGCGTTCATATGCACTATTTTGTAAATCCGATCGTTTTACACCGATTATTTCCGCATAATAATCTGTAACTAACTTTTTGCGATTTTTACACCGGCGCGGTTACTCGTTTTCGTCTTCGTGCGCAACAGTGACAGTAGGCGTCAACCGGTCATCTTGTTTTAAGCTTCAGCTTGTATTTTTATTTCTTATTTTTATGTTATCTTGCGTTCATATGCACTATTTTGTAAATCCGATCGTTTTACACCGATTATTTCCAAATAATAATCTGTAACTAACTTTTTGCGATTTTTACACCGGCGCGGTTACTCGTTTTCGTTTTTTCTTTTTTATATTTTATATGCTGTTCTCCTAATGTATTATCCTTATGGATATTTTATATCTGAAAGGAAATAAATTCATACTACTACTACTAGATTTTTCTACGAACTATTCTCGATTTACTAAAGTCATTTTTTCGTATTATTTCTTTCTTTTTCAATCCGCTCCCATTTTTTTAAAAATGATTGCAGGAGAAATCTACCACGTGTAATCGAAAGGTTATTCTTATAGCTTTAATTTGCCTCTTCGGGCTTTTGTCTAATATTTCTTTGCAAATACTTATTCAATTTTGAACAAATTAATGTGATTTTTTTCAGTCTGCTATATCTCGGAAAATTAACGTGATATAAAAAATGTTTAAAAAACAAAAAGTTTCATTTTTTAATTATCTTTTGGCTGAAATTATTTCAAATTTTTAGATGGAAATATTTTTTTACCGTATTTTGTCGACTTCAACATTTGTTGTGTAACAATCATTTTCGGATGCAAAGTTGCATTTAAACTATGATCAAGTTTAAGATTATGTTTGTCTTTACTATTAGGATGTTTCACGCAAAGCGCGTGGCCTTTTTTTTGAAGAAAGCAAAATTTAATAAATATATACATATACATATACATGAATACAATTGTTGATACCTTCTATGTATAATGTTAAAATAAAGTTCATTGTTCATTTATAAATGCGTGTACATTAATTATTATATCGCAAACTGAGCATAGTTGAAATGCAAATCTAGATCTGTTAATAATCGCAGCACAAAGGCGTAAATTTGACAAAATAGGTTAAAAAAAATTTCCTTCTAAAAATTTTTAAAAATTTCAGCAAATAAACAATTAAAAAATAATTTGTTATATCACGTCAATTTTCCGATATATAGCAGATAGAAAAAAATCACATTATTTTGTTCAAAATTGAATAAGTTTTTGTAAAGAAATATTAGACAAAATCCCGAAGAGGCAAATTAAAGCTATAGAGATTACCCTTCGATTACACGTTGTACATTTCTCCTCCAATCATTTTAAAAAAAATGGGAGCGGATTGGAAAAGAAAAAAATAATACAAAAAAATGACTTTAGTAAATCGAGCATAGTTCATAGAGAAATGTATATATAGAAATGAAACCGCTAATGAGAAGCTGAAAGTCTCCTCTTTAATTCTCTTTACTTATTTTTCCCATACGTTAAGTTGGCGATGAGATATCAACATTTTAATTTATCCAAAATTCCGCAAGGGTGAGCTCATACTTTTGAGCGGTACTGTAGTTTTCGAAGTTACACTGAAAAAATGCAGATTTAAGTGAATATTAGTTTGAATAGTTAAATGCAGATAATGACTTCAATTTAAGCAAGTGTTTTCTTATGGAAAAACATACAAGAAAAAAAATATGGCTTCATATCGGTAAATATTCATGCCAATTGTAGTAAATGTTTGTTTAAGACCATTGGAATAAATATTTATTTGACAACACAATTTTTTCAGTGTAAATTTCATAAAATTCCTTTTATAGCTATTTTTCAAATCACATGTTTCGTTGAATGTAGATATATACCGTTACCACACTTGCGCAGTTGCCGACGAACAACAACTATTAATCAATTCCAGTATTATTTTTTAATCGTCCAAAATAATTCAAAATAGCAACAAATATTTTAAGTAGTACACTAATAATTTTACTCCATGCTTGAAAATTGTTTATAAAACAATTGCATTACGGAAAATTTATTTCCGGAAATAGCAAAATATTTTACGTCCGAATATGATGTGGTCGATTTTTCCGGCGAGGTTATTTGAAGATCAAACATAAAACTCCCGGAACTGCGAATTAACTCAGCGGGAGTGCATTTTCGGGGAAAATGTTAAATACAAAAGTTGAAGGATTTTTCTCTAGCCATTTAACGGTAGTATTGAATTTGACCTTGAAGATTATTCCAAGGTCAAGTTTATTTTTTTAAATAGACGCTAAAAGTACAGAAACGGCCAAATAACTTGGGAGGATTGCACTTTGCGGAAAAAAGTTTCTCACAAAAGTTGTAGGTTTTCTCCTTGGCTATTCAGGCATGATCTGAAATTTGACCTTGAACGTGACTTTTAATGTCGTTTCAGGATCGAATATGCGTAATTTTTTGTGAAATCGATCAAGATTTGACATGACATTTCCGATTTTGTTGAAAATGTAGGAAAAGTTAGTACTTAGGATACATATGAATGTGATATAATGATTTCCCGATATTCTGTAAATTTTCAAAATCGCGGTCACATGAAATTTGAACATTATGAAAAAAATTTTTTTTTTTTAAATTATAGCTTTTCGGATTTTTTTTCGGAATTGGATGAAATTTGGTACACTATAGTACAAAGGTCTGAAATTTTTGAAAAAAATATTTACAATAATAATGTATAATAATAAATATATAAAAAACCAATTTTTATATGTCAATGTGATTTTTAACCATGGTACCCCCTTTTTAATTTTTTAAAGGCACTTTTACTTGATAGCTAATTCTATACAAAATCTTTCGCTCTTTGTAGAATCGTGGTGTCTTTAATAGTTTACCGGCTATGAATTTTGAAAATGTTGAACGCTCCGTGCAACTAGGGAGCGCGCGCCCTGCCGTGTTCTCACGTACGTGCTACCGACGCTTTTCGCCGCGATCAACCTTTTTTCTTGTTTCATTGCTTTTTATTTATGATTGCGAAAAATTTTTTTCGAAAATTTGAAGCATAAAATTTTATGAAATTATGGTTTTATACCTCACGTACGTAAATGCATGATTCGTCAATTTTTATCGTATTAAGACGGTCTTTTTCGTTTTGTCAGTAATTATTTATATTTTAAGAAAAACTGTATGGAAATAATATGTACAGTATTGTTCCTTTTCATTTATCGAATACCGCCAACATCAGCATTACTCGATACTTACCGCTAGGAGGTTGCTGGTCGGAATGTACGCATCATTTTGGCCCTGGAAAGGGCCGATTATGTAACCATGTACAAAATTAGGGACCCCGTGGTTCGTCACTTCCGCAGTATTTTCTAACTCCAAACCCTATTTTAAATTTTTGGCTCTGAAAAGGGCCGATTATGTAACCATGTACCAAATTAGGGACCCAGTGGTTCGTCACTTCCACAGTATTTTTTTACTCCAAACCCTATTTTAAATTTTGTTTACCTTGATTTGTTTACTTTCTTGTTTCACATAACTGAAATAACATTAGACTCAACTGAAGAGGACGTAATTTTACAAGAAATTTGATTTTTATTTACGTGAATAAAAGAATGGAAACCTCTCGTTCCAGACAATGTTTGCGCTTTCTCGCAACGTTCTTTTAGGAGCTCGGTGTGCTCTTCATGCTCTGCAGTAGTAGTGTAAATAAATGTAGTACTCTGCATTGCATCTTTAGCCCATTCGTATAAGTCTAAGGGTGTAGTCAGCTGATTTCCCAGTGTTCGCTGCAAACTCCTTTTCGCACCTAATTTTTTAACAGTCCCTCCAACTCCATCACACGGGCTCTTGCCATATAACGTAGCGAAACACTCCCATTTTGCCTCAATATAAAAGTCTTGAAAAGGATGTGAGAGATCAATAAAATTGGTTTTATTTTTATATTGAGATGCAGTCCCATCACTGAAATATTTAATCTTTTTAACACTTGGATGTTTTTCTTTTAGTTGCTCAATAAATTTTTTTATAAATAAATTGACTGCTACAGCGTCGTGAGTTAAGCATTCTGAAATGATCACGTAGGACTCATGAAGTATGTTCTTATCTTTTTTATAGTACACTACGATAGGATGAAGAGTTACTTGCGCATTGTTCCAATGGTAACTTTGAATGGCATCCTGAATGATGCAAAGTCACAAAGAACCACAAATTCTCGTGGACTTAACCAATTTTATATCTTCTAAAAATGTACTTTGAGACTTTGCAATAAAATCATGCATCAAAAGTTTCAATAAATCAGCAGCTAATTTATCGATGAAATCATCGACATTATCAGTGATATTTTTCAAATCACTGCGATCCGTTGATGTCCATTTTTTATAATTAATGTCATCAATTAAATTCTCATCAAATAACTCTTGTAAAACAATTCTTCCATTGCTCACCCCAGGACATTCAAATTTTTGAAAAAAGTATTTCACAATCATAAGTAAAAAACAATGAAACAAGAGAAAAGGTTGATCTCGGCGAAAAGCGTCGGTAGCACGTACGTGAGCACACGGCAGCGCGCGCACTCACGAGTTGCACGGTGGGATCAACATTTTCAAAATGCATATCCGGTAAACTATTAAAAAAACCACGATTTTAAAAAGCGCTGAAGATTTTGTATAGAATTAGCTATCAAGTAAAGGTGCATTTAAGAAATTAAAAAGGGTGCACCGTAATTAAGAATCACTTTGAAAAATAAAAATTGTTTTTTTTTATATGTATATTTATTATTATAAATTATTATTGTAAATATTTTTTTTTAAAAGTTCAGACTTTTGTACTATAGTGTACCAAATTTCATCATCATGTTCAAATTTCATGAGACCGCCATTTTGTAAATTTACAAAATATCGGAAAATCGTTTTACGACATTCATATGTATCCTAAGTACTAACTTTTCGCACATTTTCAACAAAATCGAAAATGTCATATAAAATCATTATCCATTGCACAAAGAATGACTCCTATACTTGTTTTAATAGAAGCACATATTTTTGATAATAGGAATGGAAAGAGCGGGCAATTTGACGACCGGATGTGACTTTGATCATGACCTAGACCATGCGCTTGAAGGTCAATTCAAGGTCAAGTTAACTTTGGCAGTGGAAATTTCTGTAAATTAACCCGTAAATTGGTATCTGCGGGTTCTCGAGGTCGCTGATTACGAATAGGAAGTCTTTTTTCAAAAATCCAAGATACCGGATACAATATGGTGGACGAATTTTAAAAGATTTTATTGAAATTTCTTGTAATTTTAATCTAGGAATGTTTTGGGTTGGTGATAAATTATACGACATGCTATACCAGAAAAAATAAGGTACACCCAGGATGTGCCATGAGGAGGCTCCTATGTACGATTTACATGCCATTTTTTTTATTATGTTTTTTTTTTTTTTTAATATTTTTGCGCTTTTTACGTTTTCTATTTAATTTATATTACACGGCCAACTAAGGAAAGGGCAAGTGAGCACCCGGCCAACTAATGTAAGAGCAATCGAGGACCCGGCCAAATAAGGCAGGTGTTATGTTAATATAACGAATAAAGATGGTCATTGCACACAAGCTTTTTAAGTGTGTCATCTTAAAATTAATGCTCGAACGCTCTTTGCACATGCGCATACAGCGAAATTGCCCATGTTAGCGGCAATCGGCAAATTTCCGACTGATTTACCAGCGCGCAATAACCTGGGATTTGTGCAGGTGTGACCAAAAGTTTTTTTGCTTTTTCTTGATCCTTTTCAAACTTGGTCAATCTTCCTCGATCATTGACGATCTTTTTCGATCTTTTTTAATCTTTCTCGATGATGTACGTGTTGCGCTATAACAGCGCAATTCGTACTCCACGCGCCATCTGTGCGTCAGCGCCCGTACCTAGTACGACTTTGTACCCGATACGTTACCGACCTCGCCACGGCGAGGATCAAAATTGAAATCCGCGGGCGTTTTCCAAGAAGTGAAGGCGCTGATTTCCATTATCCGGCGTTAAACTCTCACTTCCTGGAAAGTGCCCGAGAAGATTTCCGCCGGAAATCTTTACAAAAAAAAAATAGAAATCTAGCGACCGTACATCCGTGCGCTTCGCGAATGTGTCGCTCCGAAAATTTGAAGATTTTCGCCCGCTCTTCAAAACTCCATCGCGTTTTGAAGTGATCGATAATGATCGAGTGAGTTGCCTCACTATCCGCATTCGATCCTTTTTTATTGTAAATTGCGCCGCCAGTGAAAAAGTGAGTTGCGTAAAAAAAAGGGAACAATTTTCTCGTCGCCACGTGCGAACCTTTCCGCCTTTACGCCAAAATCAGACATTTTGTTACGCGCTAATTTTATAATGCTCAGTGAATTTTTAATCATTAAAGCTGTTTGTGAGTGCTAAGAACTCCGTTTTATTTCAATTATGCAATTTTCCTGATCTAATAAACGCTACGGCGATGATCCTGGACCCGCAACCGCGTGCAGTGATTTAATATTAGTGCAAATCCTGCACCGAAAAACATTTGGCGATCCTGCCAGGATCTATTCCTAGCGTTTTAAACGTAATAATTAGAACTGCAATTTCGGAATTTTCGGGCAATTTTCGTAACCTTTCGGACAATTTCGGACATTTGTGGACGCATAGTGCCAATTCTGGATTACAGTGCTGGATTTTAGTGACTGTGAACCCCTGTGAAAGTGCATAAAAAAGTATACACGCATAAATTCAAATTTATGCGAGCGCGCCGCGCTAATCATATTAAGTAGGTGCCTACTTAACGCGCACGCTCTCGGCTACCTTCGGCCGTTTTCGGAATCACCAGATTCCACTCCTCCTCAGGCCGACTCGTGACGTCACGGCGAGTTGCCTCTCCACTTCACCGAACGGCGTCAACACGTCTCGGTGGCAGTCGGTTCCTTCCGCAACTGACTTCGGACGCTCCGGAGGTTCCCACCCACCGAGCGCGCTATTGGGCACGAGTTGACTTTCACTTTCGCGGTCGACCAATCAGCCGGTTGGACGGACCGCCCCAATCCTTCCGTGACTGCATTCTCTTGGCAGATCCCGAGCCGCGCGTATCAATAGAAGCGCTGAATTTCGTGTGCACTCACGTGAAACGAAACGTCTTTTCACGTCGTTCAATTAAAGTGCATACGACCGCAACACCATGACTCGCGGAAAGCACGGAGAAATTAGCGAGGCGTATCATGCCTTTGTGCAACTTATGGTGTTGCAGAGTGATGGATTGAGTGTGCTGAAGCGAGCAGCTGCTATGCTGCAAAAACCTGACCTGACCTATGACCAGGCGGTCGCTCGGCGCAATTTGATTCAAACTGCATGGCAGGCCATGCAGCAGCGCCACAATGAGATGCTGCCATACAAGGAATTAGCAAATTGCAGCACCGAGTCATACTTCACGGAGGATTTCTTCGCAACTGCAGAGGAGGTTTTTATTGATACAGTGGCTGGCCTGTCTGCTGTTATCCGCTTGTCCGCTCCTCCTGCCACAACGCAGAGTACCACCACCGCACCAGCATCCACTCCAGTCAACACTGAAGGACACCGAAGGTCGCAAGTACCTGCATTAAAATTACCGCGTTTCTCCGGGAACTTTTTTGAATGGTGAGCCTTCCGTGATCATTTCCAGGCGCTCATTTTAAATGATCCTTCCTTCGACTCATTCCAGAGATTATATTATCTCAAGTCGTGTCTTGAAGGTGAAGCAGCTTTCCTACTGCGACACATTGACATCACCGCAGAAAATTATGAAGTAGCCTGGAAACTACTCACAGAACGGTTCGAAAACAAACGCCGTTTATTATATTTACTATTAAATAAGCTATTTGCATTGCCTACGATTTCTCGCGAAGGGTCTCCCTTAGACCTTCGACAGCTGATGGACTCTGCGCAAGAGTCAGTCGACGCGTTGATAAAACTTGGTCGCCCGGTAAGCGACGACATCATAGTTTACTTAATTTCCCAGCGACTCGATCGAGGTACTAGAGAAGCGTGGGAGTTTTCACTCGACGGGGACGACTTTGCAACATATGCGCAATTACTTAAGTTTTTAAATTCTAAAGTGCGTGCTCTTGAATCCTTGCCGCCTAATCCGAAACAGTCTCGTCAATCAGTCGTTTCACCGCGAGTCAAAACGTCCACTACTCCGCGTTCGTCAGTCCATTTAGCGAATTCCAAATTTGTTGTAAAATGCATCTTGTGCGAAGATGCACATCCGGTTTACAGATGCAAAGCATTTCATGAAAAGTCGGTGCCCCAACGATGGGATATCGTACGGAATCATTCGGTGTGTTTTAATTGTCTTTCTGCGTCGCATCGAACCGAGGGATGTAAAAGTGAACATTCGTGTGCCAAATGTAAAAAGCGCCATCATTCACTTTTGCATTCTCAACCGCCCACCGTATCCAACACGCCAACAGAAGCAAGTGCCTCAACTTCAACTGCTCCAGATGTCAGTGTCAATCTGGTGCAGTCGCATCTCAGCACTCCTCAAGTGCCAGCCCAGGTAATTCTTGCGACCGCGTGTGTGCTGGTGTTCGGAGCATCACAACGTGTCGTGAAGTTACGAGCGCTGTTAGACCAGGGATCGACACATACCTTTATCTCCAAAACTGCTGTCGATGCCCTGCGTACCAAAACATACTTGACGTCAATGAACGTGAGCGGGATCGGTAGTGCCTATTTCGATTAGTTCGGTTAAAACCAAAGAAGTCGCGTTATCCACCGAAGCCCTGGTTCTCGATCAGCTGACGTCGTATGTACCGAAATTTCGTTATCCTTTGTCACGCTGGTCCCACTTGAGCGGTCTCGAGTTCGCGGATGGGGATCCGACAGCTGACACGGCGATTCACGTCATTATCGGCGCGGATCTGTACGCGTATGCGCTTCGTGACGGAATCATTCGCGGTCGACGCGACGAGCCGGTCGCGCTCAACACTATCTTTGGATGGGTCCTCTCGGGTAATAGCAATACTGCGAGTGAGGCAATTGACACTCCCACCGCTCAGGTGCATCACATGCATCTGCCAAAGGATGACCTTAATCTTTCCTTATCGCGTTTTTGGGAAGTAGAGGAGGTTAACGCCGCGAGTCCTGCTTCAGAGGATGACGTCATTTCTGAGCGTCATTTTAAGGACACACACTCACGCACTAATGACGGTCACTACGTGGTGCGCATGCCACTTCGCGATGACCCTTCACGCGCTCTCGGTGACACCTATCGCCGCGCACTACAATGTTTATCCGCGATTGAAAAGCGTATCGCGAATCGACCCGAGGAACGCTCAGTGTACGAGGATTTCATGAATGAATATAAAGTTCTCGGGCACATGAAACTTGCGCCCAAGCACTCGAGTGTTTCTACCATCGTATACCTCCCCCACCATCCAGTCGTAAAGGTTACGAGTACGACCACAAAGACCAGAGTCGTCTTTAATGCGTCTGCGATTTCCACGTCTGGCAAATCCCTCAATGATTTGCAGTTCGTTGGCGCCAAATTGCAAGCAGATCTACCCTTACTGCATCTACAATGGCGCTCTTACAGATTGGTGTACACTGCTGACATCGAAAAGATGTACCGGCAGATTCTGATCGATCGCCGCGACATCGATCTGCAGCGCATCTTGTGGCGTGGCCACCCTTCAGATGCCGTCTCGGAATACCAGCTGTTGACCGTCACATACGGGACAGCAAGCGCCCCTTTTATGGTGCTCCGAGTCCTCCGCCAATTAGTCGAGGATGAAGGTGATGCCTTTCCCCTTGGAAAAGACGTAGTGCGCTCTCATATGTTTGTGGATGACGTGCTGTTCGGAGCAGACACTATCAAGGACGCAATCGCGATACGAGACGAAACTATCGCCTTATTGGGCAAGGGTCATTTTACGTTGCGTAAATGGTCTAGCAACTCTGTTGCCTTGCTAGAAGATATTGATCCGTCCAATCACGGGCTCTCCTGTGACAAGGCACTTCAGAGTGATGACAGTGTGAAAATTCTTGGCATCGCCTGGCGTCCAGCCACTGACTCATACTGCTTCACTTTGAATTTGTCGCCCCTCACAGTGACCACAAAGCGAACGATACTCTCCCAGATCGCTCGCATATTCGATCCCCTTGGGTGGCTTGCGCCGGTCGTTGCCGAGGCTAAGCATCTGATGCAACGCCTATGGCTGTGCAAGGTACCCTGGGATTCTCCCGTTCATGCGAACCTGCAAGCTGCATGGGACGCCTTTTTTGACGCTCTTCCTGCGCTTTCCGCTCTTTCGATTCCTCGCTGGCTTGGTACATCCCCAGCCAGTCAAGTTGAACTTCATGGATTTTCTGACGCCTCCATGAAAGCGTACGCTGCCATGGTGTACGCTCGTACGACGTCATCGACGGGTATAGTCGAAGTCCATTTATTGACTGCGAAAACTAGAGTGGCGCCTTTGAAACAGGTGTGCATCCCACGCCTAGAGCTGTGTGGCGCTGTCATCCTTGCACGCCTTATCAGCCAACTTAAGTCGCTACCAGTCTTTGCACATTGCGCTGTCCAGTGCTGGACAGACGCAACCATCGTGTTAGCATGGCTCCGAGGCCAATCCAACGACTGGAAAATCTTCGTCGCAAATCGCGTAGCCGAGATTCACACCTTGATCCCAGAAATCTCATGGCGACACGTCCCCGGGACGGACAACCCGGCCGACTTAGCGTCGCGCGGTATGTCAGCTGCGGAGATTGCTTCCTCAGAGTTGTGGTGGCATGGGCCATCTTGGCTGGCCTCCGAACCGTCCAGCTGGCCACACCTTACGCCATCGGTCATTGAAAGTGACCAGCTTGAACGGAACTTTGCCGCGCACCACGCCGACGTCGAACCTGATGTCGTTCCGCAGATCTTTTACGACTTCTCATCTTGGCCTCGAATGTGCCGAGTCCTCGCTTGGTGTCTGCGATTATCCGGGAAATGGCGAGCTAAAGTCGCCGGATTATCGCGGGCTGAGGAACTGCGTCTTGCCGCGAATCGCATATTTTCGGTCGAACAGCTCCGCACGTTCGCGCGCGAAATTGACCTGTTGACGAGTAACCCGGTGGAACAAGATGGGTCACGTCATCTTCAAACGGGTCAAACGCTGCCCGTACACAGTCAGTTACGCCGTCTCAATCCGTATCTGGACTCCAGTGGATTACTACGGGTAGGCGGCCGCCTGTCGCTTGCCAACCTACCGTATAATGCGAAATTCCCTGCGATTTTGCCACAAGGACATGTCGCGGTTCTGCTCGTTCGTCACGCGCATGCTCAGTGTCTCCACGGAGGGATCACACTGACGCTCAGTACCTTACGTACGCACGTCTGGGTATTGCGAGCCAGAAAACTGGTTAAGTCTGCCATTGCTCACTGCGTACCTTGTGCTAGACAACTCGCAGAGGTACCTGTTCAAATGATGGGGTCGTTGCCGCCGGCTCGCGTTACACGTCCGCTTCGCGCATTCATCGAGTGCGGTGTCGATTACGCCGGCCCATTTCGCGTAAGACTCGCTAGCGGTCGAGGTGCAAAGTCGCACCCCGCTTACATTGCGCTATTCATATGCATGGCATCGCGCGCCGTGCATATCGAAGTAGTAAGCGACTACTCGTCTGACGCTTTTCTCGCCGCCTTTCAGCGTTTTACGTCTCGCCGCGGTCTTCCACGCGTCGTCCACAGCGACTGTGGAAAGAACTTCGTTGGCGCCGACAAGGAACTGCGAGCTGCCTATCGCGCCGCTATCAGCTCCGAGAAGCTTCGCGTTCGAGTCGCGGATGATGGAGTGGAGTGGAGCTTCATTCCGCCTGCGGCACCTCATTTCGGGGGGCTGTGTGTGCTCGTATCGAGGCGTGTCTGAATTCGCGTCCGCTCGCGCCTTTGCACGAGGACATAGAGAGCCTCGAAGTGCTGACTCCTGCGCACTTCCTTGTCGGCGGCCCGATAATCTCGTCACCAGCGCCATTTACAGACGATTTCTCGATTTGTCGCTCAACTCGGTGGAAATTGTACCGACAGTTGCTGGACCAGTTCTGGACGAGTTGGTCAGGAGATTATGTCGCGTCCTGTCAACATCGTTCGAAGTGGTTCAGTCCAACTACATCTCTCGTTGTCGGGCAGATCGTCCTTCTGCGAGATAAGGACCTGCCTCCAGCCCAGTGGAATTTGGCTCGTATCACTGAGTGTCATCCAGGTCACGATGGTCTGGTTCGCGTCGTAAGAGTGAAGACAGCCACATCGTCATATCTCCGGCCTATCACTAAATTGGCTCTGCTGCCGATCGCGATCAACAGTGATACGACACCAAATTCCCCACGTTTGTTTAAGTTTAGTGTGATCCTCTATAGATATAAGGCCTCTAGTGTTAAGTTCATTGCGGTACCGATACCGCAAGGCGGCCGGTATGTTGCGCTATAACAGCGCAATTCGTACTCCACGCGCCATCTGTGCGTCAGCGCCCGTACCTAGTACGACTTTGTACCCGATACGTTACCGACCTCGCCACGGCGAGGATCAAAATTGAAATCCGCGGGCGTTTTCCAAGAAGTGAAGGCGCTGATTTCCATTATCCGGCGTTAAACTCTCACTTCCTGGAAAGTGCCCGAGAAGATTTCCGCCGGAAATCTTTACAAAAAAAAAATAGAAATCTAGCGACCGTACATCCGTGCGCTTCGCGAATTTGTCGCTCCGAAAATTTGAAGATTTTCGCCCGCTCTTCAAAACTCCATCGCGTTTTGAAGTGATCGATAATGATCGAGTGAGTTGCCTCACTATCCGCATTCGATCCTTTTTTATTGTAAATTGCGCCGCCAGTGAAAAAGTGAGTTGCGTAAAAAAAAGGGAACAATTTTCTCGTCGCCACGTGCGAACCTTTCCGCCTTTACGCCAAAATCAGACATTTTGTTACGCGCTAATTTTATAATGTTCAGTGAATTTTTAATCATTAAAGCTGTTTGTGAGTGCTAAGAACTCCGTTTTATTTCAATTATGCAATTTTCCTGATCTAATAAACGCTACGGCGATAATCCTGGACCCGCAACCGCGTGCAGTGATTTAATATTAGTGCAAATCCTGCACCGAAAAACAGTACGCCTTTTACGATCTTTATCGACGTTTCATGATCTTTTTCGATATTTCTCGATCTTTATCTATCTTTTTCGATATTTCATTGTTGAACTTTTTCGATTTTTGTCAATCTTTCTAGATATCGACACATTCTCAATCTTTATGCATACATGTCTCTCGATATTTCTCGGTCTTTTTAGTCTTTGTCGATCTTCTTTGATAACGGTCGATGTAGGATAAGCCAGATCTTCAGAATGAATAACTTCTAAACACCGTAAAACATCGAAGACGATCAAAAAACATCGGAAACGATTGGGAAATCTCGATAAAGATCGAGAAATATCACAAATGATCGATTGAGATTGCAAAAAGTCGTAGGAGATCTAAAAGATGGAAAGATCGTGAAAGATGGAAAAATATTGAGAAAGGTCAGAAAAGATCGAAAAAGATCAAATCAATCAAAGGTCAAATCTCCAATCATGATTGAATAGCCAAGAAATAAACCTACAACTTTTGTGTGAAACTTCTTCCCTAAAGTGCAATTTTCCAAAGTTATTTGGCCGATTCTATACTTTCGGCGTCTATTTAAAAAAATAAATCTGACCTTGGAATAAACTTCAAGGTTATGTTTAAGGTCAAATTCAATATCGTTATATAGCCAGAGAAGAATCCTTCAACTTTTGTATTTAAGATTTTCACCGAAAATGCACTCCCGCTGAGTTAATTCGCAGTTCCTGGATTTTTCTGTTTGACCTTCAAATGACCTTGCTGAAAAAATCGACCATGTCATACTCGGACGTAAAATTTTGTGCTCTTCCTGAATCCATGAAACAAATAGGGGTTTCCATTTGACGAAATAAACTTGACCTTGGAATAACCTTCGAAGACATGTACAAGGTCAAATTCAATGGCATCGTTAAGTAGCCGGAGAAAAATCCTTCATCCTTTGTATTTAAGATTTTCTCCGAAAATGCTCTCCTGCTGAGATATTTAGGCGTTTCCATACTTTTGAATCACCCTGTAAATATAAAGGGTGTTTTTTAAGCCCGATATAACTTCAAATTGTAAAAAATAACATAAAAATTAAATTTTAATAAAAGAGTTTCCACTATTTGTTTCTGTATACTCTGGAAAATCATCATGAATAGACTCACGCTTGAACAACGCTACCAAATTATTCCAATTTACTTCGAAAATCTGAGACTGTAAGAGTGACAAAAAAGTGTTAAAAATGTTAGAAAAGCGTGCCAAAAGAGTTAACAAAGAGTGAATTTGGACAAAAAACGCTTAACGTACGCTTAACGACTCTTCGATTTTTTGCCAGGGAGCTAAAGATTGTGTTAAGCGTCATAAGCGTGAATTTGGACATTTTTAAGGCTTCATTTTTTTCAGGGTTGTTTTAACAATTTAATAGAAATATACATCTGTTTTCATAATTTTTTAAAGACAGTAAATATTTTACAATACTGTAATTCATTGTGTATCATAGAAAAAGATCTTATTACAATTATTACAAAAAGATTCGTGGGCATATTTCATTTTGCTTAATATTCCTCGATTACTTCCAGTTTGGGTTATTGAAAAAATTCTTTTGTGCTTCCTGACTACGAATAACTTTTTCTTTAACTTCCGTTTTCAATAAGTCAAATCTATTTATAAATTTTCTATTAATTTGCAATTCTGCTGGGCTAATACCGGTGAAACAATGTGGAGTTGATCTCCAATAAAATAAGTACTTGGCTAACGCGTCTTGACTATCAGCTTCTAATCTAGGTAATTCAAACTTGCTCTTAAAGGTCTTAACAGCGTTTTCTGCAGCACCGTTCGATGCTGGATGGTACGGTGGAGTTTTAATGTGACGAATTCCATTTTTTCTAAGAAATTTTTTGAACGCATCTGATGTTAATGTTGGACAATAATCGGTCACAACTGTGAACGGTAAACCCCAGGTGCAGAAGTATTCTTTAAAAGCTCTGATTGTATTTCCGGCTTGAATGTTTGTCATCTTTTTTACATCAACCCATTTGGAATATGCATCCACTATTATTAAACCATTTCACTCGCGACCGGCCCTAAAAATCCGCGTGTATCCTATTATTAGGTCCGTCCGGCCATTCCCGTTTTTTTTGCATTTTTTAAATACGGTTCACACGTTTTACTACGTTTCACACGTGTTCGATGTTTTTATCGATGTTAGGCCACCAGATGTAAGATCTCGCTAGCATTTTCCGAACTACCCCCATGTGTGAACTATGTAATTCTGCCAGTAATTCTTTTCTCGGGGATTTAGGAATTACTATTCTATGTCCCCACATGACGCAACCTTTTTGCACGGATAATTATCGATTTTTAAATGCATATACTTTAATTTCATCCGCTACCTTGCTTGGCCAACCTTCCTGAATATAACGCTTTACTATCCTTAATTCGTCATCACTTTCAGTTTCGGCACTTACATTTGGAATAACTTGTACATCATCTATCACGAAATTTAAATAAGAATAATCGTCATTTCCGTTATCACTATCTTGACTGTCGTTTCTAATTGGAAACCTGGACAAGCAATCAGCGTTAATGTTATTCTTACCAGCTATATGTTTAATTATAACCGGAAAAAAATACGGCTTAACGTTGAACTCTTGCTGCTGCCATTTGCGGAATACCTTTTTTCTCACCAAATATATAAATAAGTGGTTTTATGATCGGTTTCTAAAACGAAAGGTCTTCCATAGACAAACTGATGAAAAGTTTTAACTCTGAACACTAATCCTAAGGCTTCTCGATCTAATTGAGAATAGCCCGTTTCCGCTTTGCTCAACGTTCTTGAGGCGTATGCAATCGGTCTTTCTTTATTGTCTTTAAGAAAATTCGACAATACCGCCCCTACCTCATGTGGTGATGCATCTGTTGTGATTTTAACGGGTAGTTCTGGGTTGTATTGCATAAGTACCTCACTTGAAGCTAATCTATCTTTAATTGTATTAAAAGCCTTTTCGCATTCGTTAGACTAGTTCCATCTTACCCCTTTTCTTAGCAATTTATACAATGGGCTCATTATTTCAGAAAATCCACGAATAAATTTCGCATGATAGTTCACGGATCCTAAAAATACTTGTAGCTCTTTAACTTTTCTTGGTCTCGGCAATTTTGTAATCGCTTTTACTTTACTATTAGATATTTTAATACCCTCTGCCGATAACTCATAGCCCAAAAATGTAACTTTATCGCTACCGAATTGACATTTCGATTTTTCTAATTTTATTTTTAATATTCCTCTTTCTCTAAATCTTGCTAATATCGCTTCTAATCTTCTGTCGTGTCCTTCCTGATTTGCCCCCGTAATTAAAATATCATAAAAAAAAAACTATTACTCCATCTACGTCTGACAATATCTTTTTCATCTCCCTTTGGAATATTCCCGGCGCCGAAGCTACGCCAAACGATAATCTCTTAAACGCAAACAACCCTTTATGCGTACTAATAGTCGTTAATAACTGTGACTCTTCATTTAACTGTAACTGCTGATATGCGTTTGACATATCTAATTTGCTAAAAATTACGCTCTGTTTTACTGAAACTAACAAATTGTATTCTCGGGATTGGATGTCTATCAATTCTTAAATTTGGATTTAATGTAATTTTATAGTCATCGCAAATTCTGATGTCGCCATTTTTCTTAAGAACCGGTACAATTGGTGTTGCCCACTTGCTACTTTTAACAGGATATATAACGTTTTTTGTTTCTAACCTCTTTATTTCTTTGTCAATTTTACTTTTTAACGCATAAGGAACTGGACGGGGCTTACAGAATATTGGTTTTGCGTCGTCTTCAATCAAGTTCAAATTTATCGTTATTAAAAGATCCTAATTCTTTCGAAAAAACCGTATTATGTTTCTTAAGTATTTTTTTTTAATTTGATAGTTCATAATTTTCCACTTTATTAATATTTTCGTCAACTTTATCTTCAATTATTTTAAAAGCTGTAATCGAATCTCTACCCATTATCGGTAAGCCCTTTTTCGGTGATAACAATAACTCTAACATTTTACTTTCACTTTGAAATTCCACTTTAACATTGATTTTGCCAATCGGAACAATTAGATCGCCTGAACAACTCTGAAATGTTCTATTTGATCTTTCTAATTTTAAATTTTTCAATCTCGAATTTACAAAAAATTCTTTGGAAAAACCCATTATTGGTGACCCTGTGTCAATTTCAAATTTGAACTCTAACCCTTCAATTTTTACTACCGTTTCGTAGGGTTTTACAGACTTAATCGTTTCAACGAATTTTACTCGAATCGAATAGAGGTTATCAAAATCCTCTGACAAATCGCATTCCTTCAAATAATTTTACTTTGAACTCAATCTGGCTTTATCTTTAACATCATTTTTTGCCTTTTCTTTACTATTAAATCTTTTCGTGAAACTTCTGTTCGATTTACAAACTACGGCTAAGTGACCCTGTTTATGACACGAATTACAAGTATACGACCTAAAACGACAATCCTTCGCGTAATGATTCGATTTTCAGCAACAAAAACATTTATTTTTACTAACATCATCCCTTGCTTCTCGCTTACCACTATTATTCGCAATCTTCTTTTTGTTGACGTAGTTGATCTTCTCTTGATCACCCCTGAAGTCAGGCTTCGATTCCGGTGCTCCTCTACCTGCAATCTCGAACGTTGTTACCATCTCGACTGCTTTTTCGAAAGTCAAATCATTTTCACGTAGTAGCCTCTTTTGTAGTGTTTCAATGTTTATTCCCCAGACGAATTGTCTAATAGTAATGGTCCTCATATTCTCGTTCTGATTTGTACTGAAATTGCAATAAATTGAAGACTTTCAAATTTTCCACAAATGACTTAATGTCTTTCTTTTCCTTCTGTTTACACTGCTTAAATTTGAACCTTTCCAACATAACATTTGGTTCTGGTTCCATGTGAGCCTTCATAATCGCCGCAAGCTGCGCGTATGTTTTGGCACTTGGTAGATCCGGTGAACACAAATTTCTCAAAATCGAATAACCTTCACTGCCAATCAAGGTCAAGAATAATGCAGCTTTTTTCTCTTCTCGTACGTCATTGGCAATAAAATATTGCTGTAATCGTTCGTGCCACAATGTCCAATTTTCGTTTCTAGAATATTCGTTAATACTACCAATGGTCGGCGCCATTTTGCCTTTCAGATTCTCGAATACCAGCTTATTCTGATTTGGCAACTGACCTTCTCTATTAATTTGCTCTCTTGATTGTTGCAGATCTTTGTTAACTTCTTCTAATTTCCGTCTCCAAACTTCTAATTTGCTTTTGTCGGCTTCCAGTATTTTCAATTCTACTTGCAATTGCTCCTCGTTCATGCTCTCGCGCTCCTAGTTCCATTGTAATTTGGCCCTTTGCCACTTTGTTGTTTCTTTACACTTTACTATTTTTCTTCCGTTTCTACACTTTGACCCCTTCCAGTCTCACCATTATTCACCTCGTCGCTAATTGTAATGTCTTGAAAGTCATTATTCGATATTATAAAATAAATTAATAATTAAAGAGTACAAAGGAACAATCGTCATGTGCTCGCGGAAGCCGAGGACGGAATGCGCGCGGCAACAGCGGTCCACGACGCACGTCTCTGCATAAGGGCGCTTTTACATGAACGGTCTAATGACCTATAGTTACTTTTGCTGATACATCACAGCCGGAAAAATCGGAGTCAACGGCACGTGCAAAGGTGCAGAATATTCAGATACATATGGTTCTTGGAGTAACGTTGCGGTACAAGAAACGGCAAAGATTTTTATCTAAAAATATAAAACGAGAGTTATTTTAAACGAAAATAGAATTCACTTAAGATCAGGAGTCTCATACCCTATAATAGACTATAATTGCTTAGATCTCCAAGGAAGAAGCATATTCTGGAACATAATGCCAAAGGATTTTTACGAATCATACAAGTATGATGTAATATACGAAGGTTCAGTAGACAAAATATACCACGAAGAAAAAACAATATTATACTCATTGACAACACACGAAATAACATTCACACTAATCTTAAAAGGAAAGAAAAATACTTGCAGTTACAAACTTTCTCTTACTGACCCTCTGAAACTATTAATACTGGAAAATAAAAATGACGCAAGCTTCAAAAAGCATCTCGTTAAAACAGTGAATTCAAATATATTCACGTATGTCAACTTGAAATTGGTTTACGTCGAAAAACACTTACGACCCCAAATAAAACAACTTTATTACGATTTTCTAACACAAATATGCGAATTAGAAAAAGAAGTATTCAGAACTTGATTATCACTAGCAATCCAATCACCAGACGAATTCGCATATAATATTATAAAAGATCCCGGATACATGGCAGTAACAGCAGGAGAAGACGCATACATAACGAAATGCATCCCAGTAGGAGTTAGCATAAGAAGAACCGATGTATCTTATTCACATTTGCCAATCAAATATCAGGAACATTCTATCTTCACGACTCCCAAAACCAGAATTTGAATAAATAAAGTAACACAAAGTAGTGGTGCAGAGCACCAATGTACTCTGTAAATAACGTCTGGTATAAGCTCCACCCCAATCCAGTACAATCAAAGAATCCCGGCGAATTAAAACCACTTACAAAACAAACATGGACTTATGTAAATCTTGAAAACTTAGCAACATACGGAGTCTATAGCTTGGACGACCGTAGAAAATTAAAAGAACACACAATGTTCTTACTGTGTATTAAACACAGTAGCTAGAGGGAGGACAGGAAAAATAACAAATTAGCAAAGCACAGCTATAAAAAATATGCTAGATAAAAACACAATTGGGAAAAAGACGAAAACAGCTGGCGAAAAAATTTGGAGAAATTTTATGATTTTCGGAACAACTACAGCAGGAATTATGGGTATACTACTCGTCATAAAACTTTTGAAAGCTGTAATAGACACAGTGATCCATAGATATGTACTACATACAGCTTACGGATCGTCTATTTTCCTATTTGGCGTAATATCTCGGCAACGCACTTAGTATTATACATCGCCGGTAAAATCACTAATAGAAAGAGTAGTTCTCATAATCATAACAATGTTAGATATCAAAAATTGAGATGGAAGAAATACAGATTGACCAAAAACCACAAACCTCTTTAGACTATGATCCGCAACCTTCCGCTCCATTGTCACAAAAAATTTAAAAACAAATGGAATCTTTGACACCGATATCAAACCAAAACCGGAATTACCAATTAAGCTCTATTTCAAGCTCCAAACAAACCATGATCAACTTCCCGAACTTCCACCAACAACATATCTAGCTAATAATGAAGCATTTAGGCTAAACAAATAATAAATATCTAGATGCAAATTGACATAAAATATATATTCACGAAATTTTTTACAAGAATCAAACAAAGAAGGAAAAAGAACAAAAAGAAATAATAAAATGATAATCAAAATAATAACAATTCTTACTATAATACATACAGTTAGAGATGGATTCTCAAAAGGGCATATAGCAAACGACACAAAATGTCACAACAACAAACTAATCTCAGAACTAGAATTACTACCGTACAAACTGAGTGCCAAGACATGCTGGAGAATTAAAAACGAAAAATAAGCACAAGGATTTTTTGTCAAAATAGAAAGAATAGAAGATCACCAGGTACGAAGTACCGTAAGAGTGCGGGTAGGTTTCTGACCCGTTGCAGAGAATCTTCGTGACACCGGTTTATCCTCGTGGAAGACATTGCTTTAAATCAATGCGCATGCGTGCTTTTCGGGTGTAAAATCAGATTCGATTACATTTTGTGCATATAGTGGTGAATAGGAAGCTCGGTGATCCGTCTATATGAAAAGTAATGCTCAGTCTAAAAACTTCTTATATCTTGACCGTTAATGATGCTTCTTGGCTTCGGAAATGAGTTCGGAGAGAACGACATTGGATATTTCTCCCGTTAATTGATTTTTTTTTTAAATTTAAGTAATACGTTGTCACAGTCTTGACAAGTGGGACCATTTTCCCACAAAATAATTACGCTTATCGTCGATCTGTCGAGTGGACCAGGGCGGGAGGTCTCCATTTTCTACGTTCCCTTGACGTGTAGGTTTTGTTGTTGGTACAGAATCTCGTTGGCACATCTGCGATCAAATCCTCCCATTAATTCACATCGCGATGAGTCGGGTAGCCCCGGCCACCTAAACATTTTATGCAATAACTTGAAAAATAATGCATGAAAAAAAGTTATGAACATATAGAAATATTCTTTTTACCTACAAATACATAACTCAAACAAATTTACTTGCAAAAATCGATTTTTTCGTCAGTATAGCCTATATATAGCTGATCAGGAGGTCGACCGGATAAGGCGTGATTTGTTGAGCTTAACCGAGCAAGTCCAACGGCATAGCGAAACCATTGCCGAATGCGTGGGTCAGAAGACCCAAGCATCGACGGTTAATCTGAGTGTTAATACAGATAGTCCTTTAAGTGCATTGAGTGGTGGACAAGTTCGGTCAAATTCATTTAAAACAAACAAAATTAATTTGAATAATGGGAATTCTTGTTCATATTCAAATGTTTATGGAACTTTTATGCCGAATCTTTTATTAGCAATGCAAAATAACCATATTAAATTGACGTTACCTACTTTTAAGGGTTGAAATGAAAATCCTCTAAAACTTTTGGAGGAATTAGATAAATATTTTATTCGAAAAGATATCCGGGATAATCTTAAGCTTTTGGTAGTTGTAAATAATTATGAACAATTTAAAGATGCCTTTTTAAGGGAATATTACTGAATCGAAGCTCGTACCAGAGTAAAGAGTAAATGGGCGATGAGGAAGTTTCGACGTGGTGTGAATACTTGTCACGACTATTTCATGTCTCAGTTAATGGCAGCTCGGTATTTCAGTCCTCCCATGGAGCCATATGAAATCAATTGCAACATAATTAAACAATTACCTCCTAATGTCCGGAAGCTCATTACGTTGATTGATTATTCTCATTGTTAAAAGCTTTAGCCGGAATTGATGAAGCCTCGAGAGATCATCAGGACTTTTTAGAAATGACAAAAGGGAATAATAATAAGGGTTTTCAAGGCGGTACGAGACATCGGGTTGATGAAATGTCGCGGGGAAAGGAGCCCGAAATTTCGGGAAATCGTTCTAAGGGGAGTAACGGTAATTGGCGGACACGTTACCATGACAATAATGATACTAATAACGCACAAAATGGTTCGGGTCGGGAGGCACGTGGTCCTGCCCCTTCCACATCTTCAAAAAATCAATGTTCAGGCGAAAATGGCGCGAAAAATAATACCCCCGATTCGGCGGGAGGGGAGTTACCGCGAAACAATGCGATTCGATCATTGAATATAGATCACTTTATAGACTTTGTTACTGATTTATGTTGGAACGTGTTAGAGGTTGACAAACAGGCAGAAAACGAGGAAAGCCGTGTCGTGAGTCCCCGAATTCGAATCTCGGTTTTAAATAAAGAAGTTAATGCGATAATCGATACCGGTAGCGAAATTCCTTGTGGGTCGGACGCGTTGTATAAGAAATTAAGTAAGTATTTGTGGCTCACAAAAGATTCCTGAATTACTGATAAGTCAGTTTACTGTGTATTCGGCAGTGGGACGTAAAACGACAGTTAAAAAACAAGTGTATTTATCAGTAACGGTTAATAATACGACTGTGATCACTTTTTGGTCGTGTCTAGTCTATCAAATGACATAATTATTGATACTGATTGGATCAAGCGTCACTCCGGGATTATCGATGTTGAGCACGAGCGGGTACAGTTGTTTGGGGGATGGCTTCCCAGAGAGGTGGTTACATTCTGCGTAGACGAGTATTCCTAACTAAAGAGTTCCAGTGTCCGGGCTGGGGCCCAACGTGAACCTGACATTGACCAATCCGTTGAGGACGAACCCGAGTTTACTTCCGAAAGGGGTCGCAATCGTCTCGATACTTCGATCGTGAAGTCAACCGAGACGTTCCTACGATCTATTTCACTTGATCAACCCTCAGATCATCCTAGTATCAAGGAGATCCAGGAACACGTGGAGGGGTTAGAAATTCAGGATGGCGAAGAAAAAGATGCCGTCGTTCAGTTAGTTTACCGAAATCGGGACGTATTTTCCATGAACCCTGGGTGTTTGAAAGGTTATGAATATGAAATCGTGATTTCATCTACGAAGCCCTATATACGTAAGTCCTACCCTGTTCCTATCCAGCAGCGTGCCACAGTCGACCAATAAATTCGACTTTTATTGGACCAAGGGATTATAGAGAGGTCGCAAAGCCCTTATTGTAATCCGTTGAGGGTGGTCAAGACATCGAGTGGGAAAAACCGATTTGCGTCTCGATGGACGTTATATAAATACGATCATTGTTGCCGATAATGAGTCTCCTCCTCGCATCGAAGAGTTTCTGCCGAAGTTTGCAGGTGTCCGCTATTTCACAGTCACCGACCTTGTAAAATACTACTGGCAAGTCCCATTAACTCGTGCATCCAGACAATATAAGGCTTTCCTTCGCGCCGGGAACCTCTATCAATTCAAGCGAATACCCTTTGGGTTCAAGACAGCCGGTAGCGGATTTATGCGGACTTTGCGGGAATCTCTCGGTATGGAAATTATGGAACTCGTAATCGCATATGTTGGCGATTTGTTACAAGCTTCCCACACGTTCGAGGGGCACCTTGAACACCTCCAACGATTGTTTGATCGCTTACGAGCGACAGGTTTAACGTGACATCTTAAGAAGTCGAACTTTTGTGTACAATCCATGAACTTTTTAGGCTACGTACTTAATAGAGACGGTATATTAGGCCAGTCATCTTATACATTTGAATGGGAAAGTGAATGGATTATCGATTTTTTTTAATACCATTGGAGGTGTTCCGGAGAGCTTATCTCCGAGTTGTCGTATCCATCGTGGTCGCGCCTTGTGCTGAATTAAGGGGGGCGGGGCAGCGGAAGACAATTTTGCGTTTTTTCGCTGTAACTCGGTCAATTTTCGTGGTGCAGGGTTGAGTGAGCGCTCATTTTGGAGCTCTTTTCAAGCCCTTCAATTAATTCTCATAAGACATGAAGATGAAATAAATAGTTTTTGAGTTGATACAGTTTTAAGAGGGAAAAAAATGCAATTTTGACGGTTTATCGGGATTATCTCGTTTCGGTGACGAGATTTACCACGGATTAACCACGGCGCGGCGCGGCACGAAATGTCCGCCACTGTCAGTAGGCACGCATCGGGCCGAGTTCGACGCATTTTCCTCTTCTGTCTTTTTTTCCGCTCATGCACTCGAAAAAGGACTAATATGAAACTTGTAAAGTATGAAAATATCTAATAACTTTAGCCGCATAATACATCGAAATGGATTGAAAATTGAGTACAGTAGAGAGCCAGAAAGTCATATCATGGTCGAAATAGACGAAAAAAAATTACTTAATGAATTAAAAAATTATTACTATTATTACTGTTATTATTAGCTTGAATTATTTAATAATTATTAAATAACAAGTCAACTTCAGAATGGTTAAATTAGAAAAATTAGAATTAAGTTCGTTAAAATGTGTGCACGAACAGCTCTAGAGTACGCATGACCTGACTTAATCTTGTGTGCACATTTTTCTGCGTAAATGTATTAAAAGATTTGTTCCGGTCCATTGCCTTGCATGCTGTATCCAATTGAACCCATAAAAGACATCAACATGTGGAATCTTCCAGGTCTGATCAAAACATTGCCCAAACCAAGTGATGGAGCAGCAGCAGCAACGATGTCTAGTGCTTTCCAATATTAGAAGGGTTGATCGAATGTCACAAAACACGTTTTTTGATCGGTCTCTTCACATTTTTGTACTGCTGTAGTATTCCTTGAAAACGAGACCACTTTCCATATTGCAACAGTAGGTCACATGTAGTCGGGACAATGTCATGCAAAATTGGATGTAAATCCTCGAAGTTAGCAACTTTAATAGTCTGCAATCCTGCCGAAGCATGCTCCATATATGATAAGACTGGTATCATCTCCATTTGAGCTACTTTTCTGCACATTTCTTTTCCGCGATGCGTAGAATCGGTACATCCTTAGCAACACCGGTCTTCGGAGTTACGCAATGTATACTCCCATTGCATGAAAGGTTCCGTGTCTATCGATTGTCTTGATATTAAAATCCGCATTATCGTATACGAATTGCGAAAAAGCTCCTTTCAAAATCGTACTTCCGCCGACGTGTATGCATGAGTTTTAATACGCTAAGACTTCACAATACGCCAATCTTCACAGACGAATAGAAATACCGAGGACTCGTAGCTATTACGATCGTGTGTGCAATCGACGTACATTTTGTGTTCAGTGCTTGAAATGCATTATTCGTGTTGAAACGTCTGTTTTTTGTAATAACTTCGGACAGAAACACTTTCAATGACTCAGGAATTTCCGATTCGGCATTCTCAAGAAAAGTGTCGGAGGGAGGATAACTGCTGACGTCAAAAACTACCGATCGAATGTCTTCACGAACAATCGCCGCAGCTTTGCGAACGACTCGCAATCTTTCTGCCGCTATGTTGTCACTGCGTTGTGCGTACCATGCGTCAGAAATAACTTTATATCCAGTGTTTTTGAAGCAAATTACGGTACGGGGTCCCGATCCGATAATAAGAATTTCATCTCCATATTTTGTAGACAAGTACTTTACCACGGTTTTAATACTTGGTCTGAAATCTCCTTTTATTTGATCCATCAAATCCAATAGCGACACTTGTCACCGTTTTCTAAAAGATAACAAAATATATAATTCATAGCATCATCGATTTGTTTTCCGGTTGGTCGTCCTCTATGAAGCCCAGTAAGTTCCGGATGAAATAGATACTGTAAACCGCAATCTAAATGATAAGGAGCCCCTGCAGCAATTAAATCGGGCACAATGTCGATACGTTTAAGTATTGTATTATAAATTTCATTTTTGCGTTGTTTCAGAATATTGACAATATTTTCTTTCGTATACCTTTTTAGTATTTTCGTTATCTTCGTACATCGATTAACGGGTAATTTTGTTTCATCGCCTGGAAATTTTTCGGCACAAAAGAAGCAATCCTCAGCAATCCTCAGCAATATTAAAAATAAGCTCCGTTTCTGCTTGTTCGTTGGCTCCTTCGTTGTTTTCCTCACGACCACTTTCCACAGAAACATTAAGCGACAATCTTAAATCTGTATATTGCTTGTAGCAAGGATGATGCACAGTAATGTTTTCCACGTTTTCCAATAAACGTTGATGTTCTTCAATATTTCGCTGTTCACTACACCGTAAAAGAGTTTTCACTGCTCGCGTTTTAGCTGTATAAACGTTTTCTGTGCCTAACGGCTTTTGGCATATAAAACACTCTATGATATGATTTTTTTCGGTAATTTTCGATCCAAAATGCATCGGGACGCAACGAAGGACACTGGTAGACTGACTGAAAGCGGTGGGAAGGCAGATATTTCTTTGTCGACCATGCGTTACAGGATTCGACAAGTTCCCTCGAGTCTCGACGTCTTATCTCGAGTTATGTTATACCTGTTCCGGGCATATAATAGCATTCCAATGAGTCAGAACCGTTAGATTCTGGCTTGTGAAAAGCAAAATTCAAAATATAATTGGAATAATATAATGTTATATATTTATTATATATATATATACAGGGTGATCCAAAAGTCCCGGAACAGCAAAATATCTCAGCGGGAGTGCATTTTCGGGGAAAATGTTTTAGACAAAAGTTTAAGGATTTTTCCCTGGCTATTTAATGGCGATATAGAATTTGACCTTGAACATGACCTTGAAGGTTATTTCAAGGTCAAGTTAATTTTTTTAAATGGGAACCCCTATTTTTTTTCACGGATTCGGAAAGAGCACAAAATTTTACGTCCGAATATGCTATGGCCGTTTTTTTCGGCAAGGTCATTTCAAGGTGAAACTTAAAACTCCCGTGACGGCGAAATATCTCAGAGGGTGTGCATTTCTTTGGAAATTGTTTCAGACAAAAGTTTAAGGATTTTTCCCGGGCTATTTAATGGTAGCACAGAATTTGACCTTGAACATAACCTTCAAGGTTATTTCAAGGTGAGGTTGGTTTTTTTTAATGGAAACTGCAATTTTTTTTCACGGATTCGGAAAGAGCACAAAATTTTACGTCCGAACATACTATGGCCGTTTTTTTCGGCAAGGTCATTTCAAGGCCAAACTTAAAACTCCCGGAACAGCGAATTAACTCAGCAAGAGGTCATTTTCGGGTAAAATGTTTCAGACAAAAGTTTCAGGATTTTTTCCGGGATATTTAATGCTAGCATAAAATTTGACCTTGAAAATTACCTTGAAGATTATTCTCAGGTCAAGATTATTTTTTTTTTTTAATTGGAACCCCGTTTCATTTTCTTAACGAAGTTATGAGGATCTTCCGGT
Source organism: Trichopria drosophilae (assembly GCA_030407085.1). Taxonomy (NCBI): domain Eukaryota; kingdom Metazoa; phylum Arthropoda; class Insecta; order Hymenoptera; family Diapriidae; genus Trichopria; species Trichopria drosophilae. The sequence continues at coordinate 61,933,671 of CM059582.1, read as the reverse complement.
ATTGTGAGTGGTTAAATTCATTTTGTTCAGTCGATGCTATTACTGGACGATCTGCTCTAGGGAGATCCTTTACAGTGCCGTAAACTTCGAAACAATTTATTGTTCTGCCAAAAGTCGATTTAGGAATCAGTTCCTGTCCCTCGCTTGTACTCTAATTTTGTAAATAGAATAATAAACTGTTTAAAAAAAGTGTATACATACATCTTACGCAACACTTGTGCAAAGTGAACTTGGGCGCGCGAACAGCGACAGAGAGCACGAGTCACCAGCGAAGTAAATAAACAACATACATTCACATTGAATTTATACATACGTGTACAGTCTTATAAGGTTACATTTTGGTCTTAACTTTATCGTTTTGTGAGATACATGGATTTCCTATCTAAACGCCTTTCCTATCTAAACGTATTAAGCATCATTTCAGTAACAAAATACATATATTTCGTACAAAGAGCAATGGCTGCGCTAAGTGAACGAGAAAGAATAACCATTCTCATGATGAGAGGCTGGGGTGATAACCAGCGATCTTTAGAGAATGTGCGAACCTTATTTAACGCATCATTTAGAGAGGGACGAGAACCGATTTCTAAATCTACTGTTAGCAGAGCAATAAATCGTTTTGAAGTTCACGGTACTGTGAAGGATCTCCCAAGAGCAGGTCGTCCAGTAACAGCATCAACTGAAGAAAATGAGTTGAATGTCGCGCTGTCAATAACGGAAGATCCTCATACTTCCATCAGGAAAGTTAAAGAGCAGCACGACTTATGTTACGGTACAGTACAACGGATCTTAACTAAAAACTTAAAATTTCACCCATACAAAGTTAGACTCGTACAACAATTGAATGAAGACGATCCTGATAGACGCCTACAGTTTGCGGAATTAATGATGAATCGAATAGATGCTGATGCCGGTTTCTTGAATCGCATCGTATTTTCTGATGAAGCTACATTCTTCTTAAATGGGGCAATCAATAGACATAACATGTCTTATTGGAGTGAAACCAATCCTAATTGGATAGTCGATAGTCGTTCTATCCTGAAAAAGTAAACGTATGGGCAGGTATTATAAACAATGCGGTAGTTGGGCCCTTCTTCATCGAGGGTACCCTTACTGGTCAAAAATACCACGATATGTTGAGGGACGACATCATCCCTGCTATTCAGGTTATTGTAGGCGAGGATTTCGATCAGACTTGGTTTCAGCAAGATGGTGCAGCACCCCATTATGCAACAGATGTTCGCAATTATTTGAGTGATGTATTCGCAGAACGGTGGATAGGTCGAAGGGGTGTAATAGAATGGCCACCAAGATCTCCGGATCTTACGCCCCTTGACTATTTTCTATGGGGTTATCTCAAAGATAGAGTGTATCGAACGAAACCGGTGAATATTGAGGAAGTAAAACAACGAATACGGGATGAGATCGCGGCTATAGAACCAGATATGATTAAAAAAGTCGTATCGACTTTTTATAATCGCTTGGGATATTGCCAAGAAGTTCATGGCAATCACTTTGAGCATAAGCTTTAGTAAGATACATAATTTCATCAAAATCTTAGTATACCCATCTTGCCTTAACTGTCTGGGGACACCCACACACACACACACACGCACACGCACACGCACACGCACACGCACACGCACATGCACACGCACACGCACAGGTGACGGCGAGGGGAACCACCTGAACAAAGCACCCCGAAGAGGTGTAAACCCGACCGTGCTACCTCCACGCGGTACATCTTGGGTAATGCTAAAGCCGGCGGTAGCATTGGAAACAATGTAAAAATGTTATCCGTACATACGGTATTTATAAACGTATCGGATGTAAAAAAAAATGTATATTTTTATCCGGGAACAATGATAATGCATTGCACTCTGGAAACTCTGGAAACATTACGAAAATGAAACGGGGTTCCAATTAAAAAAAAATAGTCTTGAGCTTAGAATAAGCCTCAAGGTAATTTTCAAGGTTGAATTCAATGGTGCCTCTTGCTGAGTTAATTCGCTGTTCCGGGAGTTTTAAGTTTGGCCTTGAAATGACATTGCCGAAAAAAACGGCCATAGCATATTTGAACGTAAAATTTTGTGTTCTCTCCGAATCCGTGAAAAAAAATAGCAGTTTCCATTAAAAAAAACAAACTTGACCTTGAAATAACCTTCAAGGTCATGTTCAAGGTCAAATTCTGTGCTACCATTAAATATCCCAGGAAAAATCCTTAAACTTTTGTCTGAAACAATTTCCAAAGAAATGCACACCCTCTGAGATATTTCGCCGTTACGGGAGTTTTAAGTTTCACCTTGAAATGACCTTGCCGGAAAAATCGATCATATCATACTCGGACGTAGAATTTCCCGCTCTTTCAGAATCCATGAAAAAAAATAGGGGTTCCCATTTAAAAAAATTAACTTGACCTTGAAATAACCTTCAAGGTCATGTTCAAGGTCAAATTCAATATCGCCATTAAATAGCCAGGGAAAAATCCTGAAACTTTTGTCTGAAACATTTTCCTCGAAAATGCACTCCCGCTGAGATATTTTGCTGTTCCGGGACTTTTGGATCACCCTGTATATATATTTATTATACATTATATTACTGTTAACGACTGGTGGAAGGGCTGGAAATAAAACGCGCAATTTTATCGGCCACAAAACTAAAACTCAAATTTATTCCGATCAATCGGTGACGATCCGATCGCGACGCTCGACTTCCTCACCCGACGGCGTTCCGAAACGTTCCCTGTCAATCGATCGTCACTTCTTCACCTCTTAGTTCGATTTTTCAAACTCTCGAACATTTAAATAGACTACAACGTTATATTATACACCGATATTATACTATTCGAATTACAAATAATTTTATCGAGATCGTCACCATTTCGAAGGGCCTTTACATAATTAGCTAACAGGCCTGTTTCGTTTTTAGAGGTACCCCCATTCGGGTGTGCAATGGCGTAGGGAAAACCACTTTTGTGGGAAAAAACCTACGCCTGGTACCGCAGTCGGTAAAACATCGATTCTGTCCGTAACATACTCCCCCCTGTACGAAGTCTACGGACTCGTACTCTTCACTAGAATCCATGTTTTCATAACCCATTCAAATCATCATCGAAGTTTTCACACGTCATGCACTTTACATTAACATCTTTCAAAACTCGCATAGCACTATCAGATGAAGCCTTAATCATAACTCAGCAACCAAGTACAGTTTCTTACTCATTCATTTCCAATTCTCTAAGTCTATTCTCGTTCTGGCGACGATACGTCCTCAACTAACGTTGTACCAAACGAAACTGCCCTGCCGTCGCGGATCGAAATATGCGACTTGGGAAGCGTTTTTCATTTATTTTTCCGAAATGCTCTCTCCTTCAACCTTGTACTGTATATACATGATCGGTCGCGTCGACAAATTAGGACTCTCTTTCCGTCTCTCTCTCTCTCTCTCTCTCTCTCTCTCTCTCTCTCTCTCTCTCTCTCTCTCTCCCTCTCTCTCTCTCTCTCTCTCTCTCTCTCTCTCTCTCTCTCTCTCTCTCTCTCTCTCTCTCTCTCTCTCTCTCTCTCTCTCTCTCTCTCTCTCTCTCTATTTCTTGCTCTGATTGTCGACGGCCCTACGCTTTTTCGCCGAACGAAATGTAGATCCTTTCCCGTGCAAATTTGGGTTTCCTGCCGAGCAGTATATATGTTTTTTTCGCCTAGCGAAATTGGGGTTTTCTGCCGAGCAGATTGTACATATTTCGTCGAGCGAATCAGGTATTTTCTACCGAGCAGATTGTACATTTTTCGCCGAGCGAATCAGGTGTTTTCTGCCGAGCAGATTGTACATTTTTCGCCGAGCGAATCAGGGGTTTCTGCCGCGCAGATTGTACAATTTTCTTTCGCCGAGCGAAACTTCAATCGTATACGCGATAGAGAGGGAATGGAGTTCGGACAACCGGAGTTGACCTTTTCCCAACACTTCCACATTTTACATTTATTTTTATACCCGTAACAATTATCCGCCTTCTCTCGCTATTTCGATCCATACAATTTTCCAGATTACCTTGTTTATCACAGTATCGTCGCCAATTTCGAAGGGCCCGTACATAAACAACCTATAGGCGCCCTTTTCATGCGGCTGCCACAAATTTTTATTTTTGCTTTTCGCGAACGATTGTTTTCCTTCCTGCCTCAACTTATACATTCTATGCTCGTAAATCGTTTTGAACATACAGCAAGTGTACATTTTCTTATAATAGTTCACGTCGCAGATCATCAAGCTCTGTTGATATTATATCGGCATCGAAATATTACATCGACGGGTTATTCTGGACCCACCAATAAACAAGTACTGTGTTTCAAACACACTCAGGTTTGGTATCAATTTCATTTGAAGTTTCATCTCGTCATATAGCGGCTGACTCGACACGAACAAATCCGCGGGTATTCTATAAATACTTTTCTATAAAGGTCGTCATAAACCAACGCTTCCGCTTCCAAATCTTTACCAAGTACGACCGTCGCACTATGTAGCCGATCAGCTCGCGATCGTCGACTCTTTCGATCGACTGCCTCAATGGTTTTCCAACCATTCCGTAAGAAACAAATGAAGGCTCATATCCTTACAGCGAATAATAATAAGATTAAAGGGCTCATATTTTTTTATTCGTATCCAAAATACGTAACGAAATTTAAATCGATTCCAATTCGATCCATCACATCGTCATCGCCATCCAAATAATTGGACTTATCATTCAAGACAAGTGCAAATATAATACGTCAGGCCCGCGATCCACCGTCCAAACCGGACCCGTGCACCATCGACATTGACGCTTATCATGACCTTCACAATCATGAACAGTCATTTATATTATTATGATTTACATTACTTTTCTACTATTCAAATTGTCATTCGCGCACACAATTTGAAATGAAATCGATACCAAACCGTTCACGAAAAGGTCCAAACATTTCTTTTTCATTTATAATTAGAATCATAATCCCATTATAGATTCATGCTACTTGTTCACATATTTAAATACAAATATATTTCTTTAATCTACATGAATGTCAATAATCTATCGCCACCATATTTTCTTCAAATATCAATGGCCATACTGAACTTTCGAAACACCGCTAGAAATGTGACATTCTTTAGAATATGTACCAATAAATATTATCTTCCATCAAACTTCTGTTTGAAAAAGTGGGGGTGGTGTTTCCAGAAACTTGTTCCGGTCAAATTATTACGTTTTACTAACACCTATTTAAGGCGGTCTTATTTCGATTATCTTTCAATGCACCAAATTTATGTTGAACGGGTAAAATAAAACGTGCGGTCAAGCTTTCCAAACTAAAACTTTATTCCCGCGAAGCAGGCATCTCGGCGGCCATATCTTTATAACGATTCGAACTGTTCGCAACAGTTTCGTCTGGACATTTATAAAGGCACGGTGTTCTTACAGACATCTAGAGAATGATGATGTTCGTCAGAACACTTGTCAAAGGCGCTGACTGGTATTTAATATTCAACAAACTCGAAAGGATCGATATTTCGACTTAAATCGCTAACTGACAATGTAGAATAAAAAACCTAATATACGTCATCCAACTTCGTACTATCCTCACTTTTAATCATTAAAATTACAATCGTCGACTCAATAAGTCGTCGTTCAATTTCCCTGTAAATATGCACGTATTTATGTTTGATTTTCAATAAATAGAATTTAGAATTTAAATTACATATCCTCATTCTAAAAATTCTGTCGATTTCTTACTCGTTATTAATATAGTATTAGTTATTAAATCTGCAATTTGAATAAATTAATTATCGTCAATAACAGTGAATTCGAACAGAGCTTGCAGAACTAATCACATTTCATAATGAATATAATGTACTTCATGAACGTCAATATCGGAACTACCATTGACTACAATAGAATCTCGATTTAAATTCCGATTGACTTTTCGAGGAATATTTCGAGAAGCACCAACCTGTTTGTGGTCAAAAAACAAAGGAGCATCTAAATTAAAAAATAAGAACCCGGTCAACTTACAGATTCTATGTTTTTCGTTTTCGCCATAACTCCAAAATTCGAAATTCAAAATTCCCGAAGGCGATGTTCGTTTGAACACCTCCCAGAAAGTACTCTTGTAGAAACGTTAGTTTACAAACGGCGTCGTTTCGAATAAGTATCAAAAGCTTTCCATTTTCAACATTTCTAAAAATGACATTTTTAATATATTCATCAAATTGATATTCTTCTGAATATCAACCAAATCGACACTTATGATATTAAATATTTATTAAACCTTCAACGTAATTTTTAATAAATTATATTTAAAAATATTTCCGATATTGCCATCCCATAATTATCCTTATCTCTATCGCGAGAAAACTCATTTACCTAGACACAAACGTGTTCACTACACCGCAAGTCCCGTTCCTAGAGAATTCGAGATTTCAATTTCTAAACATGAAGTCGAAATATAGTATTCCCGCTCGATCGCTTCAACGGTGTTCTAAAAACAATTGACAGTCCTAACCTAACCCGATTAAGGAAATAGCATTCCCCAGCGACGCTCGACTTCCTCACCTGACGGCGTTCCGAAACGTTCCCTGTCCACCGATCGTCACTTTTTCACCTCTTAGTTCGATTTTTCAAACTCTCGAACATTTATATAGACTACAACGTCATATTATACTCTGATATTATACTATTCGAATTACAAATAATTTTATCGAGATCGTCACCATTTGGAATTTGGGCCTTTACATAATTACCTAACAGGCCTGCTTCGTTTTTAGAGGTACCCCCATTCGGGTGTGCAATGGCGTAGGGAAAACCACTTTTGTGGGAAAAAACCTGCGCCTGGTACCGTACTCGGTAAAACATCGATTCTGTCCGTAACAATTACATAATTACATTATATTATAATATTATATTATATATATATTATATTATTAATTTAATAATAATAATAATTATTCGTTTTACACGTAACATTTTCATATAAATATTTACATATTAAATAAGGCTCATTTTTTATTCTTTAATATATTATATAATAATCAACATTGTTTTTTCCGGTCAATATAAGATATTTAAAATTGTACTATTAAGCATTGATTTTTTCCACTTTACAGATATATTAATCATAATTATAATATTTAAATATTACGAATATTTTATTTAATATAAACAACGATTTCTTACATTAAAATTATTATTTCGACCGATGATATGACTTTTGAGCTCTCTACTGTACGCAAATTTTCAATCCATTTCGATGTAATATACTGCTAAAGTTAGGTATTTTCATACTCTACAAGTTTCAAATTAGTCATTTTTCGATTGTATGTGCGAAAAAAAGACAGTAGCGGAAAACGCGCCGAACTCGGCCCGATGCGCGCCTAATCGCAGTGGCGAACATTTCGTGCCGCTCCACGGTTAAACAGACGCACGGGGATCCTACCTTCTATGCTTAATTTTTGACTAATCGAATTGAGTGGGAGCTCGTTCTCTTCGTCTTTTTTAGCACTACAACTCTGTTGTAGAAAAAATTCTATCTCGTCACCGAAACGAGATAATCGCGATACCCCGTAAAAATTGCATTTTTTCGCTCTTATTTTATCGTTTTCGTATTAACTCAAAACCTATTAATTTTAGCTTGATGTCTTATTAGAATAAATTGAAGGGCTTGCAGAGAGCTACAAAATTAGTGCTCATTCAACTCTGTATGACGAAAATTGACCGAGTTACAGCGAAGAAACGGAAAATTACCCCCCCCCCCCCTCGCCCCACAAGGTCTGTGGATACAACTGAGAAATAAGCTCTCCAGAACACCCCCCCACGATACTTAAAAAAAATCTCTACTCTATTTACTTTCCCAAATTCGAATCTTTTTTGTATAAGATGACTGGCCTATATGCGCAGATCCGTCTAAGTCACGATGCATTGCGGAGTTTCCGTTGCCTCGGGATCGTAAGCAACTTCAAGAGCTTATGGATATTTGCGGGTAATACCAGCTCACTGACACTCGCTTAGTTCAGTTAACTACCACTTGCCCGCCGCGGCTGCTGGCGCTGGCGTCGAGGCGGTCGCCTCAATAACACATGTTTACATATCTATAAATTTGGGATCAGGCTGAGGATATATCGTCGGATCAGCTCTGATATGTAGTATTTTTTTGTCGTGATTTTCGCATTATAATTAGGTATAATTAGCATCTAATATATTTTCCTTCAGGGTGTTCTCTCAGAGCACTGGAACGCCACGGTGGCGGCTTTGGAATTTCCAGACCGAAAATAGTCGTAGAATGCAAAATACGCCTTCATTTTTTATGGAAACGTATTATTCAGGAGGTCTTTTAATCTAAGAATTTTTGTAAGCCCGTAAAAAAAATATTTCCGACGACCCTTTTGGAAGGCACACGTACACACGATTTACGTGTGTTAGTGAGCACCACAAAAACGATTAATTACTCATTATCCGTAGCATTTTTGCAAATGGGAAAATACGTCCATTCTTGACATCAGCCGGCTTCTATTCGAAATAATTTCATGTCGTTTTATTTCAAATTGAAGCCGTATTTTTGCATCGATACGAAGCGGGCAATGGCGGAAAAAGGTGAAAAATGACAGGAAATAATTCCGCGACTTTGCCAGGTGTGTCGTTTCGGGCGTATACCAGTGCCGTATGTTTTTACGGGTGCTTAGCGGGGTCCGCTTCCTTCATTGTTACTGATTGAGACTTATTTGCATGAAACTTCAAACGGCTATAAGTAAATTCCGAGCGACTGAACGAGCAACTTAAAACAAAATTTGTTTTATTGACAAAATTTGGAGTAATAAATTTTGGTAACCAATTAAAAAAATTGTTTATAAAAATGTAAACAAACACGTATTCCTTTAGTTTTCAAGTAGAATATTGCATCTTGAAGTTAATTCTTAACATGCCATCGGTCTGAAGTGTAAGTGAAAGAAAAATTGTAAATGACAATCTTAATAATCAAATTTGATAGTCTTTGACTCTTCTGACAAGTTTTGTTATTAATAAATACTAAATTTCAACAGTTAATATTTGATTTGTACTACATTGCCTAGAATATGTTGAAATAATCAATAATATGCACATTTACATGTATATAATTTTTTTTGTAACTGGACTTATAATTCTCTTATTTGCCCATCAACATTCATTTAAAAGTTGTTGCGTGACTTCATCAATAGAAATATTCCAATTTTTCTAAATATTTATAGACAGTTGGCAGTGAAAAACAATATAAATTTACAATAATACAAAAAAAAATTCTGTATACTCTTTACCAATAAATATAAAATACTTTAGCCATATGTACAGGTATATTAAACAATGCATAAGAAGTGTCTTCATTGTTTCCACGTTTTGAAGAATACGCTTATGATTTTATCTATTTTCAAAACCCGTTCTTTTACGAATAATAATTATGAATTTACGTTATTTTTCCCGTCAAACTTTCGATTAATATTTAGAAACTGAAGAGCGTCACGATTCAGGGCCCAAAATAAAAAATTTCAAAAATAAATTTGTATTGTCGCAATTTTTTTAAATTACGTCTGGGTATTCGTCATAATTTTGTAAAGTTTTTTAATTCTCCACCTGCAATATTCGTTTTCTAAATCTTTATATATTTATGGTGTTATGGAATATATTCTCCATATTAATTACATTAGAAAGTGTTAATTAAGGCCCATCAGATAGCGTCATACTAACTATTGGAAATAGGATATATGCCAAAAATAAAATACCTGTGTTTTTTTGTGTGTAAAAAATACCTGTTTATAACAATTTGTTATCAACTATTTCATCAAAAATGGTTTCAGGGAAAATCTGACTGCATGAATCGATTCTACGGGAAAAATTAGATTCAGAACATGCATAATGTTTTGTAAAAAATCGTAAATTTGTTGTTAAAAATAATAAGTAAACAAAACAAACGAAAACACGCTTCTTTCGATGCCTAGCATATCGCAGTTAGCGCCAAACTAACTATTAGAAGTACGATATATGCCAAAAATAAAATACCCGTTTTTTTTTTTATGAACAATAATTGTTTATAACAATTTATTGGTAAAGAATATACAAAAATTCAATAGTTTTCTGTATATTGTGAATTTACATTGTTTTCCGTTATCAACTATAGATAAATATTTAGGAAAATGACAGTCTTTTATTGATAAAGTCACGCAATTTATTAATAAAAAGTATTTTAAGGTGGTTCAAACTCTGTTTAGTGTAAAAAATGTAAAATTGGACTATTATAAATGTACTATGTCTTACAATTTTTAATATTCTTCAGAAATGATTTTTTTTCTATGCATATTTTATCATTTTCAACTTCTGACATGGATTTGAAAAAAGCGGTAAAGAATGGAAAATCATGAACTAATAAAAAATTACAATTTGCACTTTTGTACCACCCAGTATGTTTTTAGGTCGAAAATGACGAGAAAACAAATAAAACCATAGCTGAAAATTAACATATTGTAACTCGTCCTGAAAAGGACGAGGCAAACTTTAATTTTCTTACACGAACTACAAAAAGGGGGACGGGGGGCGCGGGTTCCAAATCTCGCGGCGGCGGAACCTCTTTTTTAAATGACCGGGACGGGGGTGCACGAATACTCGCGGGGTACTAATATGAGGCACTGGACTTACCTGGGGAACCTGGTTGATCGGCTGGCTGGTTCGGATCCTCCTTAACTTCCTGGATCTCGGTCCTTGTGGTGGTGGGCCTCGGTTGGCACTTTCTCTACGACTCGCTCAACTCCTTGATCCACCTTGGCACTGATACGACTCGTAACTCTCGGCGCGAACTACTTCTGTCCTTGGCTAGAGCCTTACGGATACTGTCCCTCTTGTTCCTGGTCTTCTTCATCGGTGCGCCGTCGGGCCGGCGCGTGCGCGCTCGAGCCACCGGCGCCAGAGAGGGGTTCGTCCGCGGGTCCGAGTTGGGGGACGTACTCGTCGGGGCGATGACGAGCACCGTCCTCGGGGTCTTCGTGGTGGGAGGGGACGACACGGAGCGCTGATAAGTGCTTCGTGCGTCCCCGTATCGTCTCGGGCTAGCTATCGCTATTTTGAGAGAGAGAACGATAGGGAGGGAGGGAGAGAGGTCGGCGGCGGTGGCCGAGGCCCGTTACTCGGGAACTCTCGAGGCGCACTGCGGCACGACCTGTGGGGGAGGACGAGTGGAGGCGCGCTCCGGTAAAAAGAACCGTTTCTCCTCCAGGAGTGGCGGACTTCGTAGCGGGGTTACGCCCGGCCCCAATAGATGGCGCGAGGTTCGGGAAGCGCGTAGATCTGTGACGGGTTTCGTCACAAACCCCCGGGCCTGACTGTATGTCATATGTCGACGTTCGGGTTCTGGGGGGGGGGGGGGTAGGGGGGTTTCTTGAGTGTTCGGGCCAACTGAATCGCAACGGGGCGACGGCGAGGAGGGCTCAACTCGCCTTGAACTTCACGTACTAAGTCCCGAATTGGCGACTTATTGCGACGTGTCCTTAAGTATTTAGGTCGGTGGCATTCGCGACGGACCACTAAAACAAACCGTGGGGGCGAATTAGCAAAATTTTTAGACTGCGTGACGTCTCTCTAAGGATGAATTCCCCATTTACTACACGGTTTAGCGCGACTTGACTTTACTCATTATTTTATTGCACTCCGGCACGTGCATAGCCGAGGGTAACAATAATTCGCGAAGGACAACATCATCGTAAGGGACAGCAGGTCACGCACACGACACCGGCACGTCCCTGATACCGGGATGGGGAGGAGGAGGCTACTCTACCCGCTACCGGGCCGGGTGCCTGCGGCGATTGGGGGTTAACGGTTCCCTTCGTCGCGAGACCTCCTTCCCCCCAGTAGTCGCCGATAGCGACTGTGCGCCGGGTGGCTTCACTGGCCACAATTCCAGCAGCGGCGCTCGGCGGGGGTAACCCGTAACGGTCCCGGGCCGGCTCTGGTGAGGGTGCGTCCCCCGAGAGCCGCTACCGGAACTAGCGGTGCCATGAGGGTGGGGGGGGGGGGGGTAGGGACATCGGGGGAGGTGGCTGCGTTCCCGCGACCGTCCTCCCGGGGTCTACCGACACCACGCTAACTAATGGTGCCCGGTCTGGGGCGATCCTTATTAGGACCAGGGGATCCGGTCGCGGAATCCGCGAGGGGTCGCAATGGGCTACCGTGCGGAGCGGCCGGGTGCGGTTCCCCCTTCGGGTTCGTCGGCGTCGTCGACGACGGCGGGAATCGCCAACCCGGCGGGGTTCCTCGCACACCGGCTCCGCGAGGTCGGTGTTGCTGGTCGCCGTTCCCGGGAGGGGCTCGGCCCTCACAAATCGAAGGGGGGAGAGGGGGCGCGGCTGTGCCGGATGGGCCCAAACATATTCCCGCACCGGCAGGGGGGCCCACGGTTGCGGGTTTGGCACCTCGGGGGGTCCCCTCAAGAACTGCCCCCGCCGACCCCTCCGCTCCTCCTCCCAGACCAAGGCGCAAAAGTCCTCTATAGGGACCAATGACTGGGAAGGGAGAGAAGGGGGGAGGGCGAAAGAGGAGGTTCTCCCCCGGTTGCCCGATGGGGGGCTGCGCGGCACCGTCTCCGCCCTCCTCCATCTCCTCCGGTGAGGAGTGGTCCGTGTCCGGGTGCGGGGGCTGTCCGGGGGCCTCATAGGGGCGGCGGAGGCGCGGTTGCCCCGACGGGTCATCCGACTCGTCTGTCGCCGTCCCCAACTGCAGGGGTCTTAGACCGGTGTGGCACGGGGGAATCGGATGGTCGGCGGTTGGCCGCGCGAACACCACCCGTCCGGCCTCCACCGGTTTGGGCAGGTGGCAGATGGTCGGCAGGGGCGGGAATTCCGCCGTGGTGAGTGACGGCACCGCTGTCGCTGCCTCTGGCGTCTTGGCAGGGCACCCTCGCCCACCGGGTCCTCTTCTTTCCCGGTGCCACCTTTACCATTTTTCTGTTTTGTACCTGTTAAAAAATGGGGGATTATCCTACATTGGTTGGGTCTGCTTTAAGAGTTGGGCCAACCTTATCCTTTTTTATTCCAATAATATAACCTACTAACAGAGTGAAAGCATAATTAGTAAGACAATGCACAGTTTGACATCAATTGACCCATACACAGCAACAACAAAACAACAAAACACAAAAAAAAATATAGATAAAGGTTGGGGGGGGGGGGTGGTACCTCGACAATATAGGTACCAGTGTAGCATCTAGACTCTTCGGGGGCGTCGGCCGGGACGTCTTCCGCCCGGGTGCGCCGGCGAAAAGGAGACATGCGGCGCTGCCGTCTTGCGTGGACGACCTGGGCGCCCACGGGGTGGGGTCGCTTTAGTCGTCTCCACTGGCCTTATCACTCGAGGCACCTCGCTGCGGCGTAACATGGGGATACGCTCGTTCGGTCTTTGGGTGACCGGTAGGGGCTGTTTCGATGGCCGCCCACGGCGACGTGGCAATGGTTCTTCTCCTAACGAGTCCGGACTCCTCATTTTTAATTGAGGGTCCGTAGGGTTTCCGGGTATCGAGGGTGGAGCGATTGGTTCACTTCTCGAACTCTCCTCGGCGTCGGGGGCGCGATAGGGTTTCAGGTCCTAGATATGCGCCCTTGGGTTTCGACGGCTATCCGGGTCACTCAGTTCGAAAACGACGGGGGATATTACTCGTACTATTCTATGCGGGCCACTGAATTTGGGCGCAAGTTTAGCCGCAAAATTTTGAGATCCCGACGATAGGACCCGTATGCGTCGTAGCACTAAATCGCCCACCTTGTATTCTACCTCACGATGGGAGCGATTATAGTATTCGGCTTGGCGCGTCGCGGCGCGCTCCAGGTTGCGATGTACCCAGTCGTGAATGAGAGGTAGCCTCCTCATTCGATCATGCCAGAATTCAGGATCCTTGGGTAGTGTAAGTGGGGAAGGGGGAAGATCGGTACGTAGATTTCTAATGGCTACTGTATTGCGGCCGAAATTCAGAAACGCGGGGGTCATTTTCGTGGACGACTGGACAGCCGTATTCAGGGCGAACGTCAGTTCTTCTAGGTGTACGTCCCAGTCGCGATGGTCGTGTGACACGAAGGTACACATCATCGTTTTGAGGGTCCGGTTTACCCTCTCGACTGGGTTCGCTTGGGCGTGATACGGGGGGGTGCGAGCGGGGGTTATGCCTAACTGTTTCAGGTGGGTCTGCACGTATGTATTATCGTACTGCTTAGCATTGTCTGACAGAAAATATCTTGGGCAACCCCATCGATTAATAACTAGGCTATTGAAGGCGGCCATTATGGCGGCACCTGTAGCCGCTCGAAGGGGCTTCACTTCCACATATTTCGTAAACATATCCTGAAAAACCACTACGAACTGGTTTTGACGCTTGCTGGGGGGGGGGGATCGGTCCCATGACGTCAGAACTGACCGTCATCCAGGGGCCTTCCGTGATTCTTTCGCGCATGAGTCCGGCCGGGGCCTGCTGGGAAACTTTTTGCTTCTGACAGGCGGGGCATCGTGCGACGAAAGTAGTGACGTCCTGGAAAACACCGGGCCAATAGAAGTCTTCGATGAGACGGTGATACGTCTTATCCACTCCTAAATGGCCGGCTTGCGGGCTATCGTGCGCATCGCTGAGGGCACGGGCACGCGCTCCTGGTGGCGTCGAGGTCATTGAGGGCGGACACTATCAGCGGGTGGGGCTTGTGGAAATATATCCGGTCATCCTCGATCCTCCAATCCGGATATTTCGAGGGAAATTTTCGGATATTATCCATTTTCTGGGTGTACCACGGGTCCGTGGTATCGCCCAGGGCGCAAAGGGCGGTATCGACATTTTCATACATTCTCGAGAGGGCATCGGGCACCACATTGAGCGTGCCTTTTCGCATGGCTAGGGCCCACCGTGCCAGTCGCCCGGTTGGGTCTCGCAAATTCCAGAGCCACTGCAGACTGCTATGGTCGGTGATCACCCGAAATTGGGTCCCCTCGACATAGGGTCGATACTTTTTCACGGCCCAGAGGACGGCGAGACACTCTTTCTCCGTGACGGTATACTTTCGTTCAGCCTTGGTGAGCACGCGGCTAGCAAAACTAATCGGGTGCTCATTACCGGCTATTTCTTGCGTGATTACCGCCCCGATAGCAAAGTCGCTCGCATCTGTCTGAATCGTGAATGGGACGTCAAAGTTTGGGCGTGCCAACACGGGAGTACGGGTGAGGGAATCTCGGAGGGCTTCGAAGGCAGATTGCTGCTCTGGGTCCCATATCCAGGGAGTATTCTTTGTCAGTAATTTCGTCAGGTGAACGGGATCACGCGAAAAATCTGGGAGAAAGCGCGCGTACCACCCCACCATCCCTAAAAAGCGCCTTAGCTGTTTGAGGTTGGTGGGGGGCGGAAATTTGAGAACGGGAGCGACCTTGTCCGGATCCGTCTTCAGTCCATCTTTATTCAATACGAACCCGAGGTATTTTACCTCGTCCCGGAAGAATTCACTCTTCTCCGGGTTTAGTTCCAATCCGGCGTTGCGTAGACTGGTCAATACAAGTCTCAAATATCGAAAATGGTCCTCCTCATTGTCCGTGGCGATGATGATGTCATGCAAATACGCGAAGACGTGGGGTTCCCACGCGGGGTCAATGAGACGGTCCACTAATCGTTGAAAAGTCGCCGGCGCGTTGGTGAGCCCGAAAGGCATTCGTTTGAATTGAAATAAACCGCGCCCTGGGACAGCGAACGCGGTAACGGGCCGACTGTTAGGGGCTACCGGCACCTGAAAGTAGGCCTGGCTTAGATCGAGGGTGGTGATGCATTGGGCCCGACTCAACTCGGACAGAATCTTATCCATCGAGGGGAGCGGGTAAGCATCCTTCTTGGTTATCTTATTTACGTCTCGGAAGTCTACGCAGAACCTAAAAGTCCCATTCGACTTCCGGACGATAACGGGGTTACACATCCAGGGGCTCGCGGAGCGTTCGATGATCCCATTCCTTAGCATTTCATCGACCGCGTCCTGTGCTACTTTTAGCATGTAAGGAGAGAGTAGGCGAACCTTTTGACGAATCGGTGGATGACCCTGTACGTCGATAGCGTGCTGCGTCAGACGCGTTATTCCGATCGTAGGGGTCCTATATGTGGGGTAGAATTTATCGAGTAGCCTCCTTAATCGTGGGCCGGCTTCTTGGGAGGGGGCGACCAATCCGGCGCAGTCGTGTACGGCGAAGGCGGTAACTGAAACGCCGGAATCGTTTAACGAGTGCGGGATGCCGTTGTGGCTACTCCACGCATTATTCTCGGTATCTATCTTCAGACCGAATAGGCACATGAAATCCATCCCCAATACGCATGCATAGTGGATGGGGGCAACTCTTATCTCCAAATTTCGCGTATGGCTATCTATCATCATCGCGAGGGTAACGACACCATTTAATGGGACTAGCGCGCCATTGGCAACTCTTACTTGTTCCTCACTTGACCTTAGGAACGGCGAAACTACCTCCCGACACGCGAGGCCTAAATAAGAGCGCGACGCTCCGGTATCAACGAGTGCCCTTATAATCTCCCCATTCAAAGCTACGCGAAAGTGGGGGCGAGGGTCCGAATCTAGTGTCCATTGATTATCTTCGCAAGAATCTATGGAATCGGACCCGATTTTCAACCCTCTGCGCTTAGGGGTTGCCGAAGCGATCCGTCTCTTGTCAACATTTTTTTCTATCCGGCTTGAAGTAGGGGTGATCGCGAATGGGATTGTAAGGGGGGGTTAGGGGTTTCCTTCCCCCCCCCCCCCCCCGTTAACAGTTTCCCGACCGTTTACGCGCGCAAACGGGACAATTGTTTGCGTCACGGCCTGGGTAGCCACAGACCCTACAAAAATGCCCTAAGGGATGGGGGCACTCTCGGTATATGTGACCCGTCTGTTTACAATTATAACACCGGACCGGGCTCCGATTCGGCGGCGATCTTGTCTCGGAGGGTGGGCGCTCTCTCGGCGCCACATCCAGGAGGCGAGGTACTCTTGATAGCCGGGGGTTGTTAGTGGTTGCCACTTGCGGTTGGTGCTGCTGGTATGACGGTACCGAGCGCGTGGGATTACGACCTCTGTTCCGCTCTACGCGGGCTACCGGCGCAGCCTCCTCTTCCTCGTAGGGGGCTGGCGACAGAGGGGGTGGGGTTACGACGCTAACTTTGGCCGGCTTCACCGCGGGCATCGCGAGGGCCAGCTTTTCCTTGCCTCTCCTCATCTTGGGGGTATAGGCGAAGGCGGGGAAGGCGGACTGGTTAGCCGCTGGAGGGGGGCGGTAGACCCGCTCTTGATTGGCGGCCCCCTCCACCTGTCGACCGATTCGCAGTAAGTCTGCAAAGTCGGTAACGGCTTCCCTCTCGATTTTTCGAGCTAAACACGGACGCAAGTTTTGGACTGCGATATCGAGCTGCTCTTCTTGAGACGGGGGGAAAGCAAGTAAGTTGAATAGGCTCCGTAGGGCCACCAAGTATTCACGGATGGGCTCGTCAGGTCCTTGTGTGCGCAAGGTGATTTCCCTCTTGATGCTGGCTTCCAGATGGCGTTGACCGAACGCGTCGCGAAAGTAACGTACGAAGCCGGGGTACGTATGCCAGCTTGCCTTTTCCACCCGGTACCAGTTGAGGGCCGATCCCTTAAACGCTTCAGGTAGGGCGCGCAGGAGGTCCTCTTCCGTCAGATCCCGACTCGTGACGTATTCGCCCAGTTTGACGAGGAACTCCTCCGCGTCCTCCCCTTCCTCGCCGGAGTAACGGGGTCCGTGTGTCCTCCAATGTTCAATGGCAGTCCTCTGCCATCGGACACCGGACATTGACAGGCTGGGGTTGAATGACCCTCCAGCGGTGGACGCGTTACCTTCCGGGCGACGCGAGGTTTGGGGTTGACCGATCCTCGTGCTGTTATAGGGGGGTTGCAGCGGGGACATACTATATGTCAGGTCCGCTGGAAAGTGGACATGGGACGTGTGCGCGTTCGGACGACGGGGGGGACGTTGTCCTAATATTACCGGTCGAGGGGGGTCTACTGGTCGCAGGTAGAAGTCGTCCCGATTTTGGGGATCGATCTCCTCGGACCATTGGGGGTTTGCTGTCTCTCGTACCCCATTGTTCACGTTATCCTCCCGAAACGGTTCGGGAGCCGACAATGTAGGGCGGCTACCCCTCGTTAACGCGCTGGGTGGATTAGGGTAACTGCTGGCCGGTACCTCCCGGCGAGGCACATTTTCTGGTCGTGTGTCCCGAGGGGGGGCTACTGACCCCTCATTGGACCGATCGACCTGATAGGTGGTCGCATCTGCCACTGAGAATTGGAAACTCTCCTCCCCAAACGAGATCGGGTCCCGGTAATGGGCACGCGATCTATCGGACGGAAACCCATAATTTTGCGATTCCGCGATTCCGAACCCCGTTGACCGCTGGGATTCGATGGGGTCCAGATGTCCCGTCGGCCGGGGGCCACTTAGCATGGTCCCATAAACGGGGCAACTCACCGCTTCGGACAACGTGTAGGGGGGGTGATCGCCTCGTCCATCTGCTCGGTACGGCGTGATGGTCGTGCGGGCTAAGGCGTCAGTCTTAGTCCGCCCGAACTGAACGTCGCGAAGGGCCCGAGTTCGAATCCCCGTCCTGCAATTTTCTCTGCTTATGTCCAGTGTGGAATATCCGGGGAACTTTGCTGGGCGAAGGTACGAATTTGGGACCGCTGCCGACCCCCGTCGGCAGTTATCGGTACCATCAGCGTCTTATCCGCGGTCGGTACGTCGTGGGTCTTATCTCGGATAAAGAGGGGATAAGCCCCGCGTCGTACTCGCTAAGGCACAGACCGCCGAATCTGCTGATGGTACCGATATTGGGGTAGGGGGGACCGGCTCTGGGTGGGTGGTGTGTTGTATATGCCTAGTTCTGTCATTGTACTGTCTGTCTCTGTCCTGTACCTCGCCACCCGAGAGCCGACCCGCAAATAGACAAATCGTCATTAACGCGGGGGAAATATCTTGTCCTTTGTCCTTTTGTCCATCTGCTCGGTGATCCCATTCGACCGGGGTATCCGGGAACCGCTGTAAGATTGTGTATCTTACGAGCCGATCCCGGACCACCTCTATCGGTCCGGATATCAACAATTCGGCTCTATCACACCGGCCGATAAGGTCGCGTAAATCGACTACCCGGTCGATTTCTGCCCGAATTGCCGAAATTTGTTCCGGACTGGCTATCCGTCGCTCTGCTGCCCGAGAGGGCGCGACGTGCGTAGCGGTTGCCGTGTATGACACGGGCGCGGTAGTGATGGGGACATATTCGGTCGTGGGGGTTGGCGTTACCACCGTTAGCGTGGGTGTCCCCATTACAGGGGATGTAACGGCGGTGTATTCAAAAGAATCCATTTTAATGCAATTAATCCAATCAATACGACACAATTGGGAAAAATCACAAAAGAGTAGGGGTAAATATCAGGACCTTTCTTACTCCACTCGTTCAGTCCTACCGGAAATACTCAACTGATGTAGGGGGAGATGCTAATAAATCAGATGCTCTTCAAGGACGCGATGTAACTCGAGATTCTACGTCGAGCTACTAGGGTCGTTGCTTAAGCAACCTGATATCTGGCGTACAGCCAATTAATGCCAAAACAAAACAAAAAAAAAACAACTTCCCGGAATTACTTCGAATTATTTTATTCGTAATTTCCGACACAAATGCGATGCGCTATCACGCATAAAAAAAAAGTATTCTATGTAAAGGGGACTTCCAAGCTAAAGGGGATTTCAAAAATAACGGTAAATTTAAAAACACAGGGAATTTCAAAATATAAAGGGAATTCAAAAATAAAGGGCATTCAAAAATAAAGGGGATTCAAAAATAAAGGGGATTCAAAAATAAAGGGGAATTCAACAATAAAGGGAATTCAAAAATAAACGGAATTCAAAAATAAAGGGGAATTCAAAAATAGAGGGAATTCAAAAATAAAGGGGAATTCAAAAATAAAGGGAATTCAAAAATAAACGGAATTCAAAAATAAAGGGGAATTCAAAAATAATGGGGATTCAAAAATAAAGGGAATTCCAAAATAATTAATATTAATAAATAAGGGATATTCAAAACCAACGGAAATTCAAAAGTACAACTTTAAATTCCGGGTAGCGAATCTGGGTTATCCGTTATTTTCGGTAACGAACTGACGGGTGTACTTTTGCTATAAAAAAAGGTTTTCTTCCCTTAAGTATCTCATACAAGGGCGCGACTCGCGAAGGGAAATTGGAATTTTTATTTCTTCTTTAAATAAAATACACTCAAGTCGCTACACTGGTACCTGTGGGGCAATACTTAAGAAAGATAACATTTCATACTTATTTTTATACTTGAATTATAATTAACATATATCATAAGTACATATATTGCACATACATTCATATACACACACATATATATATATATATATATATATATATATATATATATATATTGGCATAATACAATTCTAAAATAATTTTTTCCTAACGCAAAAGCTGCGTATTACTTTTCGTTTTCTGGTTGGGGGGCGGGGGAATATCCTATACCTGGAAATGACGAAACCCGTTAATTACTTTCTATTAAATTTCAAAAAAAAAAATAATTTGTTTGTTTCTGTTGTACTATTAATTGCAAGGTGTTCCAAAATCCAAAGTGGAAAACAGATTCAAAAATAGCCAATGAATTTTAATTCTTAAAACCCACGTGTTCGAAATAAATCCAAAATTTTATCCCAACTAAAAAAAAAAGAAATTTGAAAGTTTAATTATTGAAAATTGAATCTGAGAGATTAAACTGAAAATCAGAGAAAGGTTTGAAGGACTAAGGTTTAAATTTAGGAAAAGGTTCAAAATTCGTTTTTATTATATATTAAGTTTTCAAAACAACTAAACATTGTTCTCAACAAAAAAAAACGTTTGAAAATATCAATAATTGATTTATCAATTATTTGCACTTCCGGTATAACACAATTAAAATAATAATTAATTTTACCGAGTAATAAAAAAAATAATATTTTTCAAAAAAAAAAATTCTCTAACTCCATAAAATTAACTCCTTAAAATTACGATTACTATTAACTACACATCATTATTCGATTTCGTGTAATTCCGAATATAACTTCAATTATGGTAACCGAAAATTTATTTTTAAAGTAATAATTCGCGATTAAGTCCAAGTCCGGCGACTTCTTTAAACTTAAATTTTTTTAACGGCTCGGGGACGGCAGGGCGGGTGTTTGTCAACACCTCGATTTCACCGGGCCAACTTATTTCCCGGCAACTGTTTTTCGTATTTAAAATTAAATACGCAAACAAGTACTAGAGCACTGCACTTGAAATTTTCGTTGTACCCGTTGCAACGATTTTTTTTCTCTTTGTTTACACTTCCGGTATACGCGACACTAAAAAGGATATAAAAAAATTGACTCCGCTTCAGATTCCCGGCGAGTTCCGCCGAACTCGTTACGACACTTCCTTTTTAATTTTTTTACTAAAATGGGAAAGTCATAATACATTTTCCCACCAGGGATGCCATTTTGTAACTCGTCCTGAAAAGGACGAGGCAAACTTTAATTTTCTTACACGAACTATAAAAAGGGGGACGGGGGGCGCGGGTTCCAAATCTCGCGACGGCGGAACCTCTTTTTTAAATGACCGGGACGGGGGTGCACGAATACGCGCGGGGTACTGATATGAGGCACTGGACTTACTTGGGGAACCTGGTTGATCGGCTGGCTGGTTCGGATCCTCCTTAACTTCCTGGATCTCGGTCCTTGTGGTGGTGGGCCTCGGTTGGCACTTTCTCTACGACTCGCTCAACTCCTTGATCCACCTTGGCACTGATACGACTCGTAACTCTCAGCGCGAACTACTTCTGTCCTTGGCTAGAGCCTTACGGATACTGTCCCTCTTGTTCCTGGTCTTCTTCATCGGTGCGCCGTCGGGCCCGCGCGTGCGTGCTCGAGCCACCGGCGCCAGAGAGGGGTTCGTCCGGGGGTCCGAGTTGGGGGACATACTCGTCGGGGCGATGACGACCACCGTCCTCGGGGTCTTCGTGGTGGGAGGGGACGACACGGAGCGCTGATAAGTGCTTCGTGCGTCCCCGTATCGTCTCGGGCTAGCTATCGCTATTTTGAGAGAGAGAACGATAGGGAGGGATGGAGAGAGGTCGGCGGCGGTGGCCGAGGCCCGTTACTCGGGAACTCTCGAGGCGCACTGCGGCACGACCTGTGGGGGAGGACGAGTGGAGGCGCGCTCCGGTAAAAAGAACCGTTCCTCCTCGGGGAGGGGCGGACTTCGTAGCGGGGTTACGCCCGGCCCCAATAGATGGCGCGAGGTTCGGGAAGCGCGTAGATCTGTGACGGGTTTCGTCACAATATAAAGAGGTAGAAATAATGGTGGTAACACCCTTCAATGAGAAAAGCGACAGAAAATATAAAACATTTTCAACGCGATTGTCGAGTTTTGAAGATTAAAATCCACAATAAAAATAATGTGCCGTTGAACGTGCAATTAGGAGGTAAATTAATGTTATTTTGAAAAATTTGTTTTTGCCATCTATTCTATGCGATAACTTGTAACTCTTTTTACTTATTGACACGTATTTGCGATTTGCCAGGTGTGTGTGAGTCAAAAATGGCCAGTATCCTAAATTGCATAAAATTATGCCTGACAACGGATATAGGCCATCCAGGTTTATTCTAAATTATAAAATAAAATGATATAATCATAAAATACTATGTGCCGGTCAGCACCAGTTACGCGAATTCTCGCGACCGCGGAGGTGGCAGGGTTCTGACTAAAATGAATACGCGGATAAAAAGATGCAGGACAGAATTGCTAAGAATGCCGATATTATTATAATTGCGTTTATTCAAAAACAAAATTAAATAAATAAAAATACAACAAAATTAGTCACATTAAATACAGTCGGCCGATACTGCCTAATACTTAATTTTATGAATTACGTCGCGAAACTAAAACGTGTTCGACGATTGGAGCACGAGACGAACTATAAACGTGGGAGAAATCTGGCGATATATAACTGGTACTTACATAGTATTTACGCTCGTGCTATTTCGCTCGTACTAGTCCTAATGAACAAAAAAAGCACGCACAATAACGGCGAAAAGGGCACAAATCTGCCGAAACTTAAGATACCTACGATAATGTTACAACGCACGTTAGCTCGAGGCCTATATTAGTCGATCACGGTCAAAGCTCATCTAACTATGAATTTGATAAGAAACCGCGAAGGAATCTATTCGCGGCTCACATGATCTATCGCGGCTATAGCCGAATTAGGCTCTGTCTCCCTTAATCGCCGTGTCGCTCTCTCGCTCCTAATACGCTGAAATCATACTTTCAATACATACATATTAATATTCAAATTCCAACATGCAATACATTATTATTGCCTGCTCGAAGGAGGCCTGTAAAGTTCTCAGGAACGTTACAAACTTCGTACGATTTTCCGATGGGAGACGTATGTACGAGTGACCTGTCTGAATCCGTCGGATTGCTGCCGCGAAAAATTCTATCGCGCGACAGAAAATGAGCTTTGCCGTCGAAACATTCGGACGATCGTTGTAAATGCATATATGTATATGCTATAGCACCGAATTTCGGGTGGTCTCTTACCGATCTTGACCAACTTCGCCCTTCCCCGACTGACATGCATGAATATCGTCGCTCCTATACACGTGTATACATACACATGCAAACAAAATTTTGGTATCCCGCTAAGAATCCCTTGAGAAAATTGTTGATACCATACCGACAAGAGGACGAAAGTCGACCTTCGTAATATCGTCGGTAGATGTCATTCCAATCAATACACTTAAAAGTGGTAGGTGATGCTACAGTCAAATCTGACTTCCGACTTTTTGAGAGAACACCCTTATGTGGTGAAGTGAATGAGCGTGCAAGCTTATTTTTAAAAATAAAATGACAAGTGAAAAATATGATATATCACTTTTTCACTGATTTACATTGATCCTTTAAAACTGATAACCTAGTTTTGATTAAATGTAGTAAAATTTACTTTTTGTATTTTACATTTATATATTTACTGCAATGCACCTTGGCTTGTTTCGAAGTGGTGACTTATATTGCACTGTTTTTCGTTTGTACAACTAATCATTAAGGAACATGCTCAAATAATGAAAATAACTAACAATAGTGATGAATGCTATATCGATATTCGAAGACTAATTACGAAGAATGTATTTAATGTACCGCACATTTATAAAGTTGTTAGTTACAGCGATGATATTTGTAAAATTCTCGTATGTAATATCGAGCAAAAACTATTATTAGTAAAACATACAGATGGTACATATGTTTGTGATCTAACCTTGCTGCTTTCTTCCCTCCACTCAGTATTGGATTCTTTTGTAGTAAGATTTCCCGACAGTATGATCCTTTTAGGGGGAGACTCCAATTTATGGATTGGTGACCTCGACCTTGAATGCGAATTTTCGAATTTATTTGATAAGACTCAATTCGAAGTGAATTAAAAAACTTGTGATTCTAGGTATAACGCCCGTGGTAAATGTTTGTATGAGTTTATGTTTAGTAATAATTTCGTTCTGTTAAATGGTCGCTCGCTTAGTGACTTCAAGCGATTGCGTGAAGTATACTCTTACCTTGTTTTTCGTCCACCTTAGGCAAAGCCCGTTTTTTAATGCGTTTTGTTCAGGTTTACTCAGCATACTTACCCATGAAGGTTTAGTTAAGTTAACAAACCCTGGTAGGGGCAAATGTAACGCGTCAGTATCTCAGTGGTATGACGAGTCCTGTAAGACTACCAGGTCACGAATGAACAGAGCCCTCCATCTCCTTCGGTTACACAATCACGAGAGTTCCTTTGCGGTTTCTTACCTGGCCGCAAAGAAGCACTTTAAACAAGCAACATTCGTATAGCTGACTCCTTTGCCGGGGTAAGGGACGCCAAGGGTTTTTGGACAGTGGTTCGCAAGTTGAGACGGGCTCCACTGTGTAGTTAATCTGTGCCACCGGAGGCCTGGAACAGGCACTTAGCTCTCTTCTAGCCTCCGAGGCCAACGCTATCGTTGATTTTTTATAGGGCTCTTGATAAGGACCTTGGTGGTCCTATTTTGCCGCAGGAGTTGCTTGAGAACATGAAGAGATTAAAATCGAGTAAAGCCATAGGCCCGGATGGTATTCCG
Organism: Trichopria drosophilae; assembly: GCA_030407085.1. NCBI lineage: Eukaryota > Metazoa > Arthropoda > Insecta > Hymenoptera > Diapriidae > Trichopria > Trichopria drosophilae. Next base: position 61,908,447 of record CM059582.1, on the reverse strand, counting down.
ACCGAATCTTGGAAACTTCTCTCGGATGAATGGTTCTCCTTTGTATTGGAGTGTTTTAATTTGATCATGTTCAATGAGCTGCCACCGGAAGGGTGGATCCATGATAATCTCTTCATGCCCTTCAAAAAGGGAGACTGTGCGAATCTTGAAAATTACCGTAAGATTGCTATTACTAATGCGTTAATGAAATTATTCATCCAGGTATTCGCGGCGCGATTGGAGAGTTGGCTCGAGCATCATGACTTACTTCCTGAAAAGCAAGCGGGTTTTAGAAGGGGACGCTCTGCGGAGGATAATATTTTCACATTAAACGCGGTAGTTCAAATTCAGCAAAGAAAAAAAGACTCAAAGTGCTACGTCTTATTTGTGGACTTCTGCAGAGCGTTCGACTCTATCCCCCACAACAAAGTCTGGCACGAATTGTACAGTATTGAGGTTAGTGCCAAAATGGTTAGGTTGCTTAAAGCCTTTATGATTCAGCCAAGTCTTCTATCGTTTGTGCAGCTGAATCTACAGATCTTGTCAGGGTGACTGAAGGGGTCCTTCAAAGGGAGAAATTTTGAGCCCTCTGCTCTTTACTATATATATATATATGGGTGATTCTACTGAAAGGGACCACGATACATGTCGCCACGTCATATTACAGTTTAACATTCGAATTTTATAATAATACTAATATTTTTGCGTTTTTATGTCAATTATTTCATAAACTAGCATATATTAGCTATCATTTCACAGATTTAAAGATAGCATATTTTACATTTTCCATTTTGAAACCAGCATTTTAAAGTTGACCTCAGATTTTCACAAAAATGGTATTACAATGTATTAATAGTATTAAAAATTATATAACAGTATAAATAAAGACTTTCATAGCATTAATTATATATTTTAACTATATAAATAATTTTGTACTTTGTCAAATTTTGATAATATATTGTTTTATACTTTTTTTTAACTACTAAAAGTTTACATTTCTTCACGAGTAAAAATTAGCGTCATTACCGAAGCCTCGGTTTTTGGTCAATAACAAGATAATTTTAAGCACATCGGTCTTGCTACTTAGAGATTATTTATGTATTTTTTATGACTTTATATAAACAAATTCTTGGATTTTACTATATCAGTCTTTATCTTTAAAAAAAGTAATATTTGGTCATTTGCGAAAACCGTCATTACCGAAGCCTTTTAATTTCCTAACATACTATTTTTCCTGACGTACGATTTACTTGAAATTTGCTGTAGAATTGTTTTTTAGGTCGCTGATTACGAATCTGAAGACAAATTTCAAAAATTCAAAATGGCGTATCCAGTATGGCGTAAATATTTTCCAAAAGTTGCTTGTTTTTTATTGAGTTATGTTACTCGGGGGTTTTGGGGGTCGCTGAATACGAATATGAAATCCGTTCTTAAAAATGCAACATGGCGAATCCAATATGGCGGAAGTATTTTCCAAAAGTTGCTTGTTTTTACTTGAGTTATGTTACTCGGGGGTTTTGGAGGTCGCTGAATACGAATATGAAAACCGTTTTTAAAAATTCAAAATGGCGGATCTAATGTGGAGGAAGGATGATCCAAAAGTTCCTTGTTTTTACTTCGATCATGATACTCAGGGGTTTTTGGAGTCGCTGATTATGAATAGCTGTTTTCTGTAAAATTTACAGACTATTTTTTTCCTTTCAGTACAGTAAACAAAATACATTTGATAAGCTTATGCGATTTGAAAAGCGGCTAATATGTTCAAAGTCATCTGATATACCGATCTTTTTTTGTTAACGACATAATTATTAGCACTTAACCTCTAAGAGAAGATTACACTTTTTATATTATAGGAATAGCAGTAATAGTTTGGTAAGTACAACAATTGCGTAAAATATTTGTGAAAGTGGGTTTTATCGTTTTTAGAAACGCTTTTCCATTACAATTTCGTAAATGGTGACAAGACGTGAACAACAATTAAGACAGACGAGGATGGAAGCACAAAGAAAAAGAAGGGCGAAACTTAAAAACGACTCCACAAATCATCAGTTATACAAAGAGAAAGAACGTGAACGAAATGCATCGAGAATTGCTACTGGAAAAATGTAATTAATAGCGAATATGACGGATGCAGAAAAAGAGGTATGACGGAAAAAAATATGGAAGCTGCTCGTCGCTATCGAGCAAAGTGCAAAATAAAAAATAAAGAAAGAGTAGTTAAAAGTAGTGAAATTAGTAACAATTTGACAAATAATGAAATACAACCTAAAATTAAATCAACTAGAGGCAGAAAAAGAAATCGAAAAAGCCAAGATTCTAAATTGTACAGTCAAAATGTTGCATTGATAGAAAAGAACGAGATGTTAATCAAAAAGCTAAAAACAATTAGTAAATAATTAACAAGAGCTAAACATAAGAAATCTGATACTGTCGGGGATAAAAGTGGTGAAAATAATAAAATAAAATGCATAGTTGGAGGCGATAAAGTTAACTTACGTGTTAGAAAGGCGCTTTTGGAAGGAATACAGTTGAAGCAAGCAATTAAAGCTATTTACAAGGAATCACGAAGTATCGATGGCAAAAAAGAAATAAGACGCATACTTGGAGACAGTGTCAAGTTAATTGCGACGCATAAAGAAAAAGTCAAATGTTTTATAAGAAAACAGAAACAAAAATATCTTTGAAATGTTGTACACAAATTTTATGCAGAGAATAGTCGAATACGGCGGGGTAAGAAAGATTGTATAACTAAAAACAAAATTAAACTAGTGTTGGCGTGGTGCCTCGCTCGCTTCGCTCGCTCAGAAACTTCGACCCAGTGGAGAGTCGGCTATTCCTTAAGACTTGTTTGTTTACTAACACCTTTCAATTATATTATAAAATTATATTGATATTTGGGGGTCCAATCATATTTAGGTCCAAGTGGCATCGATAGATATGTTACAACAATATAGTGTTTCTTATATATATGAAAATTGAAAATGAGCATTTTCAAAACTTCAACCCCGACAACAGGCCAGCCGAAGTAATAAATAAAAGTTGCAAAACACTTACTTCATACACTTGTATTCTAATAGACTATTCGATGCATATTACATGTTTACTGTGTTTTACTAATTACTGTCTGTATCATTATGATCTTATATGTACAATATATATACATATAATTCGTCAAAGATATCTTGAAAGTGTCGAAAAGATCTCTGACGGATATCTTTTAGATAATATTAGACATCTTTTAGATATATCGAAATAGTTATTTTCGTATCAAGGGCGTAAAAGAACTTATGCGCCCGAGGAGCTGGCAAAGACTACCCCTGGGGGGTAGGGGGTCGAAACGTCGAAATTTGATGAAAAACAATAGGGTAATTTTTTTGCCGAGATGACCAAATTCAATATTTTTTTATGGCATTATCGTTGACTTTAGGAATAAAATGCATACAATCTATTTTGTAGAGAATTTCATCCTCTATCTTTTTTGTTTGAAACATTTTTTAATAAAATTTGTATTTTTCAAAATAAATGCAAAAAACTACGAAGAAACTTAATTGGGGCTAATTTTTTTTAGTAATGGGCGGGTGGATCTGCCCCAAAATCTAATCAGATCCAAGTTATGCCAAGACGCGTATTTTTAAAAAAATTTATGTCAATACGCTTATCTGTTCGCGAGTTATCGCGAGGCAAAAAAACGGGACGTACGGACGTACGTACGTACAAGATCACGGACACAAATTTTTTTATTGTTGATTTGTGTTCCTTAGGGTCTGAAACGTCGACATTAGATGAAAAACTATATGGTAATTTTTATGCCCGAAGTGACCAAATTCAATACTTCGTCCAGACTTAGTCTGGATCGAAGTAAAAACAGTCCTCATTCTTGAATGCATCGTTAAAATCGCTTTATAAAAAGTTTTGTGTTGATCACACGAATATAAAAATCACGTAATCTTATTTTGCCCGATTACGCCCTTTTTGGATAATTCCACCAAAAATTAGCACGAGCGACACTTGTTTGTGTATGACGCACGAAAATATGATTTTGATCGTTCGTTCCTTAGTTACAAATCACATTTTAGAAGAAAAATGCATCGATGATTTTGTCGCGTCTATTACCTGTCAACCTAAATCTGAAAAATGTATGTTACGGAAGTGCACAAGATGTGAATTTAAAAAATTAAAATCAATGACAATTTAGACAAAAATAGTATGTTATCTTACCAAAAATGGGTCACAAGGAAAGAGAATAGGATTTCTGGGAAAACGAAAAAACCAATTACTGTTTGAGTCACTTCAAAGCAATTAATTGCTACATCTGTAAAAGATATTGAAGAAAATTTTGAAATTAAATTATTAATCCCTCTTATGGCACATGTGCAAAGAATCAGTAGACAGTTTAAAGCTACAAAAAATATTAAAGATAATCTATCGGATACCGATTTCTTTGTGCTCATGGATTGGAGCGAAAATTACGTCTGCAAATATACGGATGAACCACAATCCGTTCATTTCGGTGCATCTAAAGAACAGGTTGCTTTACATACAGGTATGTTTTATACCAAGAACTTTTCGCAAGGTTTCTGCACACTGTCACAAAATTTACGTCATGACAGTTCATCAATTTTATCGCATTTAAAAAAATTAATTGAGTACGTTTTGGAAAAGTTTCCTAAGTTAAATACTGTTCACTTTCAAAGTGATGGGTCATCAACGCGGTATCGCAATAAAAACATGTTTTGGCTGCTTAGTGCTCTTTTTCCTAAAATTTACTGTAATTTCGAAATGGTTTATAATTTTTCAGAAGTAGGGCACGGAAAAGGCCCGGCGGATGGAATCGGGGGATTCATAAAGCGTACAGCTGATTCTGCAGTAATACATGGAACGGATGTTAATAATTTTGATGCTCTCTTTTCTGTACTGAGTAATAATTGCAAAAATCTATTTATAGCCAAAGTTAGTGGATCTGAAATTAATAACATTGACGAACAATTACCGAAAAAAATTCAAGTCTTTCAAGGAACTATGGGAGTGCATCAGTGGAAATGGACTAGGGCGCAGAGTAATTGTATTAAATTTAATGAGATGAGTTGTTACGAGTGTTCAATTACAGATAAATGTAAGCATTACCATCTGGGTAAATTGAAAATTGCAGATACTATACCCTCACCTACAAAACGAAAACAAAATGAGACAAAAAGACTGAAAACTAAGAAGAAAAAATATTATGTGTAATAAATTAAGATTCCGCAAGTGTGCGCGCGCATATTTTGAATCGAAAATATTATTTATTTCATAATCACATATATTCCGATCATTAGTAAGCATGTAAGATAAATATTGCGATCATTAAATTCATAGTGATACTTAAAAGTTCAAAAATTGCAATAAAATTTTTATTAATAAAGCTGAATTTTGGGCAACGTCGGATTCTCATTTCAGAGTATTCCCTGCATATATTTCACAAGAAAAAGTAATCAAATTCATTATGATTTGTTTTTCAGAAAAATTTGCCAAAACGGCTCCCTTTCAGTAGAATCACCCATATATAGAATTCAGCTCAGAGAAGAATATATACATACATATTATGGTCATTTCGCGGACCGTCCGCGAAAAGAAAGTATGTTTTCTGGTCATTTTGCGGACTTTCTTTTTATACATGATGGGCATTATGCGGACCCTTTGTTATTGATATAGGGAACATATTTTCGCACCAAACTTTAGGCACAGCTAGGTCTAGGCGATTTTGGTAGGTTTGCGTTAGAATAGTTATTACGGGAGGGGGGGGGGTCGGAGACAGAACAGCCTAGTTAAGCTTGATAAGGTCCAAATAGACTAGGTTTAATTTTCCCCGAAGTCCGCAAAATGACCGATACGTAGGCAAATCACCTATTTCGCGCACTTGTTTCGTAATATACTATTTTTTCACTTCGTTTTATTATACCTTATAATATAGTACCACCCAATCTTGTTAGATTCCAGTAATATATTAACAGATGCTCAAAGTGACCACCTTCGGCAGCTGTGCAAAAACCTAATCGGTCGTAAAAGTGTTCTCCACCCTAATATTTCTGCACTAATGGAATTTGTGATTTCTATTATTTTGTCGTGGAGCTCTTGTTGAGTTGTTGCAAATGGAGCACGATATAACTCATTCTTTATATGACCCCATAGAAAAAATCCAGCGGGGTAAAATACGGAGATCTCGCCGGCCACTGGACAGGTCCAAATCGACCTATGTATCCATTTGGGAAATGTTGAATTAAGTGATTTCTAACACTTAAGGTCCCATGTGGAGGGACTGCATCTTGCTGGAACCCGATTTCCACCTGTTCCTAAAATTATTAAGTATTATTGGGGAATCAACCTATTTCAGTGGATTGGATATCTCATCAGTTAGAGCAAGAGATGTGAAGCATGTGACCTCCCGAAGACGAGCAGCCCGCCAATTTGCTGGCGGACTAGCGAAGGTCAAAGTAACAAAAAAGTCAAATATACTTACCTCCGCAAGTACAGCAAATTAAGTGTGGGGCTGTTTATGATCGGATTTTTTTCTTCCGAAGGCAAGCAGTTCGCCACCAAGAAAAAACGTTTACGGTGGGTAGAAAAGTATATCAAAATTAATTGGCGGCCCTCGCAGGTGAAGCGTTTTAGCGCGAGGGGTGAATATGTCATGGGAGAATTTTTCGCCGAAGTCAAGCAATTTGCGGCGATGCGCAATGTATTTCTGTGGTTACCAAAAGATTCACGCGATTGGCGGCCTTCGCAGGTACAGCTAAATTGAGATATATCGGAGTTTTGCACGAAATTAGGTCAATTTCAAAGCAAAACAAGGAAAATAGGAAAATAATAGTTTGAAAATAATAGAGCAGTCCGCTATTGACTCGAAAATATAGTTATAACCTCTAAGAATATAAATCCACATTGGCGGCCCTGTCAGGTACAGGCAAACCCCGTGGGGGTACTTGAAAGGGGGGTACTAAATCCACCACTTGATAAAACTGCACAATAACTACAGCAAGTAAAAAAAAAATTCGGCACATGTATTCGACGTCTTTTTTCCTGCTGATTACGAATATGACAATAAAAAATGGCGATCGGACATATTAAAGCCGTCATCTTGAAAAAACAGCTAAAAAGCATGATTTTTTTGCATCTATCATTGTCCCCCTCAATTGGATTATATGACCTTGTCGTGGTGGGGGGCTTAGTAGAATCGTACTGGAGGTCCTGAGTCGAAAGTAGAGTGAATGGAAATGTGCAGAGCCCTATAAACGGGTATTCTGATGAATGGTTCGGTACCCTATATACGGATCTTACCGATGAATGAGAGTGTACATGAGACTGGAGACGCATGCGCCATCTATGTCCTTCGGGCTGGACCTCTGAGATTCTGCGACCAATATATGATCCCCCAATCTAACGGTGTAATGCTATCGTGCCGAGAGATGCATGGTACAGGGGGAGCTGTACTGCAAACGATGCCCTTGGGATACCAGGCGCCCTTTCATTGTAATTAGCCTTCACCCGGCAAGCGGGGCTCTGACTGTTACTTCCCTAGCTATTCGTGGGATCAAAATGGATGACTACAATAAAACAAACAAACAAAACAAAACAAAACGAAAAAAAGATACTGAGGCTACGAAAACCGCAGATGAAGTCGCTGGAACCTCAGCGGAAGCAAGGCCCAAAAGACCTGCTCTCAATGGGGCCTCCACGAAAAGGCTTCAAAAATTACTCAAAGGAGGCATGGCATATGAAGAAGCCCGCGTCATTTGTGTAAAACCAATCGCGGAAAATAAGGACGCGAAGAAAAATCCCGCAATCAAACGGGTCAGATCGGAGGAGCAATCCCCGTGTGACCGACCCAGGAAATATCCTAGAAGTCAGGAGCCAGTTAGCAAGCCTTCCTTCCGGGATGTTCTTGGATCGGTCAAGATAGGGATCCGAGATAAGGTCCCTATGACAAGTGTGCAGCTCGGGGTCTTGCAAAAGGCGATCATCAGGGTAGTTTCTGAGACCCAAGATGAAGGAGCCGGACCAAGATTTCTGGGCTGTGCACATAACACGGGATGGCTACTCCTGACTTGCGCGGACGATAAAAGCCACGCATGGGTAGGTCATAACATCGACAAAGTTAGTCTGGGATGGCGTAGAGCTCGCAGTAATGGGGGAAGACGAGCTACCCCAACCTAAAGTCGGTATAGTGTGGATACCGGGGGCTGATTCAGAACCCCCGAAAGATATACTACACCGAATCAAGGTTCAAAATAAGGGAGTGCAGACCGATCTCTGGAGGATCCTCAATGCGAAGGCAGAGACCAAGGGACAAACATTGACCCTTGGGATCGATGACGCCTCGCATGAGGCTCTTCAGGCGATGGAGTGCAGACCCTTCCTCGATTTTGGCCAGGTCTTGATTCGCTTCAAAAAACCTGTCAAAAAACCGGAACAGGAGGCGGGAGAAGATGCGTGTTTATGGACGGAGGCTGAAGCTGCCACCACTTAGGATAACCCGCAGATTCCCAATGTGCAATCAAATGCCGCTGAATCATCTGTGGGAACCGAGATGGAGGTCGACGCCCAGCCAGCCGGAACTGGATCGCTATCGGATCCAACACCTCCGATGACGGACTGCCCAACGGAGGAGAGGATGGCGACCACCACCGACCTCTCCAATGACCCAATCAGCTCCAATAATAGATAAGACCACACTCAAAGTGGTTCAAATAAACCTTCATCATGCTGAGGCTGCTTCGGCAAGCCTATGCAGATGGTTTCATAAGGACCACTTGAGTGTGGCTCTTATTCAGGAGCCCTGGATAAATGGCAACAGGATTCAGGGCCTTGGAAAGGTCCATCTTCTATAATACTAGCGGTACCAAACCAAGAGCATGCTTAATATTTAATAAAAATATAAAATTTATGTCTATTCCAGAATTCTGCACAGACGACCTGGTTGCAGCATATGTATCAGTGGAAGACGGACAAAAGGTACTAGTTGCCTCCGTATACCTTCCGGGAGAAAAAGAAGATTCCTCAATTTATCTGGAGGAGATAACCAGTTTCAGTAGGCGTAACGAAGCCAAGCTGATATTGGCGTGTGATGCCAATGCACACCATGAGGCATGGGGTAGCACTGATACCAGCAGTAGAGGTGAGTACCTGCACAACTTTATTATATCAAAAAATTTAAGAATCCTGAATAGAGGTAACAAACCCACTTTTGTAATCCGTAATAGGCAGAAAGTTTTAGATATAACCCCAAGTACATGCGATGTAGCAAGTAACATCATTAGATGGTTTATATGGGATAAGGAATCATTATCTGATCACAGGTATATTAGATTTGACTTGTCCGCAGCAAAAGAGGTTAGGAAAATAGAATATAGAAATCCTAAAAACACCAACTGGGTTAATTTTAAGAAACAACTCGGTACTGATATATCTCAGCTGTCCTTTTCGATTAAAACTACTGAGAACATTAATTATGCCACAGACTTACTAACTAGGTTTATCATGAAAGCATATGAAGAAAATTGTCCCTTCAAATCTAAAAGAACCAATGTGTGAGCTGGCGGTGCGGCTTGCGTTCGGTTGCGTCTGTCGGTGTATATGTGCTGGCGGCGTAATGCGCAAGCGCATGGCGTCTGCAATGGCTTGTGTTCGGTCGAGCGGATGCTTGCGAATCATGCGTATTTAATATAAATTCAGAAATGAAATGACGAGAAAATATAACGAAGAGTCATACTTTGAAGATATTATTGTACGCCCGAATATAATTCTCTCTCTCTCTCTCTCTCTCTCTCTCTCTCTCACCCATAACCCGCGAGCTTAATATTAGATATAGATGGAATTTGTCCAGATACTAAAGACAGATATTATTTTAGACGAAGAGAAAATAGATGAGGCGTTCAGCTATTTGTGTGACCTAATGCCCGAAGAAGCGGTTGAAAAATTTAAGGATGAGATCAAAGTCACACAAACAGAAGAGCAGATAAAATTTGATACAGATTCAGAAGAAATCTTTTATTTAGGTATGCATATTTAAGTAAATAAGACGAGTGATGTGTATTTAAAATTGAAGATGTGTTATGTTTATTTTCGAAAAGTCGTATACGCAAAATTAATTTTCTCTCTCGGTGTCGTTGTGTCTGATCAACACAAACAAAAAACTTGTAAAAAGTTTTCGTTCCTTTTCTTCCTTACGAGTGACATAGCTTGCGTTCGGTTCCTCACTCGAAATTGATACATGAAAGTGGAAATGTATGTATTGCATGCCTGAAAAATAAATGTTTTCTTTTCAACTTTTTAGAGAAGAGGAAATTGGACGAAGACTATTGCAAGATTATAAGTCATGCCATTGAAAACAAAGGAGGTTTAATAAACATTCCTCCGAGTGACTTAAAGGCGACTGAGAAGTCGGAGTGTGCAACTCTGAAAGAAGTGACAGATAAAGATGAGAAAAGTGAGAAAGATGACAAGCAGCCTGAAAGACGTGATGACGAAGAGCAAAGACGAGAAAAAGGAAAAATAAAGACGAGCCTGAGTACTCAAAACCGAAGCCCAGATAAAAATAAACCGAAAATGATTAGCTCCATTACTGTTCCGGAAAGTACATTTCCATTAAGTCTTGGACTTTCTGGACAGCCTAAATCCATTTCAAAATTTAAATAGAAAAATGAGGCTCTGGATAAGCAAAAATTGGCTGCCCGTGACAAGGACGTTGCGACTGACCAAAACGACTTAAACACGAAGCTGGACTCAATTTTAAGATCGATCGAAGATATAAAAATTGAAATGACGAGATTTAAGAAGGACTGCAGCGAGAAAATAACTGCAGAACTTGTAAAGACGAGAAAAGAAAAGAAAGAACTGATTGAACAAAATGAAAGATTGATCAAAGTATTGAATGAAATGCTGGAAAAACTAGAAAGAAAGGAAAGGGGACAGCCACATAAAAGACGAGAAGAAATGAAACTCAACATGCCTGAAAATACGGAAAAGACAACGTTTTTCAATTCAACGTTAAAACCAGAAAAAGAAAGCAACATAAATTTAGGACAAAAAATCAGAGCTCGGCTCAGCGAAACAAATCGAAGAAATCCCAATGAAACCAAAACAAATGAGTCAATGTCCGACAGTTTTAAAGAAAAGATAAGACTAGAAATGATAAGCAAAGAAATGACAAGATACGATTATAAACTGACATCTCAGTTAAAATTTGAGTTTTTCTACGACTACTTCACCTCTGAATTGCGAACCAGAGATCTATTATATGTAATAGATTCCAGTGTAAAAATGAGCTCTGAATTGGACGATGAGATCAGAGAAAAGCATAAGTATAAAGTCAGGGATATTCTGATTAATCGAATCGACTTGCAATACCATAACAAAACTGCCCATATCAAAGATCCAGTAGATTTGTTGAGCAAGCTGAAAGAACTAAAGATGAGCGAATCAAATCTGTCTTCCAATACCTTGAGAAAGAAGTTATACAGCATGCATTACAATGGAACATTCTCAGAGAGAGAGTAGAAACTGGGAAATCGCTTCCCAGGTTGTCAATCCAAAGAAGGTGTCAAGAGCGCTAATGGCCTTCGAGGCGTTCAAGTCGCCTGGACCAGATGGCATTTACCCGGCCCTCCTTCAGGAAGGCCTGGGGGTCATTCTGGGACTATTGACTGGACTCCTTAGGAGGTGCGTGGCTCTCGGATACACACCAGAAGAATGGAAAAAGCAGGAGTATCATTCACCGAAATGAGGAAATGGAGGCTTCGCGGAGGCAAAGGTTTACATACCAATCAGCCTAACATCTTTCCTATTGAAACTATTACAAAAAATTCGTAGAGAGGTATCGTAGAAGATCCTTTGAAAAGTTCACCTTTACGTACTGAACAATACGCATATTAAGCTGGCAAATCTGCAGAGTCTGCATTAATGTCAGCGGTGAGGTTTGTGGAGAAGCAACTTAGTATACGGGGGAGTGTGCATAGGTGCTTTCCTAGATATTGAGGAAGCTTTCAACCGCACCTCGATGGAAGCGATTCGGAAAGTAGCGGAAGAGCATGGGGTACCGAGAGAAATTGTTAAATGGATCTTGAGTACCCTAAAAAACAGGTATATTTATACAGAATGGCAGGGAACATTAGTGGGGGGAACGGTCTCCGAGGGTTGCCCTCAAGGAGGTGTGTTGTCCCCGCTCTTATGGAACTTGGTGGCAGATAGTCTGATAAGGAAATTAAATGATAGTGGAATCTATGCTATAGGATATGCGGACGATATCGCTATCATGGCTAGAGGAAACTTCGAGGAAGTCTTGCAGGAGCTTATTCAAGAAGCCCTAAGGGTTGTAGAAAGATGGTGCATGGAGAAAGCACTCTCAATACAACCGGAGAAGATAGCCGTTATCACCTTCTCGAGAAGATACAAGATGAAAAAACTCAGAGAAATGGTGATAGGGGGGAAGCAGATTCCATATACTGGAGAAACCAAGTATCTTGGAGTAATTCTGGACAGGAAGTTGAACTGGAATGGACATCTGGAACAGAAATGTCAAAAAGCAATCGCAACTTTTTGGCAATGTAGAAGAGCACTAGGCTGTAGTTGGGGTCTAGGACCAAAGCAACTGCTCTGGATTTACCAGCACATAGTGACACCCAGAATCACCTACGCGGCAGCGATATGGTGGCGTAGAGTGGAAAAGGCCAATGTACAACAAAAACTAAATAGAGTACAGGGTATGTTCCTAAGGGGCATCTGCTCGGTAAGGAAAAGTACACCCACAATTGCAATGAGAACTCTGTTGGGGTTACCCTCCTTAGCCCTTGCTATTAAGGGCGAAGCGAGGAGAACCGTATACAGACTCAGATGCATGGGAAGTTTAACAGGCAGACTGGAAAGGCTAGATGACCTCTTTTGTGGAAGCTTGAGAACCATGTGGAATCAACCACAGGATAAAATCCGGATCCTCGACTTGGGGGAAAATAACTTTAAGATATTTTTCCCGGATAGAGAGGACTGGGAAAGACATCCGGTAACACCTAAGCATGGAACCATCTGGTATACTGATGGTTCCACGACAAGTCAAGGTGTAGGTGCAGGGTTCTGCGGACCGAAGCTTAAGGAGAACTTTTCCCTTAAGCTCAACACATTTAACACTGTCTTCCAGGGAGAGGTGGCGGCCATTCTTCAATGTGCCGATATTCTTTTGAGGAAGGAAGTGAAAGGTAATACGTTATGGATATGCTCCGATAGCCAGGCGGCATTGAGAGCCATAGAAAATCCTATCGTTAAATCGGCGCTAGTCAGAGATGCAAAGGCAAGTTTGCGACGTCTGGCCATACGTAATAAGCTCAACCTAACATGGATCCCCGGACACATGGGTTGGAAAGGAAACGAAAGAGCGGACTCCCTGGCCAAGTCGGGCATAATAAACGGCCTGGACATGGCCGGGAGGGTTGCTATGCCCTTTCAGGAAGGACTTAACAGGCTGACCAGCCATCTTAGAGCTCAGCAGGTTAAGGAGTGGATCAACCACAAAAAATGCAGCACAACCAAAAGCCTTGCAGGTGAACTGAGGGCTGATAGATGGGCTGAACAGCTGACCAAACTGGACAGAACAAGGATAAGAGTTTCCATTGAAATCCTCACTGGACATGGGAACCTTAATAAGCATGGCTATACGGTGGGAAAGAAAAATTCCCCGCTGTGTACTAAATGCGACGAAAACATGGAGGAGACCACAGCACACTTCCTCTGTGAATGTCCTGCCCTAATGGAGACACGAAGGAAATTCCTAGACTCTCCATTTCTGGCGAAGGAGGAAATCAGGGCGCGAAGTCTTCAGCAGATTCTGAACTTCTGCAATAAGGCTGGTTATCCAGCTAAACCCTGAAATGGCATCAGGAATAGCGTACAAAGGCAAATTGTCAAGTGCGCTGACTTCGGAGGTCTCAACCCCGGACCTGATGAAAGACATACCAATACCAATACTAAATGCATTACAATCCGGCAAAAGAGACAGCCTCCGTTTTCTGGGACAGATTTGAAGAAGTTGTCAGAACGTATGAGAGTTTGCCAGAGGTGCCAAGATTATCAGACGAGGAAAAACGAGATGCGTTCTACAATGCGGTCGTTAGCTCTGTCCCGCAAGTGCAACTGGTGGAGTTTTCCACGCAAGTTTCCTCTGGAAAATCATTGAGTTATGAAAATTTAAAAACATTAATAATCAAGATAGAGTCTCAAAATTCTGCTGCTAGTGCGTCAAAAATTGCCTCTCGACCTGGAACTGCTATTCAAGCTACGAGAGAAAGAAGAGATGCGAAGGATAGATGTTTTGGATGTGATGCCTTTGGTCACGAAGCGAGAGACTGTCCCCACAAGGGTACGGGTAAACGTTTATGTTATTCGTGCAATCAATTTGTAACGGATCACATTGGCAGAACGTATCCACGACAGAGATCTAAGCCCCTGCAATCTCAAGGCTGGGACTATAAACGACGTGTGAAACCCAAACCCCAACAGAACACCAGAGTCTTCTTCAACAATAAAAGAAGACACGGAAACAACGAGAATGACAGAAACGATGCAAAAAGACCGCGAAATAACGATGGCAACAAAGAACAGAACAAGAAAAAAGACAGTAAACGACAAGAGTACAAGAAGAATAATAGTAACTACAGACCAGCGAACTCCAAAAATTGGGAAGGTAAGACTGCTTATATAAATCATGGTACAGAGACTCCGTCTTCGAGGAACTCAGAAGGTGAGAAAATTTCACTGACAGACACGAACAAAGATGAGAATACTCTATTAAGATTTATTGTTGATTCAGGTGCTACCGAGCATTTGACAAATTCAAGATTGGTGTTTAAAGATTTTAATTTTGATAACACAGGCGTGATAAAATGTGCAAACGGTGATCCTTCTGCGGACTTGAAAACGGAGGGAGATGGTAATATTATTGGTGTGAATAATTGCAATAAGATCGAATTAAAGAACGTAATCTGTGCTGAGTCATTGACTGAAAATCTGTTGTCGCTAAGAAAATTTACTGATAGAGGTATGAATGTATTTCTAAATAACGAAAAGATCGATATTTTTGACCCCGTTTCGAATAAATCATTTATAACCGGTGTTTATGAAAAACCCTACTGGGTAATTGAACTTGAGTTGAATAAAGACGAGAAAGAAACGTATTTAACTAAAAGAAACGGTGAAAGAATTATTGCTTACTTGACGACTGAAAAAGATTCGGGACACAGATATTTGACTCGAAGTGTCACGGCACAGATAAATCAAAATCGGATAGAAGACGTGGAAAAAGACGTGATGGTAACTGATCTAAATAAAGACGAGCACAACAATGAAACGAATGAAAATTCAATTTCGATTAACGAACTTGAAAACTTTAACGATGCGACGGATAGTGTTGGGAACGAAAAGAAAGGAAGTACACTTTCGCGATTCGATTACACTATCCGCGATAGGAAAATCAGTGACGAAAAAGATTTAGTCAGTACAGAATTCATTGAAAATGAAAACCTGTCTGTTGAACCTCGCGAGAAGCCTCGAGAAATCAATAGTGCAATGCTCTGGCATGTAAGACTCGGACATGCTTCAGTCGATTACTTAAAGGCGTTACAAAGAAAATATTCAGAAAATAAAGATCTGCAAAGAGCAAAATTTGGTAACGAACTTTTGGACTGTGAGGTTTGTATGATTTCAAGGTTTAATAAACTTCCTTTCAAAACGACAAGAACTAGAGCCGAGAGACCTCTGCAGATAATTCATTCCGATACCATGGGTTTCATAAGTCCCTCTTCATATCCTAAGGGATATAGATTTATCGCAGTGTTCATCGACGACTTCTCGAGATTTGCCATGGCATATCCCATGAAAGCAAAAAGTGATACTGGCCACTGCTTAGAAGCGTATGTAAAAAGTGGCAGAAATCTACTTGGATTTGATGCTAAGGTGTGTTATTTGAGATGCGACCGGGGAACTGAGTTCACTGGTGGATATTCACAAAAGGTGGTAAAAAGATTAGATGCGGAGCTTCAGCTATCCTGCCCGGATACTCAGGAGCATAACGGTGTGGCTGAACGCTTCAATCAAACCATCCAGAAAAAGACGAGAGCATATATGTACGACTCTGGTTTACCAGAAAATATGTGGGATGTGGCGTTGAATGCTGCTGTATATGCATACAATCGCACTCCACACAAATCTATTGAAATGGACATTCCGCTGTCGAAATTTGCTTCGAAGTGCAACTTTGATATGAACCAAATTAAAAGATTCGGATGCTTGGCTTATATCAAGGTTCAGAGAAAGATCGGACCTAAATTCAGGTTTGTAGGACGACGAGTTATTCTGGTGGGATATTCACCTACTGGTTACATCTTGTTAAAACCTGAAGATGGGAAATTTTATGAAAGCCGAGATATACGATTTAACGAGAAGCTCGTTTTTAAAGACGTATACGGTAAAGACGGTATAAACTACTGGAAAACAGTCACTGAAGAGATTAACAAAGACAGCTGGTTCGTAACGTTCGAAGATGAGAACACAGAAGACACGTTACAAACGGAGGGAGAAAATCTAGTTCCGAGAAAGAGAGGAAGGCCGAGAAAAATTGTTAACGATAACAGTTTTTCGAAGCTTCAAGTGACTTCGAATTTCATTTCGGAAATTCGCTTTGAAGACGAGAAAGGTGAGTCACAAAACGAAGATTGGAGTAAAGATAAAGACGAGATCTACCATGCCTTGTTGGCCAAAATTAACAAAGACCCTGTGTCTCTGAAAGACGCGATGAGATCTGAGGACAAAAACGAATGGCAGAAAGCGGTTAACGATGAGTTAGACTCGATAAAGAAAAATAACGTATGGAAAATTGTACAGCGTCCGGGAAAAATGGAAAACGGAAGTCGACGTAACATTATTGACTCAAAATGGGTGCTTAAAAGAAAGTTGAAAGATGATGGCGAAGTCAGACACAAGGCAAGACTTGTTATTCGGGGCTTTAAAGATAAGAACACGTATGATCTCCAAGAGACTTACGCCCCTGTGTCTCGACTATCGCTTGTGAGAGCCTTTTTAGCTGCAGTCAATAAGTACGACTTAGACATGTGTCAGTTAGATGTAAAGACAGCGTTTCTCAACGGAACGATAGAAGACGACATTTATATGGAAATTCCAGAAGGAACTCCATATTCTGAAGAAGAGAGAAAATCCAAAGTGTGTAAACTGGAAAGAGCGCTTTATGGTCTCAAGATCAGTCCAAAACGATGGAATGAGTGCTTCACAGAAGCTGCCTTAAAGATAGGTCTCCAGGCACATCCAAACGAGCCCTGCTTGTTTACCTGGAGCGACGGAGATAAATTTCTAATGCTAATAATCTACGTAGACGACATGTTAATAGCCAGCAATGATCAAACAAGGTTAAAGGATGTCAAAGAAAAGCTGCAAAAGGAATTTGAAATGACCGATTTAGGCGAAGTGAGAAATTTTCTTGGAATAACTATTGAACGAAATAGAAAAGAAAAGACAGTTACTTTGACCCAAGAAAATTGCATAGAAAAGATCCTGAAACGATTTGGTTTTGAAGACGCGCATCAACAAAGAACACCAATGGTGACAAACCAAGTGTTAAACAGACAGAGAAAAGAGAGAGAAGAGCCAAACGACCTGAAAACATTAGAGAATACAAAGACCAGACAGAACGTTCCTTATAGAGAGGCAGTAGGAAGTCTCCTCTACTTGGCAAATACGGTGAGACCAGACATAGCTTACGCTGTGAACGTGATCAGTCGATACCAGATCAATCCTTCGGAAGAGGATTGGAACATGATAAAACGACTGTTTCGATACCTGAAAGGCACTAAGCATCGTGGCTTAAGATTTGTTGCTAAGAAAGAAGGAATGGAAGCATATTCGGATGCAAGCTTTGCCGATTGTAAAGATTCGTTAACCACGTGTGGATATGTAATTAAACTGTATGGTGATGCCATTGCCTGGAGAACACACAAACAACGTTGTTTCTCTGTCCACATGTCAAGCCGAGTATATTGCTATGAGCGATACTTGCCGAGAACTTTTAGCGATGGATAATTCGCTAAAGCTTATTTTTGAAGATTCGTTCTGTCCGATTATCTTATGGTGTGACAATCGCGCAGCTGAGGCCAGCACCAAGACAGGAGGAGGAAGTAAACTCAGACACATGACTGAGGTGAACGAGCATTTCGTGAAAGAATGCGTTAAAAGAAATTTTATTAATGTCAAATGGGTTTGTTCTAAAGATCAGATCGCTGACATCTTTACTAAACCCCTTCCATTCGAACTTCACGAAAAATTAACGAAAAGTATTCTGAACGAAGTGTGATGAGACGTGTAATTAAGATGTGAAAATAGTACTTAATGCGGATTGCTCTCCAAATTTTATTTATTGATATAGGTATTCGGTGTTCACAGGTGGACGACGCGCTGATTGAGACATCCCCGTATCCATGCAGAAATGAACATAATTTGATGAAACTGAAGACACGTTTCGAAATTGGAAATAAATCGTTCTTTTCTGTTTATTTAATGAATATTATTACACAATAAATGCGTGATCGGGAGGGAGTGTTGAAATTGTGATAGGTACGCTCTCCCATTTATTGTGAGATGCGTTGTTCGATTGGCCGAAGGTGGCGCGCCATCTTGCCGACGCGTGCTCGGCGCCGTCTGTCTTTTTCAGAACTTTTCTGAACGTCGCGGCGTCAACACGTGCTTTGCGATCTCTCCGCTTTCAGTCGACAAGTTACGGCTTTTTCTTTTATGTAAAAGACGCGAAAAGATAAAGAAGAGATTAAATCATATTTTTGTTCGATCAGTGTGTTTTGTTGAATAAACGGCCCTGCCCCGATCCTGTCCAACAGTTTTCCTAGACACTGGAAGGACTGACGAGGAAAGGAGTCGACACAACCTCGATAAATTGGATAAATCACCTTCTATGGAATAGAAAAGTAATTACCAGTCTGCTAAACACCATACTGGTCATTAAAACTACTAGAGGCTGTCCACAAGGAGGGGTTCTCTCACCCCTACTGTGGTCATTAGTGGTAGATAGCCTTTTAGTAGAGTTAAGCAAAGCCTATTTTGAAGTACAAGGTTATGCGGACGACATTGTCATCGTGATTAAAGGAATCTGCTTAGACACCCTGGCAACTAGAATGCAAGCTGCATCATTGAGGTGTACTTCCGGTATCGATTGGATAAACACGCTACTTGTTACTTGTCCGTGCTTTTCCGTAAAATGAATTGTTTCTTTCAATGTTAATGTCTGGTGTAGTAGTCTTATGTGGAGTACGTTATCGAGTCTACAAATTCGTCAGTTTTGTCCGAAGTTCGTCGATTTTAATCTGTGCTGTCTTAACGATTCTCATGACGGCTGGATCCTAACCTCAACGCTTCGACACAGGGTCGTCGATATTTGTCACGCTTGAGGCCATACCAAATTGCTGCCCACGCAATTTTCTTCCGCCCATGCTACACAGACCGTCTCAAAGTTTTTTCAAAGACGGTGAGCAGTGCATATCACTTTCTTATAATATAATTTTTATTGCTCACACGAGGTCTGCCTGTGCTCTTGCGCACCTTGCTCGCGCAGTCCGGCGCGAAAATTTACCAGTGCACATCTGGCGGTTTATCATAAATTCCGTAAGCGGCAGCACGTTCCGGACGAGCCACGAGTGCCCATGCAACAGGAGGGGTCGGTTACGCCTTCCCTCTCTCCGCCGCGAACGCCGGCGACCGTAACTGGACAGGAGGCGGAGCAGCCTCACGCGCTTCCATTAAGAGTAGGGCGGCCCCAGACAGCGTCAAAATGGCTTGCATATAGAGACCAGCACACCAAGCAGATCCCGGATTTCTTTTCGCGCATGAAACGTGCTTGCTCGCCCGAAACTTCACCATCCGCTGCTTCGGCCAATCTACAGCCTAAAAGACACTGCTCCACTTCTGCAATTATAAAAAAGCCAGTTCTCAACAACGCGACCCTGTAATGGAGGATAAATTCGCAGAGCTCCAAGACGCTATAGTTGCAGCCTTGTCAAAAAAAATCGACGAGGCCACCAAAACAAATGTGGAGGCCATTTCTGACCTCAGGAGTGAGGTCCTAAATGAGGTCGTCTCACTAAAAAATAAATTGGTGGAAAAGGATCTCCAAATTGCCCATTTAACCACAGAACTTGAAAACCAAAGCAAGCTCCTTAGGAAAAAAAATATTAAAATTAGAGGATTAAATGTTTCCGGTGATCCTGTTGTGGCGGTCGAAAAATTCCTTGAGGAAGTCTTCGATGTGTCAAATGTTGTGGACACGGCCTTCTGTGTACGGAAAGAACCGCAAATCATCATCGTTGAGTTGCTCTCTCATCGCGCCAAGCTCCACATCATGTCTTCGAAGAAGCAACTCCTCGCGGGAAGGAATATTTTTATTGATGCCGACCTAACGGCCAGGGATCGCCTCATCGACTTCAGCGCTAGGCAGCTTTTAAAAAAGGCTAAAGCCGATGGAAAAAAAGTGGAAAGGAAGTTCCAAAGGGTCCGCATAGACGGAGTCTGGCATAGCTGGTCGGACGTCAAAGAAGCCTTTTCGCCGGAAGTGCAAGCAAAGTAAAGACAGAAGAAATGGAGGTGGACCTTCCACCAGCGACGTCGACCAACTCAGCCATGACTTCACGGAATTTTTCTAGTGGTCAAGCCCATCTAAAAAACGCTTAGGTGCAGCCCCGTACTCCAGCTCTAGGGGCTGCCGCTCATCACAGCATGCTTTCATTCATCGGCTGGAACCTCATGCTTTCTACCAGTACCGCTCCACTCAGCGTGTTCCTACAACAGTGGCGTCCCCAGCATCGCCCGACTCTTCGTTGGAAGTAGCCTTCTGGAATATTCATGGGCCCCACAATTACTCCATGACGGCTAAGTACAAGCCTGGCCAACTCATGAATTTTTCCGAGACTTGGTCTAATGCTCCATCGGTTCATCGTCTCGATCAAAATACGGAGAACTTCACTGTTCCTGCTATTAGAGAAGGCTCAAGAGGAAGATGCAGCGGTGGCTTATCAAATTTGTCCCAACGTCGGGGTCACCAGTGCTGATTGACTCCTCCCGGTATTGGCTCTTTTTACATATAAAAACTGCTCCTTTTTCCATGATTCAAGGCTCCTTTTATTTTCCACCAAACTCCGATCTTGTTATGTTGCTTAATTCTCTCCAATTAGTTCTCGACTCTTTTTCAGTAAAATTTCCGGAAAGTATGATTATTCTTGGAGGGGATTTCAATTCGTGGACTGGTGACCTCGACCTGGAGCGCGAATTCCCTAACTTGTTTGATGAAACCCAATTTGAAGTTGTAAGAAAAACACACGACTCTAGATACAATGCTCGCGGAAATTTGTTGTACGACTTTATGTTTAAAAATAATTTTGTTCTCTTAAATGGCCGTTCGATTAGCGACACACCTGCGCAATTTACTTATGTTGACACTAACGGGCGTAGCATAGTTGATTTGGTCTGGGTCTCCGCCGCCCATCTATTTATGGTTAAAGACTTTTTTATTGGCCATGACAGCGGAGGTTCGGACCATTTCCCGGCAGTTGTTTCGCTCTCGCTTGTTTTTTCTAACTCTCAGCCTCGCTCGTGCCCCCTAGTACTGCCGCGGCGAGATATAAGGTGTCGTGGTCCCCCGAGGGAGAATCTAAGATTGGCAAGCGCATGGGTGAAGTAAACCCTAATGTTTTGTTTTATGACCACAATAAACAAACCTTGTCTTCCGAAGCCTTTTGTTCCGGTTTGCTCAGCCTCCTCATCCAGGCGGGCCTAGTCAGCGTGTCTTCCCCATCCGGGAATACAATAAATCCAGTGCGTGCAGTACCCCAGTGGTACGGCGCCTCTTGTAAACTAGCCAGAAAACGCTTAAATAGAGCCCATCATCTCTTGCGGAGGGGTGGCCACGATGGATCCCTAGAGAAGGCCTATCGTGCCGCCAAGCGCGATTTTAAACTCGAGACAATAGCTTCAAAAAAACTTCATTCCGCGCGTCTTGCGGACGCCTTTGCGGGGGTGAGGGACGCTAAGGGCTTTTGGTCGGCGGTACGGAGACACAGGCGGGCGCCTTTGGGTATTTCGTCAGTGTCCCTGGAGGCCTGGGCTAGTCACTTGGAGCTCCTTTACCCTCCGAGGCCTTCGGTGCCTTTGACCTTTTATGGGACCATCGATAGAGATCTTGACGGGCCGGTTCAGCCGCAGGAGCTGTTGGAGAGCATGAGGAGATTAAAATCGGGCAAAGCTGTAGGTCCGGATGGTATTCCGGCTGAAGCATGGAAACTTCTCTCAGGCGAGTGGTTCTCTCTTGCCCTAGACCTTTTTAATTCGATTCTGTCAGACGAGCTGCCGCCTGAGGGTTATATGCAAGCAAATCTCTTCATGCTTTTCAAAAAGGGTGATCGATCTATCCCTGAAAACTACCGCGCGATTGCAATTACTAATGCCTTCACCAAACTATTTACGCAAGTTATAGCGGCGAGACTGGAGAGCTGGCTCCAACAGCGGGACTTGTTACCTGACGAGCAAGCGGGATTTAGAAGAGGGCGTTCTGCAGAAGACAATATTTTCACGCTAAATGCAGCAGTTCAGATTCAATTAAGGAGAGCAGCGTCTAAATGCTATGTTCTCTTTGTTGACTTCCGCAGAGCGTTCGACTCTATTCCACACAACAAAATGTGGCTCAAGTTATTTAATATGGGCTTAAGTGCGAAATTGGTTAGGTTGCTTAAGGCATTCTATAATTCAGCCGAGTCAGCAGTTGTCTGCGCATCAGGTTCAACTGATCGGGTCAGGGTGACTGAAGGGGTCCTACAGGGAGAAATTTTGAGCCCGCTGCTTTTTATTATGTATATTTCCGACATACTGTCTTTTTTTCGCGAACAAGGCTTGAGAGGCATTGATTTTACATCCACCTATGACCTTATGATGCTCCTCTTCGCCGATGACGTGGCGATATTTGCTTACTCCCCTGTTGACTTCAGATCTAAGCTGAGGGTGCTTGCGTCCTACTGCAAGCAGAATGGCCTTGTAGTAAATTTGGAAAAAACTAAAATAATTGTTTTCAGGAGGGGCGGCCCTCTCGACGCATCTTCCAGAGATTTTTTTTTCGACAGTCGGCGGGTGGAGGTGGTGGCTACGTACCCCTACCTGGGCACTATCGTCTCCTCCTCGGCGAGTGGACTGAAGGCTACTGAAAACGCTATAGCCAAGACTCGTCAGGCAACGGTGTCTGTCTTGGCTTTAATGGCTTCTGCTAGACGTGACTCAGGCAGCGCAGCCCTCAAATTGTACGGTGCTTCAATCATATCCACTCTCTTATACGCCGCTCCCTGTTGGGCCCTGGATCACCTTCCATCCCTGGAATCGATCCAGGTAGAATTGTTTAAGAAATGGCGTAAGCTCCCGCCTTCGACGCCACCATACCTCCTGCGCCTTGAGTTGGGTCTCTACCCTATATCAGCAGAAATTGTACGCAGAGCGCTGTCCCTTGTGATAAAATACTTGAGGCAGCCACCGAGCAGTTTGCCG
Source organism: Trichopria drosophilae (assembly GCA_030407085.1). Taxonomy (NCBI): domain Eukaryota; kingdom Metazoa; phylum Arthropoda; class Insecta; order Hymenoptera; family Diapriidae; genus Trichopria; species Trichopria drosophilae. The sequence continues at coordinate 61,884,855 of CM059582.1, read as the reverse complement.
CGGCTGGGACTACTCAGACTTTTTGAGCTCAGTTTGGTTAGAACTAGTCCGACATCTTTGAACTGGATCTCACAGTTAAGGTCTGTCCTCAAGGACGCCTGTTACAATAATTTATGGGCTAATTTTATGGCTGGTAACTGGGAGTCCTCTCTTACTTCCACCTACGTAACTTTTGCTACATCCCAGCGTAATCGTGATCTCCAGCGCTACTACATGTCGGACTCGTTCCAAATCTCAGTGTTTAGACAATTCTCCGATGGCCTGGCTTCACTGGCTCCTGAGCGATGCCAATTGGCGCACCTGCGCCTCAAGGTCCAGCTGAGAACGGCCACAATATATTCGCGCTCATTCTGCATTGGTTCGACACTCCATGCTTACAATCCGATCGAGCCTTGCTCGATATGTAATACGGGTGGAAGGGAGACGTTAACGCACATATTGTGCGACTGCCCTCTTTCCAGCCCCTCAAGAGCCAGATTGCGCCAAAACAGTATATTTAAAAATTGCCCGGATGCAGACTTAATGGCCTTTTTAATCGACTCAGCTGACCCGCGGGTTTTGGGTGTGCTTTTTGGTTTCGTTAGTTCCTGCTTTGCCAGAAGGAGATTTATTATGGAAACTTAGGTAGCCCTTTTTTTTCGATCTGTTGCCTGTATCGGTTCGGTTTTATTCGGTTATTTTGTACCCTCGCGCGTTATATGTAGCCAGTCCTTTCTGTAGCGGTGATTTTTTATTTCTTATTTATATTTTATTTTATTATTATATGTATTTATACTAGCCTATGCCGTGCTAGTTTTTTGCGACACTTTCCAGTATTGTAAGTCCCCTGATTTTTTTATGTCGTGCACTTCACCCAAAAGAATTAATGTATATTCATATATGGGTTCAATAAACTATACTACTACTACTATTAATCTCCACGCCCACTCCCAAAATACCAGCGAGTATTTCGTCATCGATTCAACTGCTACAATTTCCACGTGGGACAATATCTACACACCGATAAATAAAGAGATAAAAAGAAGATGATCTCTTTCGAGAAAAACAGTCAGTTCTCCTTCAGCAGCGGTGTCGGATAGACCCCGACAAAATTTGGATAGTGAGTGCTCTTCCAGGAGTGGCGTCGGATAGACTCCGACTAGATTCCGACAATCGCGACTCAGCCCGACGTCATCGGACTGATGGTCAACAAGTAAGGAACGACATCACGACCAAATCGGAAGTCAACATAGTAGCAATCTGAAGTGCTCGGGAAGCGACATCGGTCATCGCACATGGTAAGCAATCCGCTTTATATTTAACAAGTATTCCATAATTAATTTTCCTTAATTAACATTCCTTAATCCCCCCCCCCTCCACAGGAGGCGATAATTAATCGTAAATGCCTCATTTTTATTTTTATATTTTGTTATTTTTACTGAGACGAATGTGTTGATTACTTTTTAATTTTTGTTTCTATTTATTTTAAATAAAAGGAACAACACCTTAGGGAAAATATTTTTGTTATTAGTGATACTAGTGACTCGATTCGGAGTCGTTCTTTGAACGAAGAGCCGATCGAGCCACAAGCATCAATAGGGACTGTTAGGTTTCAATCCAGTAATATTATTATGTTCTTTTATTTTATACTTTCTTTTGTAAAATACACCCAGAAAACCCTATATGTATTTTCCTTAAATTACTAACTACTAACAATATCTAATGCATTCAATACTCGGGAATATTTAATTACTTTAAAACGCGAATTAAAAATCAAATATGTAATTTATTTAAAAGTACATGTAAAATTTCATCTTTTAATTTTCATTTATCGATATATTACTTTTTATTTTAATAAGTTTTGTAATTCTTTAAATTGTTTTTGTTTAAACAAATAGTTATTCTTATCTAAACTACAATTTTATAATACTCATAATTTATAATATAATATTTTTTTCTGATTTTAGGAAAAATACACAAAGAAGTTGGACACCGGAGAATCCTCGAAATTATCGCATCCCTAATTCCTTCCAACCCTTCCTTATTTTTATCTTTCTGAATAAACGGAATTGTTTACTTTGAATTTGAATTTTATTTAAATCCAACCTTTATTCCTGTTATTTTGTATTGGCTGCAGCCCCCACAAAATTTCAAACTCAGAATCGACTCTTCCAGTCGATTCCGTCTTTTCGTGGTTGTGTTGAGGTGAAGGTATTTGCAAACATTTCATTGCAAAACGCTTCCCCGCCGGCCATAACAAGTGGTGACAGCGGTGCTCGTGGGAAAACTGTTAATGCAAAGGAACAAATAAAGGTCTAGACTATTTCAACAACAAAAAATATTAAAAAAAATATAATAATAATTTTTGCAAAAACACTTCCCCACCGGCCATAACAAGTGGTGACAGCGGTGCTCGTGGGAAAACTGTCAATACAAAAAAAACAAATAAAGGACTAGACAATTTCAAAAAAAAATATATTAATAATTTTTCTAAAAACACTCCCTTCGCGGCCATACCAAGCCGTGACGCACTATTATAAAGAAAGAATAATGGATTAGCAAGTTTAAAAAAAACAACAATATTTTTTATCTTTTTAAATAAAAGTAATGGAAAATAGTAAGTTTTCAGAAACTTATAGTAAATCAAAATAGTAGCAACCATACGAACAGTAATACTAATAGTTCAGTATTATAATATAAATATTATAATATTTATTCATGTTTTTTACTTCCTCAGATATTCCAATTTTTCCTTTACTTCGGTGTTCAACTTCACAGTGGCTTAGCAATAACTACCTGTTGTGTATTATTCATCCTTTATTTTCAGGCACTTAAAAACATTTATTTTTCAATTTAGAAAAAAAATCATAATATAATCAATATAAATAGAAAAATTTAATCAATTTCTAATATAGTATACAAATTTTTAACATTCCGTTAAAACCTTTCCAAACTCTTTGGCGAATATATTAAAAAAATATTCAATACTTACATGAAGTTTAATATTTTTGACATCTTAGCAACATTTTTAACAACATTTTTGTTTTGATATTAAGAAAAAGTTCAATACATTATTAATAATTTTTATACAGATTTAAAACTTTACTGGTTATTTTATTTATTAATCAAAAAGAAAACAGAATTATATCAGATATCTTTTGACAAAAAACCAACAATAACATTTTTCCGAAAAAAATACTTCTTTTTGAATTAGTATTACAATTGTATTACGTTTTCGATATATTTTTATCAATTTTATTGAAACAAAAAAGGGGAGACAAATTTATTAATTATTTAAATTTTTCCAATTTGAAACATTTTTTAGGCAATTTCCTTGTGACTCTAAGCAATTTTTTCGAATGTAAAGTAATATTTGTAAAATTAAATACATATTAACCTTACAATTAACCTATAAACATTTTAAGCTATAAACAATATTTTTTAGATTATATAATCCGTTCATTTTCACTTACAGCTTACGTTTAAAATACAGACGATTTTTAACATAATCTTTATTTTCGCTCCTGACAAGTTTTTATGTTCAAACATCTTTTAAAAACTTACAACATTTGTTAAACGAGTAAAAAAAAAAAAAAATTTGGAAGATCCACTTTTACATAAGTTCAAATTATAATTAATTTATTTTTCTTAAACGATATATCTTGTTCAAGGTTATATTTTGAGAATGTTACTAATTTCCAGCAATTTTGAATGTATAAACAGGTTTCAAAAAGTTATTATTAGCTCAAAACAATTATTAAACACTATCTTTTTTTTGTGCGTATTATAGCATACAATCTTTCATTTGAATACGACTTTTAAAATAGAGTTTTTAAATTATAAACCATTTCGTATTTATAAGTAGTCTTTTTCGTAAACATAATTTCTTCCTAAACAATTTTTCGTTACAAATTCTTTTCAGAAAACAGTCTGCAAACAAAAAAGCAATAAGTAAATAAATAGAATATAATTTTAATAAATCAGCAACGAATTCTCTTTATATTATTAATAATTTTCAGAATTTTCGACAAAATTTAAACACATTTTAACAAAAACACGTTGTTTTAAAGCAATTGTACAAATAATAAATTTCGTTGGTATTAATCTTTTAATAAAATGTATCAACAGTAAACAACAAAAACGTCATTACGGAGGATCTATACGAATTATTACAAAAATTTGTGTGAGTTTCTCAGAAATAAAACATAGTTATATACACAGTATAATAGCAGTAAAACAGAATTAATTATTCATAAGAAAAGTAAAGAAAATCATTAATAAATAACATCAACGTGCGTAGAAAAATCCGTAACAAAACAAATAGTAGTAGTAGTAGTAGTAGTATAGTATAAGTTTATTGACCCATAAGTGAATTACATAAAATTCTTGAGGGTAGAGTGCACCAAAAAATAATATAATTAGAACACAAATGGTACACAACGCTTACAATAAACTGAACTTATGAAACAAAATCGCACGCAATTACAATTACAGACGAGTAAGACTATACAGATAAAAAACAATATACTGAATTTATAAAAACAAAATCGCACGCTATTTCAAGTGCAGACGAATAAGACTATACAATTGAAAAATAATATACTGTTCTTGTAAAAACAAAATCGCACGCAATTACAATTTCAGACGAGTGAGACTATACAATCAAAAAGCAAGGATAAAAACTAGGCCTAATGTTATAAAACGACTGGACTGTGATTGCCATAATGTACAATAGAGAGAGAAACTATAAATCCAGGAGAAATTGTCTCCTAGCGAAGCATGAGCTGACAAATCCAAATAGGATTTTCAGCACACGAGGGTCGGCGGAGTGTAGCAAAAAGGCCACTATATTCTCTTCCGAACGGTTCGTCAAAATGCTACTACGACGGAGTCTGGATCTTGAAGGGGTAGAAAGGGGACAGTTGCACAGGATGTGAATTAAAGTCTCCCTTTCACCCGTGTTACAAATAGAGCATGGCTCATTCGGGTTATACGCGTAGAAGGTACTACCGACATAAAACGAACGCGAGAATATAGTGGCTGTTCTCAACTGTATTTTTAGGCGCAAGTGGGATATCTGGCAACGTTCCGTCGGAGAATTGCCTATATAGGGGCATCTGGATCGAGTCCGATTCGAAATAGCGTTTAAGGTCACGATTACGCTGAAGGGAGGCATAACTTTCGCAAGTGGAGGCCACCTAGGACTCCCAATTTGCTGCCGAAAAATCATCCCAAAGATTTTCGTATAGAGGCGAGCCTAGGACCAACCTTAACTGAGTAAGCCAGTTTATTGCCGAAACACCATTGTCCCTGGTACTAAGTTCATAAAGCCTCATTAATCCGAGTCGCCTCAAACTATCCGGTGGTTGCTGCAAATATTTAAGTACTAAATTTAACGCTCTACGCACTATCTCGACCGATATTGGATAAAGCCCCAATTCGAGACGCAAAAGGTAGGGCGGTGTCGACTTAGGGAGCTTAAGCCATTTTTTAAAAAACTCGACCTGCACCGATTCAAGAGAATTTAGATGGCCTAGGGCCCAGCAGGGAGCCGCATACAACAAGGTAGATATAATGGAAGCACCGTAGAGTTTTAGGGCAGCACTGCTCGAATCACATCTAGCTGAAGCCATTATAGCCAAGACCGCCGCAGTGGCTTGGCGAGTCCTTGCTATAGCGTTTTCAGCCGCCTTCAGCCCACTCGCCGAAGAGGAGACGATTAATCCTAGGTAAGGATACGTGGCCGCAACTTCCACCTGCTGGTTTGCGTAGCAAAAATTTCTAGAAAAGGCGTCTAGAGGGCCGCCTCTTCTAAATACTATAATTTTAGTCTTAGATAGGTTGACTACAAGGTTGTTCAGATTGCAAAATGACTCTAGCGTCCTCAGTTTCATTCTAAGGTCAGCAGGGGAATACGCGAAAATCGCCAGATCGTCAGCGAAGAGAAGCATCATGAGGTCGTATGTTGATGTGTAGTCGATTCCTCTTAAGCCTTGTTCACGAAAATATGACACGATGTCGGAGATATACGTAATAAAGAGCAGAGGACTCAAAATTTCCCCCTGCAGGACCCCCTCGGTCACCCTGACTCGGTCGGTAGAGCCACCCGCACATAGAATAGACGATTTAGCTGAATCGTAAAAGGCTTTAAGCACCCTAACCATTTTGGCACTAATCCCTATATTGTATAACTTGTGCCAGAGTTTTGTGTGGGGGATCGAATCGAACGCTCTGCGGAAGTCAACAAAAAGGACATAGCACTTTGAGGCTTTTTTCCTAAGCTGAATCTGAATTGCTGCATTTAATGTAAAAATGTTGTCTTCCGCAGAGCGCCCTCTCCTAAATCCTGCTTGCTCTTCCGGGAGTATATTGCGCTGGGAGAGCCAGTACTCCAGCCGCGCCGCAAGGACCTGCATAAATAATTTCGTTAAAGCATTAGTTATGGCTATGGCACGGTAATTTTCAGGGTCTGAACGGTCACCCTTTTTGAAGAGCATGAAGAGATCAGCCACCATGCACCCCTCGGGTGGCAGCTCATTTACTAGAATGACATTAAAAAGATCCAAAACATAGGAAAACCACTCTCCCGTGAGTAGTTTCCACGATTCTGCTGGGATGCCGTCCGGACCTACAGCTTTACCCGATTTTAATCTCCTCATGCTCTCCCGCAGCTCCTGGGGAAGAATAGGGCCGTCAAGATCTTCGTCGAGTGCCCCATAGAATGTTAAAGACGTCGTTGGCCTCGAAGGATAGAGGAGCCTCAAGTGACCGGCCCAAGCCTCCAGGGACACCGGTGAGGCACAAGGTGTCCCCCGCCTGTGCCTCCGAACCTCCGACCAGAAACTCTTGGCATTTCTCACCCCAGCGAAGGCATCTGCTATACTCGTAGTATGGCGTTTTTAGCTACTACCGTTGATTGTTTAAATTTTTTCTTGGCAGCAAGGTAGGCAAGTTCATAAGAGTTTTTATAATTATTCGACCGAAGGAGATGAAGGGATCTGTTCATATCTTTTTTTGCAGACTTACAAGACGCATCGTACCACCGAGGTGTAAAACGCCTTAAGGTGTTTGTGCACCGGAAAGAACCTGTGGATTTCACTAATCCCTCCTGGATGAGAAGGCTGAGAAGACCCGAACAGAAAGAGTCGAAAGACGGGCTTTGCGCGGCATGGTCGTAGAACAATGTGTAGGGGTCAACTTCGCGGAAGTATTTAACTAGTTTTGCCTCCCCCTCGGGTGACCACGACGTTACATACCTCGATGCTACGCTGGCTGGAAAATGGGACACGGACGGAGAATTAACTAACGAGAGAGACAACAAAACAACTGTCGGAAAATGATCCGAGCCTCCACCATCGGGGCCTATAAAAAAGTCATTCACTAAATATAAATGATTAGCCGAGACCCAGACCAAGTCGACAATGCTTCGGCCCTTTACATCTAAAAACGTAAATTGCGCGGGGGAATCGCTGAGCGAGCGACCATTCAAAAGTATAAAATTATTATTAAACATGAAATCATAGAGACATTTTCCACGGACATTATATCGACTATCGCGAGTTTGTCTGGCAGCAACGAATTGAGTCTCCTCAAACAAGTTCGGAAATTCACGTTCAAAGTCAAGATCACCGGTCCACGAATTGAAATCTCCTCCTAAAATAAATACACTATCCGGAAATTTGTCTGTTAAGGAGTCGAGGACGAGCTGAAGAGAAGATAGCAACAAAGTAAGGTCAGAATTTGGCGGAAAATAAAACGAGCCTTGAATTAACGGAAGCGGATGAGTTCTAATTAGTATAAAAAGCCAGTGGGCGGAGATTTCAATCAGCACCGGTGATCCTGACGACGGAGTAAAAGTTGACAAGCCACCGCTGAATCGTCCTCTTGAGCCTTCACGCGTTGCCGGGACACAAAAGTTCACTAAATCTTGGGACGATGAAGGTGCAGATGGCTCAGCACATCATGTCTCACTAAAGTTTATTACCCCATGTTGATGATATTTCATAGCCATGGAGTAGTTGTGAGGGCCATGAATGTTCCAGAAGATAACAGAAAGTGGAAGGTCTCGCCGATGAGGTGGCTCCACTGGCAGATGAGTTTGGCGAGCTGGTTGTGCTAATGTAGAGGGTTGAGAAGTCAGCCGGTGGATGATGGCATGTTGAGATGTTCTGCAGCCCCTGAAGCTGGTACACGGGGCTGCAACTATGCGTTTTTTAGATGGGAACGATTGGCGCGCGATCGAGATGCGCTTGGAGCTGACGTGATCGGCTGAGAGGATGAGAAGTCGACCTCCATTCCAGTATATGATGTTGAGACCTCCGGTATAAAGGTCTCCGCTACATCCGACCAGCTGTACCAAACATCATCCACACGAATCTTCTGGTATTTACGTTCAGTCTTTTTGTGGTCTGCTCTTGCCTTCTTTGTTAGCTGCCGGGCGTGGTAGTCAATACGTCGTTCCCTGGCCGTTTGGTCGGCGTCAATATAAATGTTCTTGCCCGCTAGGAGGCGTTGTTTCTGGGCAATGATGTGGAGCTTGGAACGGTACGAAGTAAGTTCCACTATTATTATGGGTGGTTCTGTACGTACCAAGTACGCTGTATCGACCACGTTCGAGATGTCGAATACATCTTTTAAAAATTTCTCCACACAGGCAGTTGGATCACCCGTCATCTTCAAGCCACGAATTTTGATGTTCTTTTTTTTCAGTAGCTTGTTTTGCTGCTCCAGTTCAGAGGTCAAGTGCGCAATTTGAGCCTCCTGATCTTCTATTTTGGCCTTCAAATTGGTGACCTCACTAAGGACCTCGTTCTTAAGGTCCGAAGTGGCATCAAGGTTTGATTTGGTTGCCGCATCAACTTTAGCATCAACTTTTGCAGACAGGGCTGCAATGATGGAATCTTGCATGCTTTTTAGTTGACCTTCCATATTTTGGATGGGTGGACCAATCGTTGTAATAGGTGAAACAGTACAGAGTCTCGACTCTGCGGAAACTCAACCAGGGCGGCTGACGGAGAAGCTTCAGGAGAGCAAGCTCTCTTCCTTCGTAAAAAAAAATCTGTAATTGGTTTGGATTGCGGTTCTCTATACGCGAGCCATTTATTCGCAGTCCCGGGCCTTCCTACTCTTGCTAAGCGCGAGTGAAGTGTAGCTGGCGACTCGGTCTCCTGACCAGTCGAGCTTACTGGCGTAGTCGGTGGAGAGTGGGAAGGCGTGGTCGACTCCTCCTGTTGCATGGACACCCAGGACGTGCTGCCTCTCGCGGGACAATAGCCAGACACTAGTTACCGACAGTTACCGACACCACAGCTTTGCCTACGGATGTAGAGGTCCGATGGTGCGCAAAAAAGATGCGCAGTAACTATGCTTGGCACGTGTGAGTTATATACAGTAATGAGTTTTATTCTTAAATAAAAACTCACCCGCCTTCTATTCCGGTGTGATGCAGTCAGCAGTCGGCGAACAATATGACAGGAAATAATGGGTGCATATAACCTGGCATGTAATAAAAATTTGACAGCGACCTTGCAGTGACTTTTCAAGGTTAGAAATGAATCCGACACACGACGAAGACTGAGAATTTTCTTGGACAGTACAGATTTAAAATTAAATAGAAGATTCTTGTAGGACAGCTCACGAACTACACTGGTGACTTCGACACGAACAATTATGCACAAGCAGTTTTAAAAAGATACATAAAAACACGGAGCTAAAACTGTCAGCGTGTGCCACCATTCGGTACCGGAAATGAATCCCGTAACAAAACAAATAAATAGTTATTCAAATGCGTAAGTTGCCTACAACTATACTTCATAAATACCAAGTTATAAAACCAATCAACGAAATGTATTTCTATATCCTGAAATGAAAAAATTTGAAACAAAATTACTAAGCTCCGACACTCCGAAATAAGAAAATGCACAAATTTCAAACCATGCAAACACAACATTTTCACGCAGTGCCTTGGAACTATAATGAATGTCAACCACAAAATTATGAATATTTTCAAGTTCGAAATAAAAAAACACATAATTACAAAAATTGGAACCTTGGAACTATCAGCAACATCAACGCCATACGCATAATTTCCAAACTTCGAATTTCGAAAATTTGCAAGCAGTATCATGGAACTACGAAGAAAACCAACCGCAAAACAGACAAAAAATTCAACAGTTTAACTTAAAGTCGCGAAATTATCAGGATAGTTTCAAATACCACCAACCTAACAATCGTCAAAATAATCGAATTCAATTTCAATGTGCAGAATTTCATCAACAAAGTTATATACAAAATAGATCAAGACAAATAAGAATCAAATGTACGCATTGTAAACGTATAGGATATATCTGGCGAGAATGTAACAAATTTAAGGAAGAAATAATCTCCGAAGTAGTACACGAATTTAACAGTATAAAGCAATCAAGACGGGAAAACGGGAAAATCACAGACGGAAATTTGGAACAAACTAAACATAAAAAACCAAAATATGTACAGAATTATGAAGAGGAAAATAAAACGAACAAGTATTATAATACTAAAAACGAAACCAAAAACAATCATAAAACTATCAAAAATTATGAAAACAAGAACGATACAGGCAATGAATTCGTAACTGAAAACAATACTGACGACGATTATGAATTCGAGAATGATACTGATAACGAATATACCATAATTGAGAACGATACTGGTAATGATTACAAACCCGATACGGACAAAAATTCACAAACTGTTCAACAAAATTACACTCCATATAAATCAAACCGAAAAAGAATCTATTGTACACATTGCACAAATATAGGACATAACTGGCAACAATGCAAGAAATTTAGAGAGGAGATAACCTCAGAAATATTACAAGAATTTAACAGCCAAAACATGTTAGAAAAAGAACATGACCACGAATCAGGTACTGAAGACCATAATGATCATGAACTAGAGAGTGTAACCTATGACGACCATGGAACCACGAACATTCCCAACGGCAATTATAATGCTGAGAGCTACATCGACAATGATAATAAAACGACGCACAAAATTAATATCAATTACGAAGTTAGACATCACACTGCGAACGATGATGAAATATAAAATAAAACCAACTATTATGAAATTGGGAAGGAAATCATTCATGACTCTGAAAGTGCGAATATAATCGACAACACTTATTTAACCAAGCACTACACCGACATCAGTCATGAAATTAAAAAGAAAACCGACAAAGATTATAAAACTGAAAACTATGAAAACCTTCAAGCAGCAAAGAAGAAAATTAAACCTTCCCAAAAATGGAAATCACAAAATTACAATGCTGTACCTTGGAACTATGAAGATAACCATGAAAATCAAGAACAACGAAGAATATTTTGTGAAAAAGAATCTACCTACGATTATCAACATTTTTACCTATATCGTAGCAAGAGACAAGTTTACGAAAATAAGAGTCAAGATCACAAAACGAGTATGAAACCATCAAGGAAAATGAACATGAAGCATATAACGAATACAACGAATGCCATGAAAATAGTGAAAACAATGAAAGTAATGAAAATAATAAAAACAATGAAAATGAAAATAATGAAATTAATGAAAATAATGAAAATAATAAAAACAACGTACATAATAAAAATAATAAATATATTCAAAATAATCAAAATAATCAATATAATCAAAATAATCAAAATAATCAAAATAATCAAAATAATCAAAATATTAAAACTAACCAAAGTAAGGAAAATACCGGAAATAATAAGAATAATGAAAATAATAAAAACAACGTACATAATAAAAATAATAAAAATAATCAAAATAATGAATATAATGAGAATTATGAAAATATTAAAACTAACCAAAATAACGAAAATAATCAAAATAATGAAAATACTGAAAATAATGAAAATAATAAAAACAACGCACATAATAAGAATAAAAAATATAATCAAAATAATCAAAATAATCAAAATAATGAATATAATGTGAATTATGAAAATATTAAAACTAACAAAAATTAAGAAAATACTGAAAATAATGAAAATAATGAAAATAATAGAAACAATGAATATAATGAAAATAATGAAAATAATAAGAACAATGAATATAATAAAAATAATAACCAACTCTTCCGGTTGGCTAGGTGAGTGCGATTGCATGGTATTTTGTTAGAGGATCTGCAAAAGATTTTACCAAGGTGCTGAAACGACTTGCCCCGCGGGGCGTTTTGTTGCAGGCGACGAGAGTCGTTAAACCGTGAGCTAGGCAAAAAAGTAGTTCGTTTTTCCGATCGGAAGGCGAGCTAGAGAGAGAGTGAGCTGGAAGAAGAGGTAGGGTGGAAAAATCGGCGAATTTTGGCAACGGACTCTAAGTCATCTAGAACTCCTTTTATAATCGTGAAATTAATTTTCGGCGACAACGTGCTTGTTCAGTTAGTACGCAAAGCGCGGGAAATTCGGGGGAAGTGACGTGGGTCACTGGGAGTGAAAAAGAGTGGGAGAGAGAGAAAGCGAGGGAAGAGAGAGAAGACACGGAGCAACCGGACTAGCATTCAAGCTGTTGCGAGCACGCATGCGCTCAGGAAGGAGCAGTGGCGGGAATGAGTGAGAAGTTGGGGCGAGAGAGTAAGAAAGGTAACGAGTTGAGTGGGGAGTCGAGTGAAGAGGGGGTTAGACGGGAAAGCGCGGAAAATAAAGTAAAGCGAGGGAGACCGAGCAAGGCCGAAGCCTTGAAGGCAGAGCGAGACAGCAGCGCGAGCTCGAGAGCGAGTGTGCAGTCATGGCTGAAGAGAAGTAGGAAGGAAAGAGAGGATACGAGCGAGAGTGAAAAAGAGGACAAGAGAATAGCGAAGAAAACAAAAAATAAAAGAGCATCGCAAGTAAGCGTAAAAAATATAGAGATGGAAGAGATGAAAAAAATGATGAAGGAATTGCTGGACAAGCAGAAGGAAGAAATAATAGCAAAAATGGAAAAGGATAAAGAGGAGCTGAAACAAGAATGGAAAAATTTTAAGAAAGATTTCGAAAAACGAGAGAATGAAAGGGATGAAGAAATAAGAAAATTAAAGGAAGAATTACAGGAGATGAAGAAGAAAGAAGAAAATAGGGAAAGAAGAGAGAAGAGAAAAAATATTATAATTCAAGGAGCCGAATGTAGAGAGCAGGAAGAAAAAGCAGTGGTGAATGAAATACTGGAAGGCCTAAATATGAAAAAGGAGTGTGTGAAAGATGCTCGATACTTTGGAAAATGGAACGAAAAGATGATTCTCGTGGAGCTAGATAGTATGGAGGCGAAAAAGGAAGTGATGATGATGAGAAGAAAATTAAGAGGAACAAATGTGTATATAGATGACGATATGACAGTAAATGAGAGGAAAATGCAGAAGAAGATTAAAGAATGGGCGAAAAGTGAACGAAGCAAAGGAAAAAATGTAATTGTAAAATATGGCAGAGGCATATTAAACGGAAAAGAATATGTATGGAGTGAAAGAACTGAAAAGATGATGGAGAAGAAATTTCGTGAAGAAATGGATGTATGAGAGTGCCTATGATGGTGCGAAGAGCAATTGTGAAATAGCTGAATGTTATGCGAGTGTAGATATGAATGATGGTGTGAATGAGATAGTGAATGAAAATGAGAAGCACAGCCATAAAGAATATTGCACAACAGGAGAGGGAAGAAATGAATGGAGTATGAGAGAAAATGAGAGAATTCAATATGTAGAAAGAGAATGTAAGAGTATGAATCGGGGTGAGAAGGAAGGCGAGAGGGGGGAGGAGGAGGGAGAAAAGTTTGAATGGGACAAGAAGGGGAAGAGGGAGGGGAAAGTGGGAGAAATAGGAAGGGGAAAAATGATAAAAAGAGAGAAATAAATAGAGGGGGGAGAGAAGATAGGAGAAAAGGAACAACAGTTATATTTTGGAATGTAGCCGGAGTAAATAATACAGACGAGGAATTTTGGGAGTTTATAAAACAATACGATATCATAGGTTTGACGGAAACTTGGATCGAAAAGAAGGGATGGGACTTGCTGAAGAATAGGCTGCCGGATGGGTGGATATGGAGATACCAAGCAGCAAGGCGTAAAAATAAAAAAGGAAGAGCAAGCGGGGAAATTATAACAGGGATAAGAAAAGAGTTAAAGGAATACGAAGTGGAAAAAAAATCAGATTGTAGGGCTACAAGAAAGAAAAATTGAGATAGGGGGGGAAGTATGTAGAATCTTTACAGTATATAACAAAAATGGGGAAGAAAGTATGCTAAGAGAAATTGACGAAAGAATAAAACCGGAAGAGGAGCAAACGCTAATATTGGGGGGAGATTTTAATGCGAGAATAGGGAAGAATGGGGGATGGAATAGCGAAAGCGCGAAAGGGGAAGTAGAGGATAGAAAGTCGAAAGATAGGACGACGAATAAGCAAGGAAAGCAATTGATACAATTGATAGAGGATAGGGGGTGGATAGTATTAAATGGAAATAAGGAAGGGGACGAAGAGGGGGAATGGACTTTTGAGAAAAAGGGGAAGAGATCAGTGATAGACATAGGGATAGTAAATTGGGAGGCTTGGGAAAAGGTCAAATGTTTTAAAGTGGCAACTAGAATAGACTCAGATCACCAGCCAATAATATTAAAGATAGAGGAGGATATAGAGAGAGAGGAAGAAGAACAGGGCGTCGCCGGAAAAAGACAGGACTGGTCAGAAGAAGGGATAGGGCTTTATAGAACTCGACTAGAAGGGATAAAATGGAATAACAAGGGAGCAGTAGATGGATGGAGAGAGCTAAAAGAGGCAGTAAATGGAGCAACACAATATAAACTGAAAGGAAGGGAACAAAAACTCGGATGGACTCCGTGGTGGGACAGGGAATGCAGAGAAATGAAAAGAGTAGTACAAAGAGCAAAGAGAGCAAGTAGGAGAAGTAGAGAAAATACAGAACAAGGAGCGTTAAAAGAGTTTCATGACAAAAGAAAGAAATATAGAGAACTATGTGAAAGAAAACAACTCGAAGAAAAACGGAAGGAAGAAAAAGAATTACAACTAATAAAAACAGAAGTGCAAGCATGGAATTTTATTAATAGGTATAGGAAAAGAAGGGAGGGATTTAGTAAAAAGATTAAAATGGGGGAGTGGGTAGAACACTTTAAAGATGTGTTAGGGGGAGTGGGAGGGAAAAGAGATGAAAGAAGTGAAAATAAACGCCTACTACCGAAAAGAGTAGGAGAGTTGGAGGAAGGAGAGATATGGAATGAGATGAAGAGATTAAAGAAAGGGAAGGCAGCAGGGAATGATGGGATTAGAAATGAAGCATGGTTAACAGGGGGGAGGGAAATAGGCAGTAAATTAGTAGAGGTCGTTAAACTGATATGGGAAGGGGGAGGATTTCCGAGGGATTGGAGAACAGGGGTTATTGTACCAATTTGGAAAAGAGGGGGTAGAGATGAGGTAAAAAATTATAGAGGCGTCATGTTAACAGATACCGGGTATAAGATATACGCGAATTAGTTAAACAATAAGATTGTGAAAGATCTAGATGGAAAGAATGGATGGAGCAGAACACAGGCGGGCGTCAGAAAGGGTAGAGGTACAATAGAGAATATTAAAATTATAAAACATCTGGTAGGTAGAAGACTAAAAATAAAAGGTAAAAGACTGTGGGCATTTTTTATAGATCTCAAAGCGGCCTTCGATAACTTAGACAGAGAAGTGTTGTGGAAAATGATGGAGAAGCGAGGGATAAGAGGAGACCTGATAGATAGGGTGAAAGAAATTTACAAAGAGACTATATGTAAGGTAAGAATAGGAGATCAGATGTCGGAAGAATTCTGGGTAGAGAAAGGGGTGAGGCAAGGGTGTCCTTTGAGTCCTACCTTATTTAATATATATTTGGCAGATTTAGAAAACGAAATGAGAAAATTCACCTGTGGGGTTAAGTTGGGAAAAGATAGGGTATGGAGTTTAGAATATGCGGATGACGTGGTACTGTTGGCAGAGGAAGAGGGGGATTTAAGAACATTGATCAGGGAAATGAAAATATATTTAAAGGAGAAAAATTTGGAACTGAATACGAGCAAATCTAAGATAATGGGTTTTAAAAGAGGAGGAGGAAGGGAAAAAGAGAGAATATGGTGGTGGGGGGAAGAAAAGCTAGAAGAGGTCAAAGAAATAAAATACCTGGGATACATCATAAAAAGAAATAATGGAGAAGAAAGTCACGTCAATGATAGGGTTAGAAAGGCCAAGATAGTGATGGGGTGGGTGTGGAGTATAGGGGAGAAAAAGTTTAATGGGGATATAAAATGGAGAATGCAATTATTTGATAGCTTAGTAAGAACGGTATTATTGTATGTGGTGGAAATTTGGGGGTACCGGGAATGGAGGGAAATAGAGAATATACAGGAAAGGTATATGAGGTGGACATTAGGTCTAGATCGAAGTACTCCAGGGTACGTAGTT
This sequence comes from Trichopria drosophilae, assembly GCA_030407085.1. Lineage (NCBI taxonomy): Eukaryota > Metazoa > Arthropoda > Insecta > Hymenoptera > Diapriidae > Trichopria > Trichopria drosophilae. Next base: position 61,868,431 of record CM059582.1, on the reverse strand, counting down.
AGAGAAGAGATGAAAAGAGAAAAAATAAGAATAGAAACGGGGAAAAGGGCTGGAAAATTTGAGGAGCGTTTGGGGAGGGGGGAAATCAGCTGCATAGGTAGGGATTGCTGGAGAGAAAGAAAAAAGGATGAGAGAGAAAAGCAGAAGAATGAATGGACGAAAGAGAGCTTAGAAAGATTGAATTATCTGTGGAGATGGGGAGTAAGCGAGACAGCTTTGGAAGCATTAGGGGAGACTAAATGGGAATGTATGGAAAAGAATGACAGGGAAATAGACATACAAGAAAGAAAGGAAAAGATAAAACAGTCGAAGTCTTGTGTACGGTATAGAAGGGTATGGGTAACAGAAATCCCAAAGTATATAAATAAGTCAAAAAAAAACGAGAAGGGCAGAAAGTTAAAACAATAGCGAGGTGGAGGTGTGGAAATGAGGAGCGAATGAACTACTATTGGAAAGAGGAAAGAGAGAGGAAATGCAGAATATGTGAGGAAACCGGGGAAAGTCTGGAGCATATCCTGAAAGAATGCAATGGAATAGATAGATGGGAAGGGAGGGTGAATGAAGTGCTGAATGAAGATGGCCGGGGGTATGAATGGATGAAAAAAGTAGAGAACGCGAGGGGAGAGAAAGAGAGAGAGAGAGAGAGAGAGAGAGAGAGAGAGAGAGGGAGTAAGTGAGTGAGAGAATGAGAGAGTGCGACAGAGAGAGTGATAGAAAGAAAATTATAATAATTATTATTTATATTTGTATAATGAGAGTAGAATTATTTTATTTTTATTGAAATAATCGTAACCAGAAGTCATTTAATCACTTTATGTGGAACATTAAGAAATACATACATACATACATACATACAAATAATCAAAATAATCAAAATAATGAAAATATTAAAACTAACCAAAGTAAGGAAAATACCGGAAATAATAAGAATAATGAAAATAATAAAAACAACGTACATAATAAAAATAATAAATATAATCAAAATAATAAAAATAATCAAAATAATAAATATAATGAGAATTATGAAAATATTAAAACTAACCAAAATAACGAAAATAATCAAAATAATGAAAATACTGAAAATAATGAAAATAATGAAAATAATAGAAACAATGAATATAATGAAAATAATGAAAATAATAAGAACAATGAATATAATAAAAATAATGAAAATAATGAAAATAATAAGAACAATGAATATAATAAAAATAATGAAAATAATGAAAATAATGAAAATGATGAAAACAATGAAAATAATGAAAACAATGAAAATAATGAAAACAATGAAAATATTGAAAATAATAAAAACAATGAAAATGAGAATAATGAAAATAATGAAAATAATGAAAACAATGAATATAATAAAAATAATGAAAATAATAAAAATAATGAAACTAATGAAAATAATGAATATAATGAGAATTATGAAAATATTAAAACTAACCAAAATAACGAAAATAATCAAAATAATGAAAATACTGAAAATAATGAAAATAATAAAAACAACGTACATAATAAGAATAAAAAATATAATCAAAATTATCAAAATAATCAAAATAATGAATATAATGAGAATTGTGAAAATATTAAAACTAACAAAAATTAAGAAAATACTGAAAATAATGAAAATACTGAAAATAATGAAAATAATGAAAATAATAGAAACAATGAATATAATGAAAATAATGAAAATAATAAGAACAATGAATATAATAAAAATAATGAAAATAATGAAAATAATGAAAATGATGAAAACAATGAAAATAATGAAAACAATGAAAATAATGAAAACAAGGAAAATATTGAAAATAATAAAAACAATGAAAATGAGAATAATGAAAATAATGAAAATAATGAAAACAATGAATATAATAAAAATAATGAAAATAATAAAAATAATGAAACTAATGAAAATAATGAATATAATGAGAATTATGAAAATATTAAAACTAACCAAAATAACGAAAATAATCAAAATAATGAAAATACTGAAAATAATGAAAATAATAAAAACAACGTACATAATAAGAATAAAAAATATAATCAAAATTATCAAAATAATCAAAATAATGAATATAATGAGAATTGTGAAAATATTAAAACTAACAAAAATTAAGAAAATACTGAAAATAATGAAAATACTGAAAATAATGAAAATAATGAAAATAATAGAAACAATGAATATAATGAAAATAATGAAAATAATAAGAACAATGAATATAATAAAAATAATGAAAATAATGAAAATAATAAGAACAATGAATATAATAAAAATAATGAAAATAATGAAAATAATGAAAATGATGAAAACAATGAAAATAATGAAAACAATGAAAATAATGAAAACAATGAAAATATTGAAAATAATAAAAACAATGAAAATGAGAATAATGAAAATAATGAAAATAATGAAAACAATGAATATAATAAAAATAATGAAAATAATAAAAATAATGAAACTAATGAAAATAATGAATATAATGAGAATTATGAAAATATTAAAACTAACCAAAATAACGAAAATAATCAAAATAATGAAAATACTGAAAATAATGAAAATAATGAAAATAATAGAAACAATGAATATAATGAAAATAATGAAAATAATAAGAACAATGAATATAATAAAAATAATGAAAATAATGAAAATAATAAGAACAATGAATATAATAAAAATAATGAAAATAATGAAAATAATGAAAATGATGAAAACAATGAAAATAATGAAAACAATGAAAATAATGAAAACAATGAAAATATTGAAAATAATAAAAACAATGAAAATGAGAATAATGAAAATAATGAAAATAATGAAAACAATGAATATAATAAAAATAATGAAAATAATAAAAATAATGAAACTAATGAAAATAATGAATATAATGAGAATTATGAAAATATTAAAACTAACCAAAATAACGAAAATAATCAAAATAATGAAAATACTGAAAATAATGAAAATAATAAAAACAACGTACATAATAAGAATAAAAAATATAATCAAAATTATCAAAATAATCAAAATAATGAATATAATGAGAATTGTGAAAATATTAAAACTAACAAAAATTAAGAAAATACTGAAAATAATGAAAATACTGAAAATAATGAAAATAATGAAAATAATAGAAACAATGAATATAATGAAAATAATGAAAATAATAAGAACAATGAATATAATAAAAATAATGAAAATAATGAAAATAATGAAAATGATGAAAACAATGAAAATAATGAAAACAATGAAAATAATGAAAACAAGGAAAATATTGAAAATAATAAAAACAATGAAAATGAGAATAATGAAAATAATGAAAATAATAAAAACAATGAAAATGAGAATAATGAAAATAATGAAAATAATGAAAATAATGAAACTAATGAAAATAATGAAACTGATGAAAATAATGAATAGATATAGATATAGATATATGTTTATTCTCGTAAATTGAACCTTACATTCACTTGAGAAGGGTACACATTTAGGTTGAATAATACATAAAAAAAAAACAAAGATAACAGAAAATTACAAAAATTACAAAATCTTGCGCAGCACTAATAATAACTATACCGATAATGATGTATGCGCTTATTTGGCACATTTAACTTCCCATCAGGAAGTTTCTAAACTTGAAGCAGCGCAGGACGAAACTGAAGAGAACCTTCGCGGCAGATTCACTATTGCTACTCAGTAGGAGCAGCAGAATATTCTCATCCGAATAGTACTGCAGACCGAGGTTGTGACAAGCTGAATCGCGACAAGACTTGAAAAAAGGACATCGTTGAAGGATGTGGCAAACAGTCTCCAACTCTCCCAAATTACATAGAGAACATGATAGCAAAGGGTTGTATTTAAAGACGTGATTGCCTACGTACAGGGAGCGCGAGTGAACTGTAGCCACCCTTAGTTGCAGGCGAACACGCGTAAAAGCAATTGGACATCGTTCAGGGTGTAAGGAAGCCAACCCATCCGATATCTGCCTGAATAAGGGAATTAGGCAGGAGTCGGATCTAAAGTATCTTTGCAAATCCCTCCTACGCTGCTGCAGTGCAAAATTATGACAGACCTCATCCACACGTACCTCCCAGTAGTCGGCAGATAGATTGAATAAGAGGTCTTCGGAATCGATTGAAGTTAAAATACTTTTTAGGCTTCGCACCCAATTAGGGGACGTGATACGCGCACTGTTACAACTAAGCTCGCATAACCTAAGCAGGCTTATCTTCGATAGATTACCTGGCGGTTTACGGAGGATACGGATTACCCACAACAGGGCACGACGCAAGATCTCAACGGAAATTGGATACAAACATAGCTCCAAGCGCAAAAGATAGCAAGGTGTTGAACGCGGTAGTCGATACAATCTTTTAAAGAATTCTAACTGGACTCTTTCAAGGCGGTCGAGGTAGTCGAGAGCCCAAAACGGGGCCGCATACAAAAGAGTGGAAATGATTATCGCTTTATATAACTTGAGCACGCCCTGCCATTCGCTTTCGCACGCCCTGCGAGTTTGCTTTCGCATTGGCAAGGATAGTCAATACTGTGGAAGTAGCCTGTCGTGTTCTGACGACTGCATTATCCGTTGCCTTTCGCCACGCCACTTTGCCGATGACGAAACAATCACGCCCAAGTACGAGTATGATCCCACCACTTCTACACGACTGCCCTCAAATAAAAAGATCCACGAGGCAGCAGTAAGGGGGCCACCACCTCTGAATACCACGATCTTTGTTTTTGTTATGTTGACCGATAGCCCGTTTATCGTACAATAATCAGCTAAGACTGCTAATTTAGTTCATAGATCTGATGGAGAATATGCAAAAACTGCCAGGTCATCAGCAAACAGCAACATTAACAAATCGGATGAAGTGGTAAGATCAATACCTCTTAGACCCCTAGCACGAAAAAACGTTACAATATCAGATAGAAACAATAAAAAAAAGCAATGGGCTTAACACTTCGCCCTGCAGTACGCCTTCGGTAACCTTAAAAACCCTAGAACGACCAGCGTATGTATTAATCGAGACAGACGCGGAATCATACAAAGATTTTAACAGATTTATAAATTTGGCGCTCACTCCGAAATTGTATAATTTATGCCATAACTTCACTTGGGGAATGGAGTCGAACGCCCTACGGAATTCAACAAAAAGGACATGGCATTTTTTTGCTGTCTTACTCAGCATAACTTGAATAGCCACATTTAACGTGAAAATATTGTCTTCCGTAGAGCGATCTCTTCTGAATCCCGCTTGCTCTTCAGGTAAAATATTCGAAACATTAGTCCATTTTTCGAGCCTCATCGCTAAAATCTGGGTAAAAAGTTTGGTCAGTGCATTACTAATTGCTATCGCACGATAGTTTTCGGGGTCCGTGCAGACGCCCTTTTTGTGAAGCATAAATAAGCTTATGTTCATCCATCCCTCAGGTGACTTGCCGACATCTAAAACGTGGTTAAAAAGATCAAATACATAGTTATACCAATCGCCGGTCAACAACTTTAAAATTTCAGGAGCTAATCCATCTGACCCGGTCGCCTTGCCTACCTTCAGTCTTTTAATGCTCTCACGCAGCTCAAAATGGGTGATCGGGCCATCTAGATGCTGATCGTACGCTCCAATAAACTTCAGAGAGGTGACAGGCGCTTGGGGATACAAAATATCGAGATGTCTATTCCAAATCTCCAAAGTAATGTGAAAATTTGGGATGAAAGAGCGCCTGCACGCACGTACTGCAGACCAAAAATTGGAGGCATTCTGAACATTTGCAAAACTATCTGCTATTTTTTTAAAGCTAAGAAATTTGGAATTCTTTAACACGCTTCGATAGTTTTTTTTAGCGTTTAAATGAATAGATTGATATTCAGGAGCATAGCTATTGCTTCGCATATTATAGAGCGCACTCTTCATGACTCTGCGCGCCTTGAAACA
>CM059582.1:57500000-57660000 GCA_030407085.1 Trichopria drosophilae | reverse complement strand
AACTTCGCGAATTCGGAAAAAATAAAATTTGACACAATACGTGAAATGGTAATCGGAGATAGAAGTGAGATTATACTAGCTACACAGGCAATTAGACGAACTGCTTTTCATGATGTGATTACTCGTAAAGAAATAAAAACGTGTAAACCGGTTTATCATAAGCGTAGATTTGTAAGTTTATATAAAAGTTATCCATACGGTTATAAAGAAGAATAATATACTAGCATTCATTATGAATAATTGTTACTTATTTTAAACAATACAGTTTCTCGGCCGCTTTTAATAATTAGAGATAATACGAGTATTGACGTTTAACGGCAACAATTAAAAACAAGGGGTTATATGTGAAACAAGGAGATGATAAAAATAATAATAATAATAAAAAATTAATTGAAAAGTTTTTTTTTTTTAAAATAGGGTGGGGGGGGGGGAGGTTATATATTAAAACATAAAAAAGCTAATAATGAATTAAAAGGGGAAATTTAGCTTGACGTTTCGACCCGTGTTTGGGTCATCTTCAGAATAAAATTTTGAATGTTTCGGGTGCCGTATTTATAGGTAGTAGGAGAACAAAATAAACAACGAGAAAGTAAACAGAATACATGAACGGCATTTAAATGAAAATAACAAAATAAAATTTAAGAAATTAATTTAATAGCGAATTATAAATATCCGGTAGATAGGATTTTTCAAATCTAATGTTGACAGTGTTTTCTTCTTTTTTAATGAAAAAATTTTCCATATGGCACCTTTTTCTCCAGTTCTTTTCTCTAGCAAGTATCTTGGTGTTATCATAGTCGAAATCATGTTCCAGAAGGCTCTGAAACTAACATCTCAAACGAATTCAATAATTATGATAATATAAATAATAGATTAAAGTTTACTTTCGAATTAGAAAGCAAACATGAGATCAATTACTTAGATGTCAAAATTATAGTGATGCCCGATGGTGGAATCAAACTAGATTGGTTCCACAAACCTACTTGGTCTGGTAGATACATTCATTATCGTTCAGCACACCCTCTATCATACAAAACAGGCATGATTTATGGCCTAATTGACCGTGCGTTAAAACTTTCCTCGGCAGAATTCCATGAAAAAAATTTAAACTTAATTAAACAAATTTTATATGAAAACGGCTATCCTCCTCTCATGGTAAACCAATGCATTAATAAGAGAATAAATATATTAAATTTTAACCAAAATAATAACAATAACAATTCGAATAATGATTTCTCTAAAACAATTAGTTGTCCGTACATAAAAGGTTTAAGTGAAAAAATTGCAAGAATTTTCAAAAATAATAATTTCAGAATTTTATCCACCCCCTTCAATACTAATATCGCTAGAATAGAGCCGGGAAAAGACATTTTACCAACAAAAAAACAACGGGATGTTATCTACGAAATACCTTGTGCACACTGCAACAAATCGTACATAGGCCAAACATACAGACCTTTGGAAGTGCGACTTAAAGAACACAAAAGAAACTTTTTAACATCAAACAAAGAACAACATACTGGTCTAACGCATCATAGAAACGAGACAGGACATGATTTCGACTATGATAACACCAAGATACTTGCTAGAGAAAAGAACTGGAGAAAAAGGTGCCATATGGAAAATTTTTTCATTAAAAAAGAAGAAAACACTGTCAACATTAGATTTGAAAAATCCTATCTACCGGATATTTATAATTCGCTATTAAATTAATTTCTTAAATTTTATTTTGTTATTTTCATTTAAATGCCGTTCATGTATTCTGTTTACTTTCTCGTTGTTTATTTTGTTCTCCTACTACCTATAAATACGGCACCCGAAACATTCAAAATTTTATTCTGAAGATGACCCAAACACGGGTCGAAACGTCAAGCTAAATTTCCCCTTTTAATTCATTATTAGCTTTTTTATGTTTTAATATATAACCTCCCCCCCCACCCTATTTTTAAAAAAAAAAAACTTTTCAATTAATTTTTTATTATTATTATTATTTTTATCATCTCCTTGTTTCACATATAACCCCTTGTTTTTAATTGTTGCCGTTAAACGTCAATACTCGTATTATCTCTAATTATTAAAAGCGGCCGAGAAACTGTATTGTTTAAAATAAGTAACAATTATTCATAATGAATGCTAGTATATTATTCTTCTTTATAACCGTATGGATAACTTTTATATAAACTTACAAATCTACGCTTATGATAAACCGGTTTACACGTTTTTATTTCTTTACGAGTAATCACATCATGAAAAGCAGTTCGTCTAATTGCCTGTGTAGCTAGTATAATCTCACTTCTATCTCCGATTACCATTTCACGTATTGTGTCAAATTTTATTTTTTCCGAATTCGCGAAGTTCAAGGTAATACCTTTTACTTTACATATGCATTTTTCATAGTTCTCAACCCCCTTAATCTTGTATGCATAAAACTTAGGACCACCAGATATAAAAGATGAGATATACGCCCCTGCAGGCTCGTTGGATAATTCGTCGGTGAGTTCGCCGAGCATAGCACCGATTGGTGGTTCATATTCGTCGCCACTATTATTGCTAACGTAAATTACTGAGTCAGTGTCATAGTACAATACGCGAGATTGTAATTTTTCTAGATAACTATATAACTTTAAACGAGCCTGGGCTGTAGTGTATGCAGCGACTACGACATTCGCTACCGGTGATGCAATTAGAGCTTCTTCTTTGTAGCACCAGCTTGCATACAATTTCTCATCATTTATACGTAGTATACCATGCACGTCAATTTCTGGGTTGGTGAGTAATTCTACTAATTTTTGAGGTTCGGAAACCACCTCTGCTTTTGGCATATTTTCTCGTTGACCAAATTTACCCCATAATGAGTTTAAGCATAATTTTGCTACTGAACGTAACCCCGCATTATAGTTTATTCGTCTCTTATATACTTTCATGTGTTGTCGTTCCAACTCTACTACGTATAGATTTTTGTCGTGTTCCCCTACACATTGAGGGGGATATCCAGACGCCAATGTCTTTTGGGTGAAAAATTCATCGATGTATCCTGTGAAAAGACCACCCTGCTGCGTCTGTGGATCGTACTGTGTGATTTCATACTGCCAAATCTCGTAAACTTTGTTCACCACGTATCCCATTTCGACAGCTTTGGCTATTTCATCAGAAACCCAGGTACCAGTTAACACTCGGTCTTCTTCACGTTCGTGTGGACATCCTCGCTGAATCATTTGTTCCGCACAAGTACGACACAAGGGGAACAACAGTTTGCCATGCATTTTCACTGGTAACACTGGGTGGTACAAATTTGGGGGGGGGGGGTAATACATTGCATGTAATCAAACCATTTAAGCCGTTAATATTATTTTCAGCACCAACAAGTTTTTTACACTCTTCTACTCCTACATACAATTTTGGATGACCTACGGGGTACTTACCCGTTTTGCATATGTACGGGTACAGTGAACAAACATCCACGTACTTTATTTTCTCAGAATTTTTACACTCATGCATTTTAACATTGTTGCCTGTTCTGCCACCGAAAAAGGCGTCTCTAGGATCTAAAGGTTTTTGTATTAACAGGTCGTGTGATATTGATTTTATATACTGTACAGCTGCATCATTAGTAGTTAACTCGAGATCAAATACACATTCCCAAATCTCGATCAATGTATACCCAGAATTTTTTATTCTTTCCCTGCTCAAACATGTGCGCTCATACCTTACGTCCAATGATTCATTTGTACGTGGTAAAATTGTATTTCTGTTTATTCGGTAACATCGAGGGCAACCATGCCAAAAACAACCATGGTACTGGTATACAACACCCTTACTCTCGTCATCATTTTCTGCAGAATTATAATACCCATCCACGAGAAAACCTTCGGGTAATCGTTTTTCTCGTGAACCGCCCGCATGTTGAATTTTTCGCCCTGTGATTTTTTCCGTCCAATACAGCCAGGCAAGAGCTTTTTTGGACTGCCTATCAGCACGCCGGTATCCACCTGTTGGTATTATACCAATTTGATTTGGTTTTAAAAATCTTTTCCGAAATACACGTAGACAAGCTGAAGCTATTGTAGCACACTCACTAAAAGGACAAACATCGCCACACTCCATAAATGTTTTCCGAAATGCGCTACAAGCCAATCTCAATATTGTTACATCCTGCTTGCAATATTTTTCTATTTCTTCTTGAAAATTAAATACGTAACGACGTTGTTTTTTATCATTATACCAGGATAAAAATTTTTCTCTTTCTTTTGGGTGCATCCCACCAGGTGAATAATACTTCATGTCCGGTAATTCGCCAACGTAATTTTGATTTTCTGGTACGTTAAATAGATGTGGAAATGTACCTTTTTCAATATCATTTATACCATATGCAGCTGGCAAATTACGCAGCGGCATGTGGAAATAATTCAAACTATCGATAAATTTAACACTTTTATATTGTAATAAAATTATTTTGGACCGGTTCATAACGACTGTTGGTAAATCGCGCATGCAGTGTTTTTCTACAATATATTTCAAAATAAACTGCGCATCATAACCTTGAGAATTATGAGCAATGCATATTATGTTATTAAACATTTTTCTCGGTTGTATTGCGAATTCCACAAATTGTTTTACGCAGTCATTTCTGAATACATATTCGCGAATACCGCATTTTGAACACAATATTGAAAGGTCTGTATTTTCAAAACAGAAATCGCATGATTGTTGTACAACACACAGAGTTGGTACACGGATTTTTATTTCTTCATCACCTTCAACCGATAAATTTTGCTGTGTCTCAAAATCATAAAATAAAAAAATGTTTTTCGCGCGTCGTTCCACATTTGATTTCAGTGGTTGAATATAACAAAAATGACCTATGGGCAATTTCGAATTGCAAATACTACAAAAACTCATACCGCATACATGTCTGTCATTTTTATCGTATTGTACCATCTTACAACAATTTTTACAAAATTTTATTTTCTCACATATACTGTAATTTTTATCAAACGAACCTCGTTTCCGGTGGTTTTCTATACACGACCTACCAAAGAAGGTCCGCATACATACATTACATTTTATAACTGGAATATTTGTGTTGCAGGATGGTATGTTTTTACATTTATAACACTCGTCTTTGCACCTGTGATTGTTTCTATATTTCTTATTGCATGGTATACAATAACCCCTGCTCCCGGCTGCAGCTACCAAATTCAAAATAGGTTGGTAATGTTTTAAATGTGCATAATACATAATACGTATCGTGCCTAATACATGATTACTTGTGTTAATGACAAATTGCGTACCATCATAAAGTGGCGCATCACCACGTCCAAATCCATTATATGAATACACAACAATCGCTATGCCTTTATGTGCAAAGTGAATTTGAAAAGCATTTATATGACAATGCCGTATCCGTCAACAGTTGGCAAATCAACTCGAGACAAATGAATGAGCTCCAGCGCTTTCTCGGGTTGATAGGAGCCGCTGGCTCGTCGTATAGCATTCCAATTTTCGTGTTAAGTTCCCGAGCGTACTTGACCTCTTTGTAAGTAAATATAGCCTGCAACTAGGGATCTTGGGAGGCACATGTTATCATTATTATGTATAGATAGAATGGATTTTTTGTGTACATCAATGTCGGATAGTGTTACACGCCCGCAACCGGTCACTGTTTTTACAACGGAAACGTTTATAGTTATTTTATCCTTAATACTAAACTCATTAGCGCTTTGCACAGCATTATTAAGTAATGTCCATAAATCATTGTAGTTAAAAACGCTTACAGGTCGAAACGATAACCACAGGGGGCCACTGTGAAATTTGTCGGTATTTATAGTTAGGCCTATGTAGTCCGCAGGTCTTGCCTGTCCACATAAATAAGCATGAAGCGACTTCATGCACTCCTCCAGCCATATATACAAATCAGTAGATGTTCGTGGTTCTGGTATATATCCGCGTATTTCTCGTCCAGATAATCCAAATCTCGTAAAATGCCTTGATGATTCCGATTCTATCTGAAAATACGGTTGTGTGGTATCTTCGAGCACTCTCTCACGACCGCTCCCTGTCTGGAATGAGTTTTCTGTGAATATAGGTAAACTGTTTAGTTATAAAACGGGATGTGAATATAAAATATACATACCAGTTGGTGTGTTACCACTATATGGGTTTAAGGACTCCCACACCACCTCGACAGGAGATGATGATCTAGCGCTCTCGGTATCGCTGTCTATGTTGGGATCGTCAACAGTCTGCTGGTTACAACTGTCAGTGATGCTACCATTTTCATCATCATCCTCATTCTCATCCTCATCCTTATCGTCATAAATGTCATGTTCTTCTTCAAAATAAAAAAGAAAACACAAAATTAATGTAAATAAAAATAAAATACCAAAATTATATTGACTCTGTTATGATCTCTACCACTTTCATCCGTGTCGCTGCTAATCATCAGGTCATCTATAATATTAATCCTGATGGGCGGATTGATCATTACATCCTCAATAATACTAACTCTTGTGTTAGTGGCTGAGGTACTGGGGGTACCACCGTCCTCTTGGTGTTTATTTACATCATTCACTGCAAAAACAGATAATCATATATTTTAATTTAACTAGTTGTTTTCTCTCCGTATATAAATATTATATATAATTTTTATATTTGATAATAGTTTCTTTACCGCTACCTTACGTACAGGAAAGAAGTGTCAAATCTCCTTCCGCGTCCCCCATCATATCTAGGTAAGCTATAAACAAAAGAATAACATTTAAGAATAGAATATTATATAAGAATTAATTATAGAACTCCAGCGAGTATTCGGTTGAATCTATCAATAATTTTCAAATGCTATCAATTAAAAATTACGCTACCTTTATTATGCTCTGTCTCCCTTGTATTGACACCTGATGTACCGGGTACGTTTCCATCATCATCTTCATTTTTCTTTACCGTATTTGCTGCAAAAGAATTTAATGTTACTATTTCTTATATTCATACGTTATTTGACGAACTTTAGTGCTTGATGTATTGCAGTTCTGATGGTTTTGACTCACTACATTTTGAGCACATGAAGCTTCAGAAATATTTTAATAAATAATTATATATTTAAATTGTAATTTTATTAGTTTTACGCAACATAATTCAATTACTTTTTAACTACTAGGTATTACATATTAGCGGTTTTATATTTACTTATCTTTGGTATACTCGTAATAAAATATGTTTACCTTGCACTTCGGCATCGTATGTGCACGCAAGAATGTCTGCGTCTCCCTCTGAATCATCCATCATATTTTTGTAAGCTGCAAATAATCACGTTAATGCGCGCTTCATTTAGAAAGCATTTTTTTTGCGGTATCTAACTCTTTTTTACCCAAAATGAGAAATGCTGGTACGACAACTTCAGCTCAGATTCTGGGTTAAAGGAATTTTAGACTTTTGAAAGCTACCTTTTCTACTATTTTCAAGTGTTCTCTTTCGATTTCCAATAAGGAAATTATAATAACTTTATTATTGCAACAATTTTGCAAACGAAAGTAACGAAAAAGTTATATTCAACGAATGTGAGGGTCGTAATCACATTCGTTCAAAAATATTTTCGCACATGTGCCGAACAATATTTTTTTTGATTCCAGCGTGTGTAAAGTGCGCTCCCAAAATGTCAAAAGTGTGTAGAGTAGCACGTTACGCACACTGAATCAAAAATATATTCTTTAAAGTCTTTTTTTTCACGATTTTCTGCACCGAAACAAGTTATAATCAATAAAATGCATACATAAAAAGTGACCCCGATTTGTTGAATATAAATTCGTTTTACTCGAGAAACTGGTCTGAAGTTCGCGTATCTGTTTTTCTAATTTAGGGCTAATTTACAAAACCGTACTACCAGATCAAAAATAGTCATACAAGGTTTGTTTTTTAATCTATCCAACTAAATTTAATGAAAGTGAGGACGTTTTATTTATTTTAGCACAAGTATTCATAATTTATGTACGCTCATTTTAATTTCAACACATAAATTATTATTGAAAGTCCCATTTATTCATTGAATTAAATGTACATCAAATGATCAAATCATAATGGATAAAAACAATCGGTAATAAGTTATGAATACTATTAATTACTTATGTCAAGATATCTGTATATGCTTATTTATCACTTACCTAGTAATGTCGTGTATCGCCACATCAGTTTATGTAGACATCTTACGTCCCCCAAACCACTATTTTTTAGGTGCTTCCCAATTATTAAAGTCACTTTGGGGTTTTTAAGTACACCTAATTTATCCAATTTGGAAAGCACACGCGGTCCACAGTGAGAAGCGATATATCGCATAAACTTCAAAAGTTGATCTGTGCTATATGTACGTAAATCACTCAAAAACCTTTCACTACACTTTCTTCTTAGGCACCCATCATATCGGATCGCAATTTTAACGGCATTTAAGACCGCTGTCAAAATTTCACGCCTCGACATTGTATGATACGATATCAAAAACGGACTGAAAGATCTCGTTGATGTTAACACGTTCATCATACGGTGTGGTCTTAAATTTCATGTTGGTTGCATTATAAACGCAACATAAATTCTGCAACGCTGAGTATGAGTTTGTAAATACTCGATAAAAATATTGCTTGTAAAACGAAATTTTTCATAGCTTAACATATTTTATACCTACAACTTGCGAATCCTATTTATTAAAAAACATGTTTACGGTTATACACAATGAAAATTCAACGATAATAAATTCGACATTATTTTAAATATTTAGTATAGTGTAGCTCATAATATATCTCTACATTGTACCATCGAGATGTATGCCTTCGTGGAATGTGCTGAATTTCAAAACAAGTGCGCGTGCTCTCTCGACAGCCGGTGCTATTGTAGTAAGATGCATCGATGATCCCTCAGTCAATCTCGAGTCGTATCGCCGGGTACACGTGTTTGTAATGCCAAATCCATTTTTCGTCTGTTTTCTGATTTTTAACGTCTCCCGACGGACTCAATTTTTATCAAAACGAAACGTATGAGGGGCCAAATTCTCCGCCTTTTCAAACTCTACAACATTGTTCATTTTTTAGCCTTTTTAGATCGATAACTGGCGAAATATTCATTGCAGGTCATATGCTCTTTGAGGTAAGTTGTAACTCTATAAAAAACCTTCAAAATCATTCGTTAAAGTAACTTTAAAACGAGCCGAGTTATATACAGAGAGAGAGAGAGAGAGAGAGAGAGAGAGAGAGAGAACGATTGTCACATGATTAGTTTACTGTGGGCACTATGGGACGTCGCAAACGTGACTCATCGGGGCGCCAAGAGGTAAGTGGCCTCGATGAGTCACGTTTGTTATGACGGCCCATAGTGCCCACATTACTACTCACCTTAAAAAAGCAGCCTGAAGAGATGTAAATCCGACCGTGCGACCTCCGCGTGGTACATCTTGGGTGATGCCAATTGCCGGCGGTACATTTCTTGAAATTATTAGAAAGTAACATTTCTAATTCTTGTATGTTAATTGCCGAACCTCGTATTTCGCTGTAAATGAAGGACTAGCAGCCTGAAAAATATTATTTTGATATACTATGCGTAAAATTTGATTTTACGCACCGTTTATAGTGCGTAAAATACGATTTTACGCACTACTGCTGACCGGGGCTGTCTCGTGCTGCCCGGCTGCGCCGGGCACTCGTTCGCCGCGGTCTTCACACGTGCGTAACATCATATTTGACCCACAAATTTTACGCATAGTATATCGAAAAATATCGTTCGGCACGCGTGCGTAAGAATTCGATTTTACGCACCGCCCTATCTAATCGCATGTTAAAAACGGTGCGTAAAATCGTATTTTACGCACTAGTATCGAAAAATACTATTTCGAGCAATTTTTAATTTTGCCCCACTATGCGCGAGAGGTGGCGCGACGCAGATGCGGCACCCTGCGGTAGCATCGTTCGATTTGACTAGCAAAACAAACTGATCCCACTTTTAAACCACACATTTTTTGTAGTAAAAAGTGTCATCTTTCCGATGAAACAATAACAAAAATTAAAAATGTGTAGTTTTTGAGATATATTCAATTATATTTTTAATTTGCATTTTTCAAGGTAAAAAATTAATTTTTGCAAAAAAAAATGGATTTCACCATTAAAAAGGGCGGGAAAAAAACCTATCTGAAACATATTTTATATTATTTTAATTTTTGAATTTAACAAAATTACGAACAGTCGAAATATACCTTGTATGATGAAATTTCAAAATTTCAACCCCCTCTACGTCTTGCAATTTTTTATAAAAATTGCTAATATTTGATATTTAACATTGTATCCAATAGGATATGTATAGTTTGTGCAAATTTCAGCCGGATCCCACATGCTTCAAATACTGGCCTGGATCACTTGACACGAAATCCGTCATAAACATCTCGATGTAATATTGTTTTTCTTCGTTAAAATTAAATTTAGTCTGTCATACAATAGTGCTCCGTCAAGTGCGTTTATTGAACGGTAGTTTTAAGTTAGTTCGATCTTTGGTCTAGCTTCGACAATTATCGCGGGAATTGTAAGTACCGGCATATTCGGACTATTGTCTTTGATGTTCCGCCATGATTAGCCAATTTTTCTATGCGATGTAGTTAATAAAACGTTAATTTTTTTATATTATTTCTGGCTACTTTTGTCGGGACAATTTTCTCCTTTCCCTCATTGATTGCAGGTCGACCGATCGCTAGTATTTTGGCGGAGCGCCCCGGTTTTCTATTGCACACCGGCTTTCGCTCCATTTTTCCGCGAGTTTTTCGACTCTCTTTCTCTCTCTTCCGTTATTTGGAATATTAACCAACGCCGCCTCCGCATAGCTGAGTTGCTGATTTGGCGTATTCCCTGATTAATTATTAATTTTTATTATCACGTCCTCTGCCCTTTTCCAAGGTCCGATGACGGCAGGTAACGACGTAGTTCCCTATTCTTCTATTTAAACAATAGTCGTTACAAATGACACCCTTAAACGTGGTGAAAAATATCTTAATTTTAAATTCAAGTGGTTGGCGTTATAAAATGGCCCCTTAAACAGAATTTAAAATATTAGACTATTAATGTTGAAAGTAAATTCAAAACAAGTTGTAATTTATTGAAAGAAAGAGAGAAAGAGAAACAATTTTGTATATTATTTATTAGAAGTCACATAACGAAATTAATTTATTATGAATGGCCTATTAATTTTTTTTCTTATAAACGTTTGGCCTTATTTTATAATGGAAATATTCCTATATAATATTCTGTTGGCAAAAATAAATATATCTAAAAATTATATTTTAATGTGGCAGAATGTAAATAATGAATTTTGAATTATATTATATAAATTGAGAAATAATTCGTCGTGTTTGATCTGTGGAAAGCGTCGAGCATTGCGTTACCGAAATATAAACAAACAAATTTGGGGAATTAGACAAGCCAGGACAATAGAAAATTGACACATGATGAAATAAGGAAATAATAATTTAAAATATTCGAAAGGAAAAGTAAAATTTGTGATTGGAATATTTTGTGTTTTTTTTTTAGTATTGTTGTTTTGTCCTGTTCAAACTTATATGCTACTGTGGGGATGTGCAATTTTATAATGTTGAATGTTGGACAAATTATCTTGTTTTCATTTTTAAATTTAATTGCCGCTATTGAAAGAAGATATAATTTTGATTTATTAATTTTCTCTGTTAACAACTTTGTAAGGTGATTTTACAATAAAATTAATATTCTTATATAGTTATTTATTTTTGGTATATATGACTGTTTATTTAATTAATTGAATTAGTTTTCTTTTAGGACTAAGTTACTGATTAAAATATTATTTGTTATCACCACTTGGAATTTTGATTATTTTTTTTTATTAGCATATCACCTGTGTATGTCGATGAATGTTAGCGTGTGCCCTGTGAAATGTCCTAATTAATTTATTTATTTTATATTTATTTCTTTTAATCTCAGACTATCCCTCTATACAGGAGCGCATGGTTTCTTTTAATTTTTTTTTTGTATTTTATGACGTTTGTATATCCGATTGTAGAAATGTGAAACAATATAGTTTTTGGGTTGTGTGCTTGTCTTATTCTTTTATTTATGATTTCAAGCCTAATTTTTGTTAAAAACTTATGAACTTATATATATATTTTATTTATTAAAAATTTTTATTAAAAATTGTTATTAATTAGTAATAGATCTAATATAGTCATATATGGGTTGTATACGTCCGGTATTATTTGTGATGCAGATTTTCTATCAACAATTGTAATGTTAAAAGTAATAGAATATATCCGTATTTCATATTTCTGTTTTTCTGATTTCTAAGAAATGAAAGATTCAAATTAGACCTATCGTAGTGTGTTTTATGTGGATTAAGTCCTATTTCCGGATTGTTGGACATAAAAATTAAACATTTAATTATAGTAAGCTATTTTAAATTACATATTTATTTAATTTCAATTATTTCAATGTGGAATTGTATATTCCCAATTATTTATTTATTCAATTTCTGGATAAAACGACTTTATTCCCAAATGAATTTAAATAACGGAAATGGGTCGAATCTAAATATTGATAATTGGTTGTTTGGTCTATCCGAAAACCGAATCGATGATGCGTTAGCTGAGTCAGAGCTAGACGCGTCCGGATGTTTGCTACTGCGCATGAATCGTCTTAGAAATCGCCTAAATAGTAATTATACTGCAAATAATTTTATGGCGAGCGATAGGGGAATGGACCAAACACAAATTAGAGATTATCGAGATAATTTACTGGAATCATTCCGCGAACGCGAATTAGATGGTATAGGGTCAAATGTATTAGAGGTCATGGCTCAGGTGCATCAAGAAGAGGGTGCACGAGAAGAAACAAGACCTAGTGAAACAGTGAATATGATGCCTTATACCCTACAAAATGGTACACTTAAGTGTTGTTTATTTAAGGTGTCTTCCCTCCCTTTCGGGTTTAAGGCACCCCCCCCCCCCACGGGGGAATGGGGCCAAATTTTAGTGATGCGCCAGCACCGCTGGTTGTGCACACTTGAAAACGATATACAACAAGTCAGCTACCACATTATTAGCAACAAGCTGCCTGCCTTGATGTTTCTGTTGGTTCAGAGAACCTTTCTAACGTTGCCACGGCCCGCTAGA
This sequence comes from Trichopria drosophilae, assembly GCA_030407085.1. NCBI lineage: Eukaryota > Metazoa > Arthropoda > Insecta > Hymenoptera > Diapriidae > Trichopria > Trichopria drosophilae. The sequence goes on along the minus strand of CM059582.1, from coordinate 57,646,847 downwards.
GGCCAACCCTTTCTGCGGTTACTGCCTGCACGGACACGGCACGCCGTAGCGCTCCCCCGTGTGGAACCCGCCGGCAGGGGCTTGACACCGCACCCTAGCTCCCCAGTACGGTGGGTCTCTCGAGTCGTTTCACGATCAGGCATTCGTCGGCATAGACCAGCCGAACGATCGGGTCCGTGAGGTCGTGGACGGAGATAACCCGCTCCGCTCTCTTCCACAAGTCCCCTGCGGGGTACAAAATGGTACAGTGGTACAAATTCCGGTTGAGGTTTGAAATATTTTGGACTGCACAGAAGCAAGCATCCAAAATAGAACGCAAAATGGTCCATTGACCCGAAGAGCAAGCAGTACACATTTATATGAAGAGCATCGTGGGTGACATTTCAGGACACTTTTGGTGTTAATTACCCCACGGACAAGAATTCCAGAAGTGCAGACCTGTACCAACGATGGAGAGACAGCTGGATAGGCTACACCAAATTTGAGACCGGAAATTCAAATGGCCGTTCGTCCTGAAGAAGTGCAGAACTATGAAGATCTACTGCAACGGGCGATGAAAGTGGAGCATGTGCAGCGCTGCCTAAAATTGTATAAACCACCTCCTGAACCGGAAATGTGACTTCTACCGGAAGTCGGTTATTACGGGAAGTCGGATCGATCAAAAAGGGCAAATCCAAAATTATCGGCCGTCGAGACTCCGAAGAAGCCTGAAGTTGAAGCGATATTTGTATCAGAACAGAAGCGAGCAACAGAAGATTCGGAAACCACGAAGATGTTGGAGAAAGTTCTCGATAAGTTGAATAATTTTGAACAACAAATGAGAGAACTCCGGGAGAGGCAGTTAGCAGCGGATTGAAAGAGTTTGCATAGACCACTATCCCCAAAGTGGACCCCTGTGAATCGTCAAGAAATACCGGCAGGAAGGAACACCTCAAGCGTATGTAACACGACTCATCAGGAGGTGGCCAGCCCATCCAAATATTCGGAGAATATTCCATCTCCAAGATTCAATAGGAAGGTGAAATGCTATCGGTGCAATACGCCACGGTTCACCAAATGCAACTGCCCAAATTGTTCGGGAAACGCAAACCAGGAACAGTAGAGGACGTTTCTGTTCTTCAGAAGAAAACCTCCGAGAAGAAAGTTTGCTTTTCCAAAAGAGTAGTGGAAATATGCCCTAGTTCGACAGAAATTAACGCTACGACGAGCGGCGATTTTTCAAGATGGTGGATAGCGACTGATATTGGAGAATATCGTCTGCGAACTTTATTTGATCCGGGTGCTGCTAGTACAATAATTGGTCCGGTTGGATTATTAGTAGCTGCAGCCTATGGCCGGCCAGTGACAGCATATGAAGGACGAGGAGCTCAGGTTGCAGATGGTAGGACGTCAACGATATCTGGTCAAGTCAAGCTACCATTTGCGTTAATTATGCCTAATCTCAAGCCGACATGTATTTTAGGTGCTGACTTTCTCCGAGCATTCAATGCGATTCTACGCCCTAGAGAGAATCTATTATCCATTGAGGGTTGTCACGGGGAAATTGATGTGGAAGTGGCTTCAGTTGATGTTAATCCTAATGCACTCCAATCGTCACCTGGTTTGGTGAAAGTATCCACAGAACAGCGTAATATTATTGATAAGCGGATGGAGAAGATCTTACCGAAGAATTCAATATTGGGTGCACTCAACTTATTAAGCACGAAATTATTTTGGAAGCTGGTACAACATATGCCGAATCGTATAAAGGCATCATAGAACGTTCTTCAAGCGCATGGTCAAGTCCAGTAGTACTGGTGAAGAAATCCAACGAGAAATAGCGCTTCTGTGTGGATTATAGGAAAGTCAACGCTGTCGCGAAGTCAGACGCGTATCCACTACCAAATATGGACTCAATCATTCGGAAGCTTCAACACGCTAAGTTTATTTCAACTCTGGATTTAGGCAGTGCATACCACCAAATTGAAATGGAAGAAAGATCGAAGCCTATAACTGCTTTTACCGTTCCCGGTAAGGGAGTCTTCCAGGAGGATGCCATTAGGCTTATCCGAAACTCCAGCCACCTTTCAGAGGCTTTTCGACGAACTTATTGGTCAGGAACTCGAACCGCATGCTTTTGCCTACTTGGACGATATTATCATCGTTACCGAGACACATCAATAGCCCTTGCGGTGCTTAGAGTTCATCTTGAAACGTATTACGGAAGCTGGATTAAGTATTAACCGAGAAAAAAGTATGTTTTGTCGGGAAGAAGTCCGATATTTCGGTGTCTTTGTAAATGGTGAAGGATTTCGTCCTGATCCAGAAAAGATCCAGCCTATTGTCGAGTACCCAGCTCCGAAGAATCTCCGTCAACTTCGAAGATTTCTTGGAATGGCATCCTGGTACCGTAAGTTTATGCCTGAATTTGCTACGATTGCGGAGCCATTGACGCAACTTACTAAAAAAGGACAGCGTTATACTTGGGCACAGGAGCCGGAAGATGCTTTCGGGCAAATCAAATCCCTTTTGATGACTGCTCCGATATTGCACCGGCCGGATTTCAACCAGAAGTTCATCATCGAGACAGATACCAGTGGAATGGGCCTAGGGGCTGTTCTAGGACAGAAAATCGATGGTGAGAATCGAGTATTAGCATTCGCCAGTAGGACGATGACTGCGGCAGAGCATAATTATTCGGCTACAGAACGCGAATGCTTAGCTGTACTCTGGGCTATCCGCAAGTTTAGGGCCTACGTCGAAGGTTACAATTTCACGGTCATTACTGATCATCATAGTTTTAAATGGTTACGTAACCTTCGTAATCCAGTCGGTTGACTGGCTCGTTGGGCCTTAACTCCAAGGATACGACTATAAGGTCGAACACCGAAAAGGAGCATTGCATCACGTGCCGGATGCGTTGTCACGCATGTATGACATGGATGAAGAACCGGACGTGAATGCCATCGAAGTAGTTCCTGACACCTCAAATAAATGGTACCTGGAAAAACTGAAGGTAGTGCAGGAAGAACCACTTAAATATCCTTTTTGGAAAGTTATAGATGGCCAACTCTATGTTTATCGGTTGAATCAACAGCTGGACGAGACAATTGGAGATGACGACGCTTGGAAGATGGTTATTTTTAAAGAGATGCGTCGGGAAATTCTTCCAAGAAAATCATGATATTCCGACGGCAGGTCATTTAGGCCGTAGAAGACGTTCGACCGAATTTTCCGATATTACTTCTGGCCTACTCTTCGACAGGATGTAACTAAGTATGTTCGTGGATGCACTGTATGCCAACATTGCAAAGTTCCACCAGTTGCTCATAGTGGCTTGATGGGAAAACGTATCGTGACTGAACCTTGGAAGGTTGTCTCTAGTGACCTTATGGGTCAATTTCCTAGGAGTAAACATGGATACGAATATCTCATCGTTTTTCAAGATATTTTTACATGATGGATCGAGTGTGTACCAATTAGAAAAGCTACAGGTAAAGCTGTTATTAAGGCTTTGACCGAAAGAATTTTATTACGCTTTGGTACACCGGAAGTATTCCACTCCGATAATGGTCCTGAATTCTGGAATCGGGAACTCAAAACCTTCTTGACTGATCGGGTATAGAGTTTTCAAGAAACCCAGCCTATCATCCTCAAGCTAATCCAGTCGAGCGGACTAATCGTACCTTCAAGATGATGATTGTGGCCTTTATTGAAGAAAGTCATCGTGAATGGCACAAGCATATTGATGAATTTACCTTCGCTTGTAATACGGCTGTTCAGGAGTCAACCGGAATTAGTCCAGCTCTACTAAATTTTGGTAGACAGCCAAAACCTCCGGCGCTATACCGTCGAGAACAGGAGCGTGAAGCTGAAGGTCGACGTCAAGAAAGAGCCGTCGCAAATTGGAATGCCAGGATGAACGACTTACAAGAGCTACGCCAAGAAGCAGGTGAAAAGGCTCAGGAGGCCCAAAATCGACAAGCAGCTTATTATGATGCCAGACTTCGCAATGTCAGATATCAAATTGGTGACAAAGTTTGGAAGAAAAACCGAATTCTTTCCTCAGCAGCACAAGACGTGGCCAAATAGGCTCCCAAGTATGCTGGACCGTACACAATTGCAAAGAGATTAGGTTCGAATGTTTACGACTTGGTCGACCAAAATGGCCTTCCTACTGGGTCTACACATGTGGTACACCTCCAACCATTTTATGAAGAAGCTGACTTCAACCAAGAGGAAGAAGGAGCTAAAGAAGCGGAGGTGAGTGACCCTCGTGAAGAACTTGAGTCGCGTATTATAGATGCTAGGGAATTACCGATTATTGTAAATGCTCCTCGACCGCGAGGACGTCCACGTAAAACGCAGCGAAACGTGGTCAGGGCTGTAGAAAATCGCGATAGAATAAGATTTGTGCCACGCGAATCGGTGATCCGCGAATCTCGTTTAGTACAGAAAAATCGCTATAATTCTGATGCTCAAACATGACGACTACGCGGTCGACCTAAAAAGTCTACTTCTACTCCTACCTCGGTGCAAATCCCCGCACAGTCTTCGTCGTGGTCTCTACGCCGTACTCGAGCGCAGAGAGCACGTCAGACTTCAATGACGCCTGAGCATGCACTAATAGTATGATGTTTCGTTTGTTTTGTCGTGGCCTTTCAGAATTGTAATAGTATGGCTGAGGCATCTTCTGCTCACGATGAAGAATGGCGAGAGTTACGGGGCTTGGCCGTGCGTGAAACGGCCGCAAAGAATATAGCCTGCCAGATGGAGGAATTGGGCCTATATGAAGAGTGGGAACCATGGGTCCCCATTGAACCCAAGATAGCCCCGCAGGGGACTTGTGGAAGAGGGCGGAGCGAGTATCTCCGTCCGCAATGGAAGAGTGAGGGGTCGAAGTGCCCGAGCTCGAAGAGGAGCAATGCTTTGAATGACACCGCCTCTCTTAGCAAGTTTTGAGAATTGACGACCTCACGGACCCGATCGTTCGGCTGGTCTGTGCCGACGAATGCCTGATCGTAAAACGACTCGAGATACCCACCGTACTGGGGAGCTGGGATGCGGTGTCAAGCCCCTACCAGGTGGGTTCCACACGGGGGAGCGTTTCGGCGTGCCGTGTCCACCTGGTAGCCATCCGCAAATAGGAGTTGGATTCTGGCGGGTAGAGGCAACGCTAGAAAGGTTTCTCTGAATCAACAGAAGCATCAAGGCAGGCAGCTTGTTGCTAATAATGTGGTAGCTGAATTGATACACTACCTTGATAGGGGTGCACAACCAGCGGTGCTGGCGCATCACCCAAATTTGGCCCCAATCCCCCGTGGGGGGGGGGGGGGTGCTTTGAACCCGGACGGGAGGTAAGGCACCTAAAACAAACTATATAAGTGAACCCAAGATAGCCCTAACGGAGGCTGAGGAGTTGCGTCGGGAGGTGTTGCTAGCCTGGAACTTGAATGCCGAAACGTTGGGTACCGCAGAGGAAGGGAAAGCCCTAATGTCCGCGTTAATGGGTTGCCGCCAGCAACGGAAGGACTTAAATCGTGAGGAGAAGTCTTCCAGTGGCTGGAGCAGTACTTGAGGACCAAAGGACTGGAGGCCGAGGCGCAGTTAAGGGGCTGCTACCGCTAATCCAGGACTATCGCCTGGAGAGGAAGATAGCCCACGAGCAGTGTCTGGAGCAGGTAGGGGAACGACGCGAAGCCCAAGATCGTCAACGACGTGTCCTCCAGTGGACCAGTGTCGATCTCGCTACCAAGAAAGTTGAAGCGGAGGAACTCAATCGGGCCATTACTGAGTTGGTGAAGAAGGAAGTCCTCACTAACTCTGAAAAGGAGGTCCTACGGAGCCTTCGGATAAAACAGTCCCGGGCGTGGGTTAATGTCGAGTTCGCCAAGGTCGAGCAGTGACATAAAGTCCAGAAGGCTGCCCGATTTACCGAAGCCTACTGGAATAAAGGCTTTAAGCCAAAACGGAGGCAACCGAAATGTTACGAGTGTGGCTGGCCCGGAATTTAGCACCCTGGAGTTTGTCCAAATAAGGCCAATCACCCGCCGAAGGATAAGCCCTATTTTGAGCCACGCCAGCCGAAGAATTAGGGCGTCTTCCCTTATTAATGAAGGGTAAAGGTCAATTTAAACGACTAGTGGCTTTAAGACGTCGATGGTGCAAAATTTAATGTAGGAATAAAATACCTACAAATTTAATAAGAACGAGCATATTTATTTAGCATGAGTAGGCATTTGGCATGAGCATGAGGAATCTGTTTTGTTGAAACTAATTGGTTCCCTCTTACCTTTCCTTATTAAGTACCTGTTAGGGAGTTCGAATATAGTGCTGGTACTCTAGCGAGGTACTCAGTACCTGGGAGGGGGATGTAGCGCGAATCGCTCAAGTTCATATTATTTAAATATTTGAATTCGCGCTAGACTCCCTATCTTTGTGGGCGCGGGGAATTGCGGGGCTAGAGGAGGGCGGCACGTGTCGCGGAACGGCAGAAACGGTGGAAAGTTGGGCAGATTCGCTTTGACCACCGTGCGCGCTTCTTCCTCGTTTCTTTTTTTTATATTTGATTATAAGTGATATTTGGTGCCATTCGACAGGATATTGGACGTAATCCCTGGACGGTGCGATCTTTGGTCTACCTTCGACATTTATCGCGGGCATTGTAAGTACCGGCATATTCGGACTATTGGCTTTGTTGTTTCGCCATGATTAGCCAATTTTCCTATGCGATGTAGTTAATAAAACGTTAATTTTTTATATTATTTCTGGCTACTTTTGTCGGGACAATTTTCTCCTTTCCCTCATTGATTGAAATTCCCTCATTGGTCGACCGATGGCTAGTATTTTGGCGGAGCACCCCGGTTTTCTATTGCACACCGGCTTTCGCTCCATTTTTCCGCGAGTGTTTCGACTCTCTTTCTCTCTCTTCCGTTATTGGGAATATTAACCCACGCCCTCCGCGGGTCGGACCTTCTGTCCGACATAGCTGAGTTGCTGATTTGGCGTATTCCCTAATTAATTATTAATTTTTATTATCACGGCCTCTGCCCTTTCCCAAGGTCGGATGACGGCAAGTAACGACGTAGTTCCGTATTCTTCTATTTAAACAATAGTCGTTACAACTATTGTAAAAAGAACTTAATTTTTCAGTATCGGTGCGAAAATTTATACTATTTTTATTTTGTTTGATATATATAATTTCCTTAATATTCCTTTTTTTTCCAATTACACTCAATGTCCAAAATTTAAAAATCCGCGAATTTAAAATTATGACCTGTTGTTAAGATGTGTGAAGTCAGCGCAGTTTGTCCGATATCTTTCTTCCAATTGTTTTTATGTATCATAAATAAATTCCATGTATCTTTTGGTCTGTCCTATATATACAGATTGACACTCACTACAATCAATTTCATAGATCACATTTGATCTAGTCAATCTATCAATCTTATCGATCTTTGTTTTAAAAATTAGTTCTAAAGTGTTAAAGCCTTTATTGACAATTGAGATATTAAATGTTGTGACGTACTTTTAGAGTACGCACCATAGGCGGCTTGGTGCCGGAGTTTAACTTTTCTTTTCGACCGCTTACCGTCCGAATGACGGACTTTGGCGTCTCCCAGAGGGGAAACGCCGCGCCAGGTAAGCGGCCTTACTCGGCTGGCTCAGGATTCCCGGTGAGCAAGGTCTCGACCCAGAGGGGGTCGTCCTTGCCTCCTTCCGCGCCTGAAATCGCGAAAACCTAAGGGCGGCTCCCGCACTCCGCCTCGCACAGCTACGGAAATGTTGGGGGCAAGGAACACGCGGGACACAAATTGATATTATTTGTATATACTTTTAATCATGTTATTAAATTTATTAATATGAGGAATAACTATGATTTCAGAAAAATCATTTGAATTACCAATTATATCATTATTCTGGGTATTAGTAGCATTTAATTTTTTAATTGTATTGTTAATTATATTTGTAATAAAGCGTATATCATAACCATTCTGTTATAAAAAATGTTTAAGAAAGTTTAAGTTTTTACCATGAAATTTTTAATCGGCTAATAATATTGCCTTATCGACCAGCATAGTTATTATTCCTTGTTTAATATGAGTCGGAAGAATCGAATTGAAATTCAAGTATCTTTGGGAACAAGTTGGTTTTCTATACCAGTTCGTAATGATCTTGTTACCCTCTCTTATGTTTATATCAAGAAAAGATAGACTCCTGTCTGTTTCAAGTTCAAAAGTAAATTGTAATTCCGGATGGTATTTATTGAAGTAATAAACTAAATTTTTAATATCATTTTTAGGATAAATTGTTGCAAAGATGTCATCCACATACCGCTTGTAAAATATTGGATTAATTTTTATTGTATTTAAAATATCTATCTCGCAATCGATCATGACAATGTCCACCAGTGTTGGGGATAAAGGCGAACCCATTGGAGTACCTCTATTCTGCTTGTATATATAAATAACAGAAACCATGTTTATGATCTCTTTTTATATAATCTTCTCTTGTCACAACAGCGGAGACATTACCTTTGTAAGCTTTTATTAAATACAGGTCATTAAGTTTAATAAATTTTTGCACGTTTTTGACTAATGTTTTGGATTCGGATGTGTCTTTCGGTAAACAATTTCGCACACACTGAATCGTATGTAGAATTTTAATTCGAACTACGTCCACCTTATCACTCGGAACCTTGTGCATACTGGGTTCAAAAATACTGATTAATTCATTTGTAGGGAACTTATTTTTAGTTAAAGGCATACAATATTTTGGGCCCAATTCAATTAATTTTAGAAATTCAAGAGGTATTATTATATCTGTTAGATTTATTGCCCATTTTCCAGTATTGTTGTTCATTGCATTATCACTCATTGTGTTGTTGACATGTTTCCTTAAATTTGAATTATTATCGTTGTGAATGAGTTTCTGAAATTTATTTATTAGTATTTTTTTTAGTTTTAGTCCTAATTTTATTGTTGTTCATTTGATGTCTAATTAAAAACTGCTTTAAAACATCATCAGGTAAATTCAAATTTAAAAAGTTCACCCTGCTGAAGATGACGGTACAATCATATGATGAAGCATATGATAAATCATATAATCTTTTAGTAATTTCTTTAATATCACACACAATTCAAGAAACTTTCCATGCAAATTGTCATACTAATATTATGTTTCGTAATAGCATAAGAAAACACATGAAATACTACATGGATCAGCTAAATTATAAAAAGATCATATGATTTATCATATGATTTTACCGTCATTTTCAGTAGGGCAGTAATTCAACTTTAAATCGTTTATTTCTAATTTCAACGTTTTTGTCCAAAACCGTCGTTTTAAATTAATAAATTTGTCTTGTGTATAATATTTACATTGCTCTATGCTACTACCCATACATAAAATATCATCTAAGTAAATGCAAGCCAGTAAACCCTCTGCTTTTAAACTACCAATCACTGGCTTTAAAATTGTTGTAAATAAATAGGTGCATATAGAAAGTCCAAAAGGCAGGCAAGTAAACTGGTATAATTAATTTTTGTATGAAAATCGCAAATATTTTTTACTAGTTATGTGCACCAGAATTAAAAAATACGCGTCTTGCAAGTCAATCGCAGTCATATAAGTTCTATGTGTAACTAATTTCATGGCAGTCCTCAAGTCTGCTAATTTGAAGCGTGGTGCCGTAATATATGTATTTAGGCGTTTTAAATTTAATACAAAACGACTAGAATCGTCCTTTTTTGTGATCAAAAAATATGGTGAAATAAATTGCTCCCTTTTTTATTAAATTCTTTATTTCTAGACCGACACGTTAAATTCATTAGGCTCAAATCGTAACCTAGGAAGTGTTTACAGTACAGTCGATTGATCAAAACAAATGTTATCCTGCAATATACTTCAAAATATATCGGTCTCTGTGGTCACTTTTTGCCATTCATTTATGAATTTTTCAAGAAGACCTGCGATTTGGCCTACCTCAATTACTTGCGTCGATAATTCGACCGATAATTCTGGGTTCGAGTTTGCGTTTGCTTGTAGTTCGCTCCTTGTCGATTGAAGCTCGCTTCCTTCTGGTAAACATGCGATTTCGCCATCGGTTTGGTTCTGTTGGCCATCTTATACGGTGGCATTTGACGTACAGCTGGCCCTTTGAAGTTTAACGAACTCGATGGTTTATGTGGACTTTTCTTTGCCGATTGCCAAATTTTAATTTCTTGACTCGTTTTTTGGATCCGTTTTGCTTCCTTAATTTTGCCACCTACATTATTGCCGAATAGAAAAACATCCGGATTGATTCCTTTGAGTACTGTTTTTATGTCCTTACTACGACCTGTCAAAATGAAAGTTTTTCGAGAAACGGACTCATAACGCATAATTTTGGTGCGTTATGAGCTTGCCAATATCACCCAATTTTTGTAAGGGAGCCGTTTGCTTTCATTCAATCGGGTTATTCAACATTTCGGTGATTATTTCTCCTAACGATGACAAGGCTGAACCAAGAATGTTTTGGGAATCCATGAAATATTTGTCCCGTTTTGCAGCTGACTCATTTAGGCATGCTTGAATTTCTGCATTTAAAGCAGGAGCTTGTAAATTGCACTCGCCAGCTCTAGGATATTTAAAAAGCAATCTGTCCAATTCTTCCTTTTCTATTCCATATAATATTGCATTCTTGACGCTCGAGCGGCTTAATATTCATTGAATTTATACAAAAACTGAATCGATATATACCAAGCTATAAACATATCATTGTGATGGCTGATTTGAATTGTAACCTCTTCCAAAATTCTTACGAATCACAATTTTTGCTAAATTTTATTACAGAGCACTCTTTCTTTCTTGCACTGCATACTGCAACACACCAAACTCGTTCATCACACACTCAGATCGAAGTCATAATTACCGAGAATGAGCAAAAAGTTTCCGAATTTGTCTCTTTCGTAGCCGGCCATGATCTTTAATTCAACCATTAAAATTTTATACAAATTCTGCCGCAACGCTCCACTTCTGAGCATAAGTACCGTTCGAAATTGCAAGCAATGCGATTTTTCATCGTTAAACCAATTCGTCGAACCAAGTCCTGCTATCTTTTAATAATGACATTTTGAGTTTCCTAGGCAAACATGCTCAATTGCAAACAAGAGTTACGGTTCGTCCACCGCACGATGGTTAAACGATAGTATGAAATCACAAATTAAATATGTACATACCGTATTGCCAGACAGTACAGGTAGCATGCTCTGTTACCATCCGCTTTTAATGTTGTCGACTTTCTGTATCGTAACGTTTACTAATGAACAGTCTTGGAAGCCTTACGGTACGCATTGCGAAATTGAAGGGACACAGTATCGATGGACTGCAATTGGCATTTTGAAAGGATTCTCTCTCGTCAATAACACCGCATTTAACATCCGTTTATAATACGTCGAAAAATTCCGAATCCGCGTAATAAATCAGTGGGAAATAAACGTCCCAATCACCCACTGAGAAAGAAATTTAGTTACAATGCTGAAAAATGGACTGCGAGACAGATTTCATAAGTACTGTTGTCAAGAAATTGAAAGATAAACGATTCGATGATATTGAAATCGGCGTTAGGCGTAATAATGTTAGTCTCGATTTTATAAGTGTTTTCTCATTTTTATCAGAGTATCTAAAACGGAAAGAATATGACGATGATATAATATTGATGATATAATATTTTCTTGCTCCTCTGAACGTGGACTTGGTTTCAAACTAGTGAAAAAGTGTATGCGCAATAATGAACGTAGCGTGTCTTCGAGTCCGGTCATGAATACTTCATACGAAATAAATCGCAGAATGATGTTTGGGGTGCGCATGTTGGGACTCACACTACAGTCCATAAACATTTTCTGATCATTCACGAAATTATGTACCGATTTTCATACAACGCTTATTACCCATTTCTCGATAATCTGTTGAACGCTGCGAAGAACACTTTTGAAATTGAAAAGGCGAGGATTTCCATCGTTATTTGGTGTCGCGACGTTGATCGGAAAGTACACACACAAAGTTTTAAATTTTTCCGTTAAATCATCTTTTCATCAAAGCTGCAGTAATTGGGCTTCCAAAAAGAACACTGCGGAATATGAGAATTGGTATGACTTTCATCAACGTATCGCGGCAGCGGAGAAATCGTGAAAAAGGCCAGGCTAGACAAATTTTTTGCCAAAATCCAGCAACAGCGGATGTTCGAAGAAGAAGAAGGCATAATGTATGGTGCTGGGATTGCTGGCTGAGCGTAAGTTTTCAAAATGCATACATTAAATACGATTTTTCAGTGCGTAAAACTTTAAATGCGTTTATCTCGAAACAGAATTTTTTGGCTCGTGGGTCTTTCTATCTATAGCTTCAATAAATGAACCGATTTTAATGAGTGACGGATCAGAAGAAAGCTAATTAAATTTAGGGGGCCTTCACAAGGAGTTTTTTGTTATAAACTCAAGAAATGGGGTAAAAAATGTCTATTTTTTAAATAGCCGCCATTTTATTTTAACCCTAAACGGCGCAAGTGGACGGATTTCCGACATCGACTTTGATTGTGCACTATATTTACAAAATATAATGTTTGGCTACGATGAAGGTCATATCTTATGTTTTCGAGGTCGCTCTATCGATTGGCGCTGACAAATTTACAAGAAAATGACACCTAACTTCTAATTTTTAAGGAAATTAGAAAAAAATACTGATTTTTCGTTACTTTTTTTTCTCTTTTTCTGTATTTTTCGGCGAGAAAGCATTTTTCTATCATTACAAAATGTATCAGCAAAGTGGTCCCGATAACTAAGGAATAAGGTAACGCCTTAGAAATATTTTTTTTTCAAATCGATGTTTTCAAAATGAGTGCCTACGGAACCATTTTCTTTCGAATGATGAATTTTGATATTTATCGTGTTTCCAAGTTCAGAATATTATTGGAGAGGGGTTTTCAGATTCGCAGAACACGATCCCGATGTAAAAAATGCGAAATTCAAGATGGCAGATTCAATATGGCGGATGTCTGATCCAAAAATGGTTATTTCCTATCCAATAAGGTAGAAGTTACTCGTATAGGGGTTGTCGGGGTCGCTGATCCCGCTATCAAACGGGTCAGGTCGGAGGAGCAATCCCCACAGGACCGAACCAGGAAGTATCCTAGAAGTCAGGAGCCTGTTGACAGGCCCTCTTTCCGGGATGTTCTTGGATCGGTCAAAATAGGGATCCGTGATAAGGTCCCTATGACAGGTGTGCAGCTCGGAGTCTTACAAAAGGCTGCTCCTGACCTGCGCGGACGATGAAAGCCGCGCGTGGGTGACTAATAACATCGAGAAAATCGAGGTTTGGGAAGGCTTGGAACTCGCGGTAATGGGGGAAGATGTGTTACCCAAGCCTACAGTCGGTATTGTGTGGATACCGGGGGCTGCCATAGAACCCCCGAAAAACATACTACACCGAATGAAGGTACAAAATAAAGGACTGCAGACCGAGCTCTGGAGAGTCCTCAACACGAAGGCTGAGGGCAAGGGCCAAACCTTGACCCTTGTCATCGATGACATCTCGTTTAAGACTCTGCAGGGACTCGACTGCAGGCCCTTCCTCGACTTTGGGTAGGTCTTGATCCGCTTCAAGAAACCTGCCAAGAAATCGACCCAGGAGATAGGAAAGGTGGCGGGTTCGGTGGCGGGGGCTGGGGGCGCGGCCTCCTCAACTGCTCCGCAGGTGCCCAGTGAGCAATCTAATGCCGCTGGATCACCTGTGGAGGCGATGATGGAGGTTGACGCTCAGCCAACCGCGACCGAACCGCTAGTGGAACCCTCGACTCAGACGGCGAAACCAATGGAGAGGATGGCGACTAACACCGACCTCTCCAAAGAGACAGCGCCCTCCAACAATGGATAGGACCACGCTCAAAGTGGTTCAAATAAACCTCCATCATGCTGAGGCTGCTTCAGCACGCCTATGCAGGAGGTTTTGTAAGGACCGCTTAAGTGTGGGATTTAATGAGGAGCCCTGGATAAATCGAAACAGGATTCAGGGCCTTAGAATCGGAGGTAATATTTTGTGTAATACTAGCGGAACCAATAGCATGTGTTATATTTAATAAAAATATAAAATTTTTGCCTGTTCCAGAGTTCTGCACTGACGACCTGGTAGCAGCCTATATCCCTTGGAAGGTGGACTATAGGTACTTGTTGCCTCTGCATAACTTCTGGGGGTAACGGATTATCCTTGGATCAATATGGAGGAAATCCACAGTTTCAGCAGGCGTAACGAAGCCAGACTGATTCTGGGATGTGACGCCAACACCCACCATGACGCATGGGATAGCACCGATATTAACAGCAGGGGCGAGTATCTGCATAACTTTATTATATCTAAAAATTTTAAAATCCTAAATAGGGGTAACAAACCCTCCTTTGGAACAAGTAATAGGCAGGAGGTTTTAGAAATAACTCTTTGTACCAACAATGTAACGAGCAATATCAGCAGGTGGTTTGTATGGGATGGGGAATCGTTGTCTGATCACAGATATATTAGATTCGACTTATCCGCAATTAAAGCAGTTAGGAAACTAGAACATAGAAATCCTAAAAAGACTGACTGGATTAATTTTATAAAACAACTCAGTATAGATGTATCTCAATTGTCCTTTCCAATAACAACTATTGAGAACATTGATCATGCCACAGATTTAGTAACCAAGCTTATTCTAAAAGCGTATTATAACAACCAGTTAAAAAAATTAAAAAAACAACCCTGGCGCAATCTATGTGGCGAAATAAATAACACCGCACAAGGAGCCAGGATTCATAAAAATATGACGAAAATACCGTGTAATCCATTAGGGCTACTAAAAAACCCCGACGGCACTACACGGAAACATAGATTGAAACGCTACTCCTGCTAGCAAAAACACACAATTTTCAGGACCCTGTATTAAGGTTGACGTGGGTAATAACAGTAGGTTAAATGATGGCTCTCGAAGACCGTCAAAAGCCGACTGGAGGAAGGCCACTGAAATCTTCAAACCAAATCTTGTAAGATGGGCAGTACGCTCTTTTAAACCTTACAAAAAAGAATGCGAAGACGGTATCTTCCCAATGCTTTTAAAAGAAAGTATAGATTTAATTCTACCTACCTTATTGAGAATCTTCAGAGCCATGGGATACATACCGGAGGTGTGGAGACGGGCGAGGGTAGCCTATATACCGAAAGTTGGCAAGAATGACAGTGCCGACCCGAAGTCGTATAGGCCTGACATCGTTTCTCCTCAAGGCAATGGAGAAGATAATCAACCACTACCTCAGAGAACATTATCTGAACATACACGATCTACACTGTAATCAACATGCATATCAGAAGGGAAAAATCCACTGAAACTGCGTTGATAAGTCTGGTAGATAAACTTGAAAAGGCTGCAGAGGATAAAGAAATCGCTCTATGTGTCTTTTTGGATATAGTAGGTGATTTCTACAACATTTCAGCCAAAATGATCCTGGATGGACTGACAAGGAAAGGAGTCGACACGACCTCGATAAATTGGATAAAGCACTTCTTCTTTCTGTCAAAT
Organism: Trichopria drosophilae; assembly: GCA_030407085.1. Taxonomy (NCBI): domain Eukaryota; kingdom Metazoa; phylum Arthropoda; class Insecta; order Hymenoptera; family Diapriidae; genus Trichopria; species Trichopria drosophilae. The sequence continues at coordinate 57,631,288 of CM059582.1, read as the reverse complement.
AGGAAAGTAATTTCCTGTTTACTAAATACCACATTGGTTATTAAAACGACTAGAGGCTGCCCACAGGGAGGTGTATTATCGCCGCTACTGTGGTCAATTGTGGTAGATGCCTACTAGTAGATTTAAGTAAAGCATACTTTGAAGTGCAGGGTTATGCGGACGACATAGTCATCATAACCCGAGATATCTACCTAGACACTTTGGCAACCAGAATGCAAGCTGCCTTAAACAACGTGAGCAGGTGGTGTCAAGAAAATGATCATAAAACAGTAATGATCCCTTTTAATAAGAAAAAGAAAATGGGGAAATGCAAACTGCCAAAATTAGGCGGCAAAGCAATCCCATTATACTAGATAGAAGCATTACCTGGAGACAACATTTGGATTACATCCTGTTAAAAGCGAAAAAAGTCCTTGCGATTACTTCACGAATGATAGGTAACAAGTGGGGGTTAAAGCCAAGTATGGTACTGTGTCAATATGAAGCCATAGTTAGACCTATCATCACACATGCGGCAATTGTGTGGAAAGAAAAAACTCTACAAACTACCTGCATAAAAAAACTTACCAGTATCCAAGGACAAGCATGTCATTTGACAACTGGAGCCCTATGCTCAACTCCAACAATTGCCCTGGAAGCACTTCTAAACATGCCATCACTCCATTCACATGTGAGAAAGGAGGCAAGAAGTGCCATGTACAGAGTGCTAACTGGAGAGAGGTCAAATTGTAAAACCATATTTAAAATTTTCTAGCTTCTTGACCGTTGATTTAAATTAGTAAACAGTTGAAATGTTTCTCGGGATGCGCGGTCCTTTTACCTTTTTTGGATGTTGGTATTAAATAAAACTCCACATAAAATACGTTTCGGCCTCCATATGGCCATCTTCAGAATCTTTAATAACATAAATAATAAAATGTAAAAAATATAAAATTCACTATTCACAATCACAAATTTACAACGACTGAAAAAACATTGTCTCACCGAATATAAGTGGCAATTACAACGCGAAATTACATATCTTAGTGTGATGCATAAGTTTTAGTCGTCTCATCTCGATTTTGTTTAAAAAAACTCCGGACGAAAAGAGAGATGTTGCAGAACACGTGTTTACGATAAACTGTCACTTTGAAACATTACATTAGAACATTACATAACAAAGTTTACACCGATCGACACCAGGAGTTACGAATGAAAGTCCCGCGAAATTTGAACCTTGATCTGTAGTGGGGATTGTTAATAATATGATGTGATCAACTGAATGCCTTAAAAAATATAATTTAGTAATAGTAAATAAATTATTTTCTGAAATACATTAATTTAACCTCCTCAATTATTACAATTCCACTATAGGGTAATACGCAGTCGGTAAGGTAGAACTCTCGAACCTGATGTTCACTGCATTTTTATTTTTCTTTATAAATCGATAAAAATCGGCTTCGTGGCTCAGAAGGTTAACGCACTGGACTACGGAGTCGTAGGTCGTGAGTTCGATCCCCGTCCGGTGAACAATTTTTCGATTTCGTCTTCAAGCAGCAGCTCGCTGTTGGTAAGACGAGCCACGTTGTTTGTTTACGTTTCGAAAATATTGTTTATCTGGCGGAAATCGAGTCATGACCGCTGCTGTACTTGGTGTAGGTTTCTGCAGTCCTACATTTCATACACAAATATGAAGTATGGCTCCATCTTTCTAAGTCGATCTTCAGTTCTCGCAAAATTCTCACGATTAAAAACAATGTGTCAAAAATTTAGTAAAAAGGGCGATTCCGCCCGATAATTAATAAAAAAAAAAAAAAAAAAAAAGTTCTCCAGTTGAAGTCTTTTGTTGTAATTTCTTTCACTAGCACTGGGATTTTCACATTATTATAATTAAAATCGTGTTATATTTCTAGTCGATGTTTTGTTAATCCCCTGTGTTTCTCGGTGTCTTCCGTAATATTGACCAATGTATACTTTGTCACAATGTAAGCAGGGGATAAGATATACTACGCAGCTTCTTTTTCCAATATCTAGTTTGTCTTTGTATGGTTTTATTTGTCCCACGTTGGTATTTGCAGGCTTATGGACAATTCTGATTTTTTCTTTTTCCAGGTTTCTTGCTAACTTTTCGCTTAGTCCTCTTACTTATGGGAGACTAGTTGTTTTAATGTATTAAATGTTTGATGGTGTACTTTTTTGTTTTGTGTTATATAAGAGGTGGACTTTCTTCTTAATACATTCATCAACAAGATCTTTCGGATAACCATTTTCTGATAGGATATTTTTGACTAAATTTAAGTTCTTTTTTCTGAACTTAATTTCTGCCAATCTAGTTGCTGTATCTATTAATCCAAAGATCACGTTCATTTTGTAGTTCATTGGATGTAAAGTGTAGGTACCTTCTTGACCAGGTAGCTTTATGGTACCAATCCGTATCTAGGTTTCCATCCTCTTTCCTCATCCTCCAAGTCTAAAAAGCTTATTCTATTGTTTTGTTCTTTTTCTATTGTAAAAGTAATTCTATTTTCCATTCCAAGTATTTTTTGTTGATTGTTAAACTTCTTTAAAATATAATCAATTTTCTCTTCTGGTACTGTTGTCAAAATATCGTCCATATATCTAATGAAAAATGGGAGTTTACAATTTAATTTTTTAATTAGAATGTTTTCTAAAAATTCCATAACTAGACTTGCTATAATTGGAGATAATGGGGAACCTATGGGAACTCCATAGACTTGTTTATAAACTATCTCTTGAAATTTAAAATAAGTAGAACTGAGAATTAAATTCAACCCTTCCATAAACTCTTTCTGTAATAAAGACGTGAAATTAGCTATGTCTTTCCATTTTTTCTTGATGACATGTTGTACTAATGGTAACGAAGTGTTAGCAAACAGCGCAACTACATCTAAAGAAATAAGAGTGTGTCCCGGTGGAATTTTAAATGTTTAAATTTTTTCTCTACAGTCCCATGAATCTTTAATATAGGATGTAGTTTTGCCTATTATGTTTTTCAGAATCGATGTATAAAATTTTTTTAACGAAGTTTAACAATCAACAAAAAATACTGGAATGGAAAATAGAATTACTTTTACGATAGAAAAAGAACAAAACAATAGAATAAGCTTTTTAGACTTGCTTATAATTAAAAAAGAGGATGGAACCCTAGATACAGATTGGTACCATAAAGCTACCTGGTCAATTGGTTATCAACGAGGATTAACAACCTCAACGGGGAAACCTTGTGAAACCCGATTCTGGGAATGCCTACGGATGGCATTAAATGAGAACCTGGGGAAGCCAAGCTCTTCACGGTTGAGTCGCAGTCGTGGGATCCACAGACATTGGTAGAGAATGACCTAACAAGGACCTCATTGGTGTGGTACACCGGTGGGTCAAAAAATTCGAGTAGTACGGGATACGGTATATTCGAGGACCGTCCGAAAGTAAAGATGTCGGGTCGCCTTGATACAACGGCAAGCATTTTTCAAGCGGAAGTAATGTCTGTAAGAGAATGCGTGCAAATTAATTTGGACAGAAAGCACAAAAAACGTACTATAGGTATCTTAACAGATAGCCAAGCATCCTTAATGGCTCTGGAGTCACTAGAGGTAAACTCCAAACTTGTAAAAGACTGCATTTACGCTCTGAACACCCTTGCCCGCAATAACAGCAGGGTTGTTCTAAAATGAGTAAAAGAACATGCAGGTGATAAAGGCAGTGAAGAAGCCGATAAACTGGCCAAAATAGATGCAAGTAAAAAATTCTGTAACCCGGAACCGCCCATAGGAATAAATTCCAAAGTAGCGAAAAAACTACTCAGGAACTCAATAATAAAGGATGCTAAGGAAAGCTGGGGCATAATAGCAAATCCTACACACTCAAAAGCACTCATAGAAGGCTACAACGGATTGAAAGCCATGGAAATCACCAGCTCAAAAAGAAATACAACAACAGCAGTAACAGGAGTACTAACAGGACACTGTCGCCTAAATAAGCATGCCCAGAATGGGGCTGACAGCCAACAGACTCTGTCGTTTCTGTCTAGGAGAAGAGGAAACTCCAGAACACTTAATAACATTGTGCACAGCGACCTGTCAGAAACATAAATCCATCTTCGGGAAAGACTTCCTTACTGCAGAAGAAATCAAAAACTATTCATTCAGCAGCATTGTAGCATTTAATGACACGCTGCAGCTGCGTGATAACAGCATTCAAACATGATTTCAAACCATATCCAAACGATGTTTTACAATCCATACAACCAATTTACGGTGAATTAAGTAATGATATACTTCTGCAACGATATCCCCGAGGTTTTACACAAAATAATAATGAGAGTTTAAATCAATTAATATGGAAAATTACTCCAAAATAACTTCCAGGCGGTTCAAAAATTGTGGAATTGACAGCATATATTGCATATGTGTCACTACCTTTCTTGGACAAAATGGGAATATCTTTGGGTCCTATCTCAGATGATTAGGAACGACGACAAGACAACGATGACGACAAGAGCGTATACGCACAGCTGCACACGCTTATCGGTAGAACTTATCGTTAATTTTTTTCATTAACCATTTTTTGTTACCGATTTTACAAATAAAAAATGGCTGATTTTTTTTCGCCAAAATTACGATTTTTGCTTTAAACGTCCCCAAAAGTGTAAAAATGAAAAAATAAATAACAGAGGAACGATACGTCGTAGCTAAGAACGTACATTAACGCATATTCACATAAATCGGGCGTTCCGCGGGAATGTTCTTAATATCGTAGAAATGGCAAAAATTGGCGCTGACGCCGCTCGTTTTCTACGACATTATGAGTGTTCTCGCGAACTCAATTTTAATCGAAACCTAACGAATGAGGGGGCAAATTCATCATTCGTAAAAAACACAGGAAGTTTCGCTCTGCAGCTCTCCACTTTCCATCGACCAATCGATAAAATTCAAAACCCGCGGTTTCTTTTCGCATTTACTTCAAAGTTTTCAACAATATGAATCGTTTCCAAATTCGATTCGTTCACGCCCAGAATCTCTAGACTTCTCATTCGTCAAAGGTCACAAGCACGTATCAGGTTACTGCCCATCTTCGAAAGTGAGCCTTATGCGAACCAAAATATGTCGCGCTCCGAACCCCCGAACTTCTCATTCGCCAGGAGGCCAGCACAGATCAAGAATCGGAGTCTGACTCCGATTCCTCGTGCTCGGAACCACACAAGTTACTTTCCATTCGAAGGCGAGTGTGGCATCAAAGATCGATATCTAAAGCAATATCTGCTCTCAAAATATTTCGTATTACAAACTTAGTCAAAATAGAATTTCACTGTTTACGAAGCAGGCAGCAGGCCTTCCAACTTTACCTTCAGTAATGGCTCCATTTGCAATACAAATATCGCGACAGTTTCAAAGGGAGATATCCAAAAGTGATATCTTGCAATTTCGAAAAGGGGGCTCAAAATGAAACCAAATTAAGATTCGAAACTACCACGTCTCCTGGAGGCCTATCGCTACATATTTCCCCGACACAATAACATATCATAATATTGGTGATATTGCCGCCTTTCAGGACCTTTACAACCATGTGCCTAACAGGTCCCCGTGTCATACGGCTAACGCCGACATTCAAAAGAAGTACCCCACATTCGGGTGCTCTATGTCATAGGGAGAACCTCACCCTTGTGGGGGAAAAACCTATGCCGGGTACCGCAGGTATTTAATATCGATTCTGTTCGCAACTTCTCCCCCCTGTACGAGTCTCGGACTTCGTACATATCGCAGAATCGACGTTTCGCAAAATTATCAATAACATCCCTCGTTTCTCCCTCGCTAATATGAATTCAATTTCGCAACTTTGATAGAATCGACGTAAGCGCATCGAAAACAAAGACATCGACATATTTACGGTGCAAACATACAAAACACTTGGTTCAATATAAATTACAATTACCAACTAATTTCGGTTTAATTCGTTTATTATAAAAGGAAATCATTTTTCTTTGGAGAACCAAATTAACTTTGCAACGGATCTCGTTAGTACGAGTTTCCTAACTTTTACAACTCTAAGGCGCCCATCATGCCCTGGTAAGACTTCTTCTACAACCGTTTTAGACCAATTATTTCTAGGTAAATTATAGTCGACAACCAATATGTGATCGCCGACAGCCAAATTCCCTACCTCTTTCAACCATTTCGGACGCGGAAGGAGTGAGGGCAAGTACTCCTTGGTTCACCGTTTCCAAAAGGCATCAGCTAATGATTGCGCTAGTTGCCAATGTTTACGCAAGCATCGTTAACGAATTCCGTGAATAACGTGGGAGGGCGAGCAAACCGGAAGATGTGCCTATCAGGAAGTGGTTTGGCGTTAGAGTCTGCTCATCGCGAGAATCGAGCGACACGTGCGTTAACGGTGCCGTGTCCATCCGTGTTCATCCGGTAGTAACCGCAAATAGGGTTGGACTCTAGCGGGCCGTGGTAACGCTTGAAAGGTTCCTCAGAACCGACAGCAGGCAGCTTGTTATTACAAATGTGCTAGCCGACTTGTCATTTTCATAAACGGCACAATGGGCGGTATGGTGCATCACTCAAATATGACCCCACCTCCAGTGGGGGGGGGGGGTGTTTTAAACCCGCAAGGGAGGGAAGGCACTTAAAATACAAACTTCATTACATTACTGTCATGCAACTTCCATAGTAAAAAATTGTAAGATAACTCATTGTACAATTAACAAAATTGTCTCGTTGGAAACGTGTTTGCGCATTTCGCGTATACTTCCATGCTAAATGCTTGAAGTTTGGAATCGAATATCTTGAAAGTTAGCACCACTACCCTAAACAAAATTTCTTCGTATCCGTTCAGCTACATTATACTCCGAATAGACAAATTGTGTAAGAAATCGAAAAATTAGGTGAACTACCTTCAACATGCTACTGTGAAAGATGTAGCTTCACGCTAACTTGTTTCTGTTCACTACTAAAGTAAGTTGTACGCATGCATAACCATTACTTGAAAAGGACTCCCCAACGTTTTTCGGGTCGCCTACCGATCTTTATCGTTATTAGTCCAAAATAAACCTCCCTGCAGTGACTAAAGGGGCGAATTTTAAGAGCAAGTCTCTGCGACGGTAAATCGATCATGCGCGGATGTTGGTGCTTCGCTCGGGCGCTTCGACATTCAGGACACTTCGACACGACAGATTTCCCTTTGGTTCGCAACTTCGTTATCCAGAATTTTGGCCTGATCTCTTTTACCACCATCTCATCCCCGCACACAGGGACGAATCGCGAATCTAGCAAGACAAAAATATTTAATTCATACTGATTTTAATTACACTTGATACCTAAGGGTTTTCGGGGTCGCTGATTTCGAATTCGATATCAGTTTTTTAAAATTCAAAATGGCGGACTCAATATGGCGGATGATTTAGGAAGAAAATTATACATTGCCCTAAAATTTAGTATCTAGGAGTTTTTGGGGTGGTTGATTTCAAATTCGTTATCAGATTCTGAACATTCAAAATGGTGGATCCAATATGGCGGGCGATTTGGGAAGAAAATTATGGCTTGTACTGAAATTTGGTATATTAGGGTTTTTAAGGCAACTGGTTACGAATCGGACATTAGATTTTCAAATTTCAAAATGGCGGATTTAATTGAGACAACAATAGGACTACTTAAGAACTTATAATTACAATATTTTCTTACATTTCTAATTAAAATTAATCAATATCAAGTGTTGATATATTATATAATGAATTATTTCCTTATTCTTGAATTAGTTAAATTATGTATCGTCTACACAACATACATTTAATAACTTATATTATCAACCTATAACAATTTATAGCAATCTAAATAATCTGTATTAACAATCTTCATTGTCCTCAACATCATCGAACTCACAATTGTCTTCTTCGTTACCACAAAAATTAGGCAGCCTGAGCATGCTTAGTACCACCTCATTAAATTGCGCATTATTTTTTTTTGCCTTTTTTCGGTTGTAGGACACAATAGGGTCTGATGAAACCAGCATCCAGTTAAATATATCCATGTTGGTGTTGAGCCTTGAAGTTTTTCTAGAGTGATATTGTCTCAATTTTTTATAGTCTTTATGACTTGCCTCAATTACATCTTCTGACAGTAGGCCTATTGGTAAAGGTAATGATTTTATGTTATCAGCTCCATGTATTAAAAGTTTATGAACACTAGCACTCATTTTGTACCAATCGTAAAGTTTGATAGCCAATTCTGCCGTTTCAAAACAATAATCTTTAAATCTTTTTTCCTTGATGTAGTGTCCACAAGAAATTATCGAAAGTATATTTGCAAATCTCTCTATTAATTCTTTGTCAATTCCAGTTATTTCTGAAATAAGAGATGGATTCTTAAAAAATTTTCGTGCAGTGTTACCGTCATTGCTATTACCTCCACCTTGCTTTGGCTGGTCAACAACAAGGCCCATTTTCTCATAAAACTTTCTGGCTATTTCACTCTTTCTTTCCTTAACTTCTTTTTGTGCTTTCTCGCCTCTTGCTTGCCATTTCTTTAATTCTATTTTGTAGGCTATGTGCAGTAAATATTCATAGCTTCGAAGATGCGCATGTAGTACCGATATACCAAACTTATAAGTGTCTTCATTACAGTCTCTATTCTTCAGTTGTTCCAAATCGTTTAAGATTGCAGGAGTAGCTTTGCAAATATTACACGCTTGCGAACTTGCAGTATCACTCAAAATGTTGACAGTCTTTCCATCCAGCATTGTACAATTAAGTATATATTTAAATTTTATTTCTTTACCATCAAGAACGATTGTTGTGGGCGTCAGTTGCAATATTTGATCATTAATTTTTGTATACTCTTCTCTCACATTATCAATATTTTCTTTTTTTATTTTAAATGAAATTGGTCGACAATATTTGGTCGATGATGGTGACATGTTCTTCCAAAATATTTTTTCTGTATTGCTGTTAGATTCACACATTAGCAGTGGCACGATCGTACATAAAATTATATTCGAATCCGCATATTCTGAATTATTCGAAAAATTTTGTTTATACACACTATGTCCACCACTTCCATCCAGGCCCCATTTATAATAAATTTCAACTGTATCACAGTCATTCGAAATATTCTGTAGTATCACATCAGCCTGAACTTGTGCCAAACGTTGCGTAGTATGAGTAAGAAGATCTTGCAGTGGTACCACAGCCTCGTTTTCAGTTACCTTTATATTTGCTGGATAACAGTTCATCTTAGCCTCTGCTATCACATGATACGAGGGATAAATATCAGCTCCTCTTTCTTTTGCTCCATGTCGCATCGTCAAATATCCCTCTTTTGTCAGTCTGAGGTCCACCATAAGAGCTAGAGCTTCTTCAGGAATGTAAGATTTTACAGAAGCAGAGGAAGAACTGTCATGTGCCAGTTTCATTCTTTTCAATGCATTTGGCGAAGAATTGACAGTTAACTTCACAACTTCAGCTACACTTCTTTTGCCTGATTTTCTCAAGCTTGATTCTGCAGCCAAGCACAGCTTTCCTAAACTGGACTCTGATACAATTGCACTTACCTGTCTAAGCTTAGTGCGTTGAGAACTTACTTCGAACGATTTTTTGGGTCTGCCTTGAACGTTTGGTTTTGAATGCTTCTCTGATGCTGATGGTGGCTGTATCACCTGAAGTTTTAGGTTTTCATCTAGCCATTTTGAGTGTTTTTTGTTAAAGCGCTCATACATATAATTACACTCTCGCCATTTCATAAACACCTTCGAGATAAACACTTCAAGTTCTTTTTTTAGTTGTTCTGTATAATTTTCAGGAAACTTACTAACATCAAACTGACTTAAAATGTACTGTAACAATTGACCCTTACACTTGAGTACCGAGAATTTGCAAAATTGTTGGTTTTTTAATTCTTCAAACAATGCCTTTCTCTTTATCTGCATCTTCTTTAAAGCACAGCTCTTACTATCTAAGAAAAATATGTACTATTTAATAAAGGGGGAAGGGGGATCAGTGTAGTTGACTTTTGTACAGTTATTATTTGTTGTTTTTTCAAACTTCTAAAGAAATGTCTTATAAACTTTTAAAACTTTCCTATAATTCTAGCTAAACTTAATATTTCAATATTTCTCAAAATAAAACTATCTACTATATCTACAACGTGTAATGATCATTTTAATAATAATTCCAGATTAAAATACATACCGGTTGCCAGAAAATCCATGTTGAGATCTTAAAACTGCCAATTTCCACAAATTATTGACTACACGGAGAGACTAGAGGCAAGATTTTCGTCCGGCCCTCTACGCGCAATAAAGGTACTAGACCACCGGACGAAAAATCTAGGTAGGCGCGCATAAAGATCGTGCATACTCCGTGGCCAAATCGAACGTGCGGAGTATAAACATTCTCCCCACTCTGCCGCACGAAATTCCTCCAAGAGTCGGACGATTTTCAGACCTGGCTCGGACGATTTTCATGCGGCAGTCGGCAGTCTCAATAAATATGTATTTTATTTTTGTTTGCCTTATGCAAAGTGTCATTTCCGAAGTATTTTTTGATGCTGAAAACAGTGGTGGCCTCAAAATTTCTTTATCATGCACAATTTTTAAAGAAATGAGGTGAAATATGTCAAATTTTGTTTTTTACCACATGAATCATTTTTTTTTGTAGCAAATAAATAATTGCCTTAAATTTATAAGGTATCATTTTGGAAGTACTTTTTCGTGCAGACTTTTCCTATGACATCATGATAGGAAAGTGAAGTTAAGTGTGTATTTTTGCTTTATTTATATGGTGGAATATGGTCAAAAACAAAAATGTTGACATATTTAGTTTAAATTTTCACAAAATTGTGACATGATAAATAATTATGAGAGCACCATCGTTTTCAGCAAAAGTATTTACCATGTCAAAGATATAATCGACATTAGACAATGTTATACAGGGTCATCGAAAAGTATCGGACCCCCCTAATATCTTCAGTTAGAATGCACTTAGGAGAAAATGTCCAATAGCAAAGTTGTATGGTTTCAAGCGGGGAGTAAGATGATGACCTTGACTTAGACCTTGACCATGTCCTTCAAGGTCATTTCAAGGTCAATCTTATTTTTTTAAATAGAACCCCCTACATTTTATTGCATATTCTTATAGCTTATCTCGAGAGCTTTCCAAAACACTATAATAAAATATCTTTTTATTAAGTACTTTTTGAGTTATAAAGGTTTGAAGTTAACAATTTGTTCCTTCCAAAATGCATTCTTACTGAAAATATTAGGGGGAAATCCGATTAATGTATTTTCTTTAAACCAATTAATTGGTCTCATTATTCCGCGCACAAAAGTATTAAGGTTATGATTACTGAAAACTAAATAATATTTTACAAGATATTCTACATTTTGTGTCAAAAAATTGTTAACTTCAAACCTTTATAACTCAAAAATTTTGAGGCCACCACTGTTTTCAGCATCAAAAAATACTTCGGAAATGACACTTTGCATAAGGCAAACAAAAATAAAATACATATTTATTGAGACTGCCGACTGCCGCATGAAAATCGTCCGAGCCAGGTCTGAAAATCGTCCGACTCTTGGAGGAATTTCGTGCGGCAGAGTGGGGAGAATGTTTATACTCCGCACGTTCGATTTGGCCACGGAGTATGCACGATCTTTATGCGCGCCTACCTAGATTTTTCGTCCGGTGGTCTAGTACCTTTATTGCGCGTAGAGGGCCGGACGAAAATCTTGCCTCTAGTCTCTCCGTGTACAGTAACTATAGTAACCTTTCAAATGACAGTTGCCGGTATAGGCTAGGCGCAGATAATTCTTTTTTCGGTAAGGTTATCAAAATGTTACATTAACGTCACACTTTAAGGTACGTTATGTTACAGGTAACCTCAATATGTCATAATATTCAGAGTAGATTACCTACAATGTATCTTAAAGTGTCATGTTAATGTGACATTTTGATAACCTCATACACAGAGAGAAAAGAAATGGCAAATGTCTCAATTTTATAGAAACGAAAAATATGGTTATAAAAAGTGGTTGAAGTGTCAAGTACCGAAGTTCTACAAATAAATATCCTGAGCAGGAAAATAGGCATAATAAAATTTATGAAGTGAAAATGAACACTTTCCATAATGAAATTAAATAATTATTATTTGTTACTATGGTTTCTAACAATTTTTCATGATTTTATTAACCCTTTTTTCTTTCTATGTTGGGAACCGAAGATTTAACGTTCATTGCAGAACCATCCACTTTTCAAACCTGAATTAGTTAAAATACTACTAATGAAATGAAAAGTCGGTCACTAATTACATTAGTAATGCTTTTAACTAATAAAGAGTCAAAAACTATTAAGTCATTCGCCAAATTCTACTAATCTCAAATTAGTAATTAAACTAGTTTAAATTAGTACGTTGACTACTGAATTAGTAGATTTTTACTCATTATGAGTACAAACCATTGAATCCGCCATTTTGAATTTTAAATATCTGATATCGGATTCGTAATCAGCGACCCCGAAAAATCTAATACTACCTGTACTTTCAAATTTTGTAAAGCAGAAAAATGTGTCCCTAAAATAGTTACAACGCAGCTGTTACTACTATCTAAGAATAATATGCTATATAAAATGAAGGGGGAAGAGGGGGGACGTGAATTTGATTTTTTGTGTTCCCTATTTGTTCTTGTTTTAAACTAGTAAAGAAATGTCGTGGAATATATTGGAACTTTTTTTTAATCTCTATCTGAAGTAGATATTTCAATATTTTTCAAATCCAAAATGTCTGCTATATTTATCCTATTTGTAATTGTTAATTTAATAATAATTTCATATTAAACTACATGCCTGATAATTGAAAATCCATGTCCGAACTTGAAATTGTCAACTCAACAAAATTGTTGACTGTAGTAACTGTGAACACTTACGATAAAATTTACTGGAAAACGTGCGTGCAGAAGGTAACCCGATTTGCATGTTCATAGAGACTATTACGGTGCATTAAAAAAAGAAATATTTACGGGCTGATTGCAGAATAGTATATAGAACTTATTAAGCGTAGTAGTAGTTAATTTTAAAGAAATAATTTTTTCGACTTTTGGCGCCGTAATTTGATTATTCGTCCTTATGTGCCCCGTGGCGGTTCATCATTGAGTGCTAAAATCGTACAAGAAGATGAACCTCATGATGTGATCCGTCCAAAATCACCGGGTTATTATTGAAAGTCGCCTTTAGTTTGCCTGCCCGTCTCTGTACGCGTAGAATGCCATCTGCATCTATGGTCGGGGTCAGTTTTATTATCTGACTCCTAGAATTTACGTCGCAATCTGATTTTAAGGAACGAAATCCATCTGCGAAACTTTGCGACGGCATCGAACGTATCCGTAACTGCTCCGCCTCACGGTAGGCATGCGTGTATGTCCGACTTTCAAAAGTATTCGACGGCTGGATTTTTGGCCAATCTTATTGAATCTTTGTTTAAAATACTCGCGAATATCTGTATTTTCACGTATGCCCCCGCGATTTTTGATATTGTCCTCTGTTTATAAATAACCAGTCTGCATACGAGGTCTAAAAATTTACAAAGTACAACACCGTAATTTTGAAATTCTGTAATCCGAACAACCACAAATTTTGAACTAAATTCCTAATTGTCGTTAGAGGAAATCGCTGTTTTTTTTCTGGAGGCTCCTTGCGATGTCCAGAAAAGGTTCATAATGTTGACAAAGCGCGACGCGGCCAACATTTTCACATTTAATTTTTCTGGAAAACTTGACAATTTCGTTTATATGCAAGGAATGATCAAGTAATGGTCATGCATGTGTTATGGCTGGGATGGCGGCCGAACAGGGACGCCATCTTTCTGCCGTGAAAGGGCCAAATCGACCAGACGGGTCGATTTGAGGGTTCTTTTTAGGGTGGACGGAGCCGCCGAGTGTATCCGTTCAAAAGGAAAGGAGAAGGGTGAAAATAAATAATGACTCGATTTTCTTTTTCTTATAGGTTTTTTTATTTTGTGATCATTTATTTTTTTATATATTTAATTTATTTTTTTTTTGATCGCGTTACGGCGCCGATATTCCTCCAGCGTGATTTTTGTTTTCTGCGGGGGAGGAGGCTGGTTGTGATCGGGGGTGGCTGCTGGCTGCCCTTCTCGTTGGGCGCGTTGCTCCACCAGGAATTTATATAATTTGCGGGCTCGCTCCCGTTTGCGACGCCGGACACCCTTATTATTTCGGGGCACTATAACAAAATGTGGACAAATTTAGTTTCGCGGAAGGAGAAACGCGGGAACTTATAAAAAAAATAATATATTAAAAAAAAAGTGAAAAGGCTATGACCTAATTCCCTATGGGTCGATTCCGCATCGGCACGTGCCAATTCCGGAATAAACCGAGGAAAGGGTTTACAAGTTCTTCGAGGGAGAGATAGAAACGCCGGGCCAAAAGATTTGACCCTGGTCCCGAGCTCTGTCCCTTTTCGGAAATAGTTTACCCCCAAAAAAAATATAAAAAAAAAAAAGAATTGCCGCGGAGACGAGTTCGCCCGTGCCCGGAGGGATCGAAACGCCGGGCCAAAAGATTTGGCCCTGGTCCCGTGCTCTGTCCGGGTTCAGGTTAGTCGCCTGATCTTAACTAGGGGAAATACTTACTTATGAGATCCTGGTTCGACGACTCCCGGAACCTAGGCTGCTGGGCTGTCTGTATCCAGTGGTCCAACTACTGCTGGAGCTTAACTGCTCGATGTTGACTGCTGAATCTTAACTGACTTTTTTTGGTCCAGGAGGTGCTGTTTTTATACTGGATACCGCCCGTGGTGCCCAGTTCCGTTTTGAAGCGTTGCGTCGTGTCACGGATTTTTTTATCCAAAATTCGTGTGAATGCAAGATTTGCAGCTTCCGTCCGAATTGAATAGAATCTTTTTGCGTGTTTAGACAATTATGTTAATTTTAAGATCGTACAAAAATGAACGGTAGTTGTATCTTGTATAGAACTGGAGATATTTATTTGTTAATATTTACTAAATTAGTTTTTTAATAATCCGATAGATTTTATGCAATTTTGATATGCCGTTGTGTTGTTTTTAATAGTAAATTTGTATTTTTAATAAACTATTTTGCATTAATTGTTTTAATACAACTGTTGTTGATTTTTGTACAATTTAACATTATTTTAATCGAAGGTTTATAAGAGCAATTTACATATAGTGATATAAAGCATGAATTTCGTACAAGAGATGAATAAACAATGAGGTATTCTTAAAATGATTGTTTGTTTTTATAAATTTTGTATTATTGTAACATTTGAGAACATGATTATCAAGATACTAAATTTTAAAGGATGTTCAATTTTGTAATAGATATAAATATATATATAAAAGCTTCATTCTTTATTCATGAGATGGTGTTTACAATGTTTTATACGCTAATGTTTATTTGTTCGTTTGTTCGGTACCAGTTTGGAAGTTTGACTAATGAAAATTCGTGGTTGAATCTATTGTAATAAAAGGAAAAAACGGAATTTGTTCGTAATTATAAATAAACGTTTTATTTTATTTTATAAATGTGTTTTCTGTATGAGATACTATTTATTTCTATCTAACTAATCCGACCAATGTTATCATTCTATTGTTCGTTAGTTTTGGTTTATAATTTTTATATTATATGAAAAGCTATTTTGAAAAGAATTTTCTTGGAAAAGAAAAGTATGTCATATAAGCGTGTGCGTGAGAAAGCGGATGTACTTTGGAATTTTTATTACTTTTTTTAGAAATAGATAGAGTTTGTCAAGGGTACGGGTTGCTAGTCCGGTTTGCTACACTTTCTAAAGATACTTTTAGATTTTCCCGTACATTTTCCGTTGAGACTATTTCGGAAAATAATTAATGATATTATTACTCTCTACTGGTAATGTAGGAAACTGTGAGTGGGAGTGAAAATTCAGGAATTATAGGGTTCTCTATTTTCGATCGGTATCGGTAAGTTATTTGTTATGAGGTTCAGTTAGTATACGCCGGGCGCGCTATTGCATCGGATATTTAGCCGGTATTTTTGAAATAAGGTGCGTTACGTAGGACGTAACACCCCCCTGCTCGGTCGAAAGTCGGCCCTCCGACTTTGTGAGTACATGCGTTAGTAAGTGCGTTAGTGCGGAAGCATTGTGGCGTGATGATTAACTATCATGAGATTTCCACTGGTATTACAAACAGCTTACATTATAGTCGCTTTTTGTTTATATTTTTAATTGTTATACATGAAATGTAATACAAAGAATTTAGCCTTTCGTGTGTCTAGAACATTTTGCTCCATGAATCCTTAGAAGAAATGCAGTATTTTATTACTAGTAGACGATATCTTCTTTTGTGTGATTAGGAATATTGATGTCATCTAGGTTGTTCCGTAGTTTAAATCGATACATTTTCCTTCCTTTTATGTGTGGAATCCATATTTGATTAAACACTTTATGCGATCTGTGAGATTGTTTAAAGATTTCATGCAAGAAGTGGTTGGTTTTCTACTAAGTAGTTATTTGTCGTTTGTTAATGAATCGCCTGTTAGTTTTATTGTTTTCGTTTCTTTTTGTTGTAAGGTAGATTCTGATAATAAAACCATTCATCTTTGTCATTTGTTTAGACATTTTCCATTTGGTTGCATGTTTCCATAGTTATACAAGTGTTGATGCCATATATCTCGCATGGCTATCATCATAGTGTTGATGAATATGATCCATGGGTAATACATCTCTGTTGGCAGCGAAAAAGAAAGAAATTCTATTGGTTTTTGTGTGTGCTTTTTCTTTTGTTTTGGCTGGATTCGTCCTGCATTTGATACATATTATTATTTGAGTTGCTGGATTTCTCCTACGCTTGATATATATTATTGTATGAGTTGCTGGATTCCTCCTGCGTTTAATGATAGAATTCTCTGAAATTCTTTTGTGCTCCATGTATTACGGACATTGGCTGGATTGTCCCTCCACTTGAGTATGGTTGCATGCTTTGGTTTATTATTGTGCAAATTTCGTGTAGGCGTAACTTTTGGTTGTTTTGAAAAGTGATGAACAAATAAGACTTGTCATTTCTGTAAGGGTTAACGGATCAACCGGTTCTAGTCATTGTAGTTGGCTTTACAAATGTTTACATAGATTATTATTACAATTTTTGTAGAGGCGGGCTAGTGATAACGTAATTGTTACATTGGTATTTTTCGTAGTGAATCGAATGAGCAGTATAAACATTTTGATTACTTATTTTCGAAATAAACGCAATTCGCATATTTATGTTTAATAATATAGTGTCATTGTTTGTTTTTTTTTTTTTTTTTCACTGTACGCATGTGTTTATTAGTTTTGTTGTTAGTTGTAACTTGACCTCGTGCAATTATTTTATTTTGTTAATTGTGAAATGGCATACATGTTATTATCAAAGGTATTTCTTATTCGTGCAATTTGAAAAATATGAGAGTTCATATTTTGAGTATCTTAAAAAAAAAGAAATATATATATATATTTGTATGAAAATTATTGAAAGAAGAATAAATAATAATTTCAGTTTTATTAGTGTATATATTTTTTGTTTTTGCTAGCATTTAAGTTCTAATAGTGATTTGGTAAAATGAACATGACTTATTATAATCCTTCTTAATACGTACATTTCTCGCTCTCCACTTAAAATGTGGCAAGCCTAACTTAACGGCGAGTTTCTTAGCATTTTTTATACTCTGATACTGGAATTTCCTAGTCTCATTTCACTCCTTCTCGAATTTACGAGGTTGACTTTATTTTCTGGTAAGCCCTAAGGAAACCATACAAAGTTTATTTACTCTACGAGAGTTAAAAATGGTTTTGAATTTTTACGTACGTAGTGTAAGAAAAATATATGCACATATATATAAAGACTAACTTAGTTTAATACATTATTTTTCTCGCACTCCACTTTAAAATGTGGCAAGCCTAACTTAACGGCGAGTTTCTTATCGTTTTTCTGTGATGTGAGGTTTGAATCCTCTAAAAAAATGATTAGAAATTAATTAAATTTGTTTTGATACTAAACATTTGTTGTGTCCTTTATACGTTACATATATATACTTTTTGTTCATTTCATCAAATTCAATGTTATGCAGCACAATTGCAGAATATTATTATATACTTTTCTTTTTTTGGTTATGATTTAAAGAGGAGAAAAAAGAATAAAGATTCTATAACAAAAAAAAAAAAAATTTGTATTTATGAAAATTTGTAATGATGTAAATTGAAATCTATTGTGCTTGTTTTGTATTTGTTTATTTTATCTGCCGTGTGTAGATAGTGTTCCTGAAACAGATTTTTCATATACACATATGCTGTTTTGCATTTATGTATATGTAGTCAGTTATTATTAATATTATTCATATACTTGTATGAGCGAATATATATAGATTTATATATATTTATCTTCACTTCTTTTACCCACAGATGAGAAATATGCTATCCCTTGTATGCTTTCTATTGTTGTTTTTTTGTAAAAAATAAAGGAAGAGAAGAAAAAAAAAGGGGGAAAACAAAAAATTTTTGTGTTGCGGAGTTTTCAGTTTTCTTCATTGTTATGTAGAAATATGTTATTTCGGTTATACCAATGAGAACTTGCGCACTACCTTCTCCCAAAAAGAAAAAATATGTATCTCTCTTTTGGTGAGGTAATTTTTACCAGCCTTTCGGCTTGGCTCCATCTTGCAACGCTTATAACTAGAGGATATGATATGAGAAAAATAATACTAATGAAGCTAGGGAATTAAAACAAAAGAAGAAGAAAGAAAAACAAAAGTAGTACAGTAATGTGATGGCATGGATTTTCTTATTAAAATAATAGAGTTAAAGGAGAAATGTCAGGTGAGAATAAGGTAGACTTCTTTAAGGATTAAAACAAATTTATTACATTTTTAACTTAATTTTGTAATTCTTCATTTGTGCGTATCATTTCAATTTTAGTTAGTTTTGTAGTTGGTTTAGGTATGTCATATATGGGTTCCTGTCTTGAATCTTCTTGAATAGGAGTTAGAATGAATTGGATGTTATCAAAATTGTCGGATATTGGTTCATCTTGTTTTGAACCTGTATGTGTCATTATTTCGATATCGTCTTGACTAAATTTTACATACGTGTTTTGTTGGTTTGTAGGTTTGTTTTTATTTTGTTTACATAATTTTACTATTATAATAGTTAGTAGTATGGTAACGGTAAGGCAGTAAATCCCAACAACTATTAGTGTTTGTGATGATAAGTTTTCCACTGTTGGTGTATCGTTGTTATTTGGTCTCATACCTTCGATTATTGTATCGTTATCGCTATTTTGTATTATTTCTGTAGTTGGTTCTATTTTGGGATATGGTGTCGTTGTGGTAATTATTGTATCCCAAAAGCTGCCTTCATAGTCGTCGGAGCATGTTTCATTCACGGGGCATTCTTGTCCGTTATATAGTATTATGTTATTATTTTCTAATAGTGTTTCATATTCTGTTATTATTGCTGTTATTAGGTAGTTTGTTACTTCTGTGTTAACTCCATCATCTTTGCAGTCTTCAAATGTCGTTAGTTCTTTTTCTGCATATTTGTCTATTTCTAAATCGTTGATTTCTACTCCAAGAAGTTGTATTTTGCGAGTCTTGTGCATATTTTTGCAATATTCTACTGAGATATTGACTTTTTTATCGTTTTCTACTATTAACGTTCTGTCACATGAGTCGATTGTTTTCATAAATTTTACTTCACAACTTTTTACAAGTATCGTTTCGCCTTTGATTCTTACTCCTAAGGTTATGAGTAATAAGTAATGTAAAAGTGTGGTATTCATTGTTCTGTTTTTTTTTTTGTTGATTCCTGTAGATAGAAAGGAGTTTTTGTAGTAAATATTAAATAAGGAATATACTATTATTATTTTTTTAATGTAAATGCTTTGTTTTCTCTATTAGGAAATTGGTTTTTTACATTTAATTCCGTCGGTTCGTTTTGAATTTCTATGGTTTCTTTGTGTAGGTTTGGGTATATTTGGTTATTTTCGACATTTCTTGTGTCTTGTGATAGGTTTAAATTAGGTGTTTCGTTTTGTTCAATTTTTATTTCTTGAAGCTCGATTTGGGGAATTTGTTGGTAGTTCGTATCATTGTTATTGTTTTTGTTATTGTGTTTCCTTGATAAGTGTAGTAGAAGATGAGTTACAGAATCCCAAATAGCTCCTAATAAAAAGATTGACCATCCATAAGCATTATGTAGTGCGTAGCCATGGATTGCTGTGTCTATTATAGATTTTATTATTTTTACTATTACAAATATTCCCATTATACCAGCTGTTGTTGATCCGAATATTATAAACTTTTGCCAAGTTTTGTTCCATGCTGATTTTATGATTTTCCCTATGGAGTTTTCGTCTAATAAGTTTGTTACTGATGTACCTTGATAGTTTGTTTGTTGTCCTGTTAAACCTCTTGCTACAGTATTGAGGAGTGCTGGTTTTTCGGCGGGGAACATTATATGTTCTTTTAGTTTCTTGAGGTCTTCTTGGCTGTAGATTCCATTTGTGGCTAAATTCTGGGGGTTTATATATGTCCAAGTTTGCTTCGTTAGAGGTTTTAATTGTTCTGGGGCTGATGCCTGTACTGGATTTGGTAGGAGTTTGTACCAAATATTATTAACTGAATACATTGGTGGTACTAGACTATTGCATGTTATTTGATTTCCTTTATTGATAATTATTCTTGTCTTGGGCGTCATATACATTTCTTTTTCGATGTATGTAATTGGTAAGTGAGAGTAACATTCTTCTGTTCTTCTAATTTTTACTTCAACTGGGATACATTTCATTATATATGCTACTTCTCCTGCTGCTAATGCCATGTATCCAGGGCCTTTCATGATATTGTAGGCAAATTCATCTGGGGCATGTGTTGCTAATGATAGAGCATTGTGGAGTACTTGTTTTTCTAAGGCACATCTCTGTACCAGCATGTCATAGTAAAGTTGTTTTATCTGATGTCTTACGTGTCTTTCTACATAAACAAATTTGGAATTTACATATGAGAATATATCGAGGTTCCATGTTTTTATGGGGCGTTTCTTGAAGTCTCCGTTATTTTGTGATTCAAATATTATCAGTTTAGGATGTTCTGTCAGTGTTAATTCATAGCCACATATATTCTTCTTTCCTTTTTTTCCTAATGCAAAGGTTATTTCGTCTGTTGTGAGTGAATAGACTATTGTTTTGTCTTCATTATAAGTCTTATCAACAAATCCTTCGTATAATACGTCATATTTGTTAGCTCCACAGAAGTCTTTCGGGATTGTGTCCCAGTATGTATTTCCTCCTTCGATGTCTAGGCAAGATTTATCTGTTAAAGGATATGATATTCCTGATCTTAAGTGTAGTCTATTTTCATTAAGATTTATTCTAGCTTGATATTTTTGAATTAATATTTTTGCTGTTGCATGTACTACCACGTTGCTCCATGAACCAAACGAATCGCTATATTCTACTCCTTTACAATTTCCATCTACTTGAGATGTACCAGCCATGTTTAAACTGCGGGAGTGAACTTTGTTAGGTGTTATTTGATCTAGGAATATATTGGAATTTATAGTTAACGTCCCTGTGTTGTGTATTTTGTCACACTCGTCTCGTGATATTTCTAGTATATATGTTGCTAAACCGTTTGATACTGTAGACATATGTGAGTGCATTCCGCAATATTGGATGATTCGGTTAATTTCTATTTTACACTGTGTTACTTGGATTTCTTCATATTCTTTTAGTTGTAATAGCTGGGCTTTAATTTTTTCAGATTTGATTGATTTTTTTTCTATTTCGCAATCTTGTGTATTTAATAGTGAGATTGTGGATATGTTTGAACTCTGTGCTCCGCAATCGAATGCTATAAATGCTTGAACGTCCAGAATTGTTATAAGTAGTAGAACTGTGGTTATGAGAGTATTCATATTGTTCGTAATATTGACTTCTGTTCTTCGTTTGTCTCTGTTCCTGTTAAACATATATATATTTATGTTATTATTCTTTTTTTTTTTTGTTTTTATTGTACGTACTTAAATTTATTATATTGGTATTTTTGATAATTTTAGTCGATTCGCATGAACTATTTTGTCTTCGTTTTTTATTCTTATTTTTATATTTCCGTTATCAAATAGTTCGAGTACTTCGAAGGGGCCTTGATATTCGTCATCGAATTTGCTAGTTTTGTGATTTTTTTGAAGAAAAACAGGGTCTCCTATATTAAATGTAATTGGGTTAATATGTTTGTCGTAGTAATGTTTTGATTTTAGTTTAGCGGTTGTTATATTTTGTCTTGCGAATTTCTGTGTGTCGTAAAGTTTTGAGGCTAAGTTTTGTACATAGTCACTGTATGTTTCCTGGGTTTCGTTTTCGATAAGTTTTGATGATGGTAATTTTGCTATTCTACCAAACATTAGTTCAAAAGGTGTGTATTTAGTTCCCTCGTGAATGCTAGTATTATATGAAAAACTAGCTAATTCTAGCCATTTATCCCAGTCAGAGTGTTTGTTTGTGAAATGTTTAATGTATTCTTTTATTACATGATGAGATCGTTCTAATGAGCCGTTAGATTGAGGGTGAAATGCTGTGGTTTTTATTTGTTTTATATTGAAGAGTTTTGCCATTTTTTTCATTATTTTGCTCAAAAAGTTCTTCCCTTGGTCTGTTAGGATGCTTCTTGGAGTGCCAAAAATGCATATAAATCGTTTTGTTAGTGCTTCTGCTATGTCTGAGGCTGTGGCTTTTTTTAAAGGTATAGCTACTAAATATTTTGTTAGATTGTCTTGGATAGTTAAGATGTTTTCATAGCCTTCTTCAGTTTTATTGTTTGGTATTACAATATCCATTGCTATTTTTTCTAGAGCTTTTCTTGGTGTGTCGGATATGACCATTGGTTGTTTGGTTTTAATTCTACTTAATTTTTTTAATTGGCAGGATTTGCATGATTGAATGAATTTTTCTATATCGGATTTCATGTTTTCCCAGTAATGATTTTGTTTAATTCTTTTGAGGGTTTTATTGATTCCTTTGTGTCCTCCTACAGGTGAAGAGTGTAGTTCTTTTATAATGTCCTCCCTGTCGTTTGCATCAGGGTGGTTAATTGTTCCGTTGCAGATTATTATCTTTGTTTTGCCGTTTTTAAAATTTTGTTCTAAAATATCTTTCACTTTTGTCCAGTTTATGCCTATTATGTTCTCAGTTTTTGAAATGCTAATTGTGTTTAAATCTAAGTTATCTGCTTCTTTTTTTAAAGATTTTATTACAGTTTTAATATTTTTTAATATTGTTAATTGACTTTCTCCTGTGTCTGTTGCTATTGGAAGTGCAAAATGGTATTTATTTTTTTGTTTTGATATTGAGATTTTATTCAAAGTAAGGTTTTCAAATTTTGGGAGATCGTTCCTGTTTTTGTGTTTTAAGTTTCTATTATCGCATAGTTTCCCAGTTGTGGTTACGAAATGGGCTACGTTGTCTTTTTGCATATATATATAATTTTTAATTTCTATAATGTTTTTGTTGCAACAGCGTTTATTATATTTGTTAGTGATTTCTTCGTCAGTGTCGTTGCTTTCGTTACTTGAGTCTAAGTCTATATTGTCGTTATTTAGGTTGTAATTTGTATCCTTTTGCTGTGGTTTTCTGGTTGGTTCCGTATTTTTTGTTCTAGGCCGTCCTCTTTGTTGGTGCTCACTTTTATATGAGTTTGTCTGTTGTTGTTTTTTATTATTTATCTCTAGTCTTTTGGGAGGTTGGATTTTTCTTGTACTTCGTCTCAGGCATGCTGAGTCTGTGATATTTGCGATTTGTTTACATTCAGGTTCTAAATTGTTTTTTTCATCTTTGGTATGTTTTTCGGTTTTTGTGACCTTTTTCTTTTCGTGTGCGAATATTCCAGGACAATTTATTTCTATGTGATTTAATTTATAACATTTAGTACAGAATGGTATTACAGCCGGAAGGTTGTATTTTGGCCCTGTGTAATTTACTTTATCGTTTCGAGGTTTTTGAATATTATATATTGGACTGTGTACTAGTATTTGTTTAAGAATTTTGTTCTTTGCTATTGTATGTTTACTTTTAATGAATTTAATTGGTTCTAGTGCTTGTGCATCTTGGTTGCTGTAATTAATCCAATAATTACTGTCTCCATTAAACCCTAGTCCTTTTCGGTCGGTTTGGGTTTTAATTCTGATTGGTTCTCTAATTCCTTGATTATATCTGCCTATTCCGGCTCCTCTCCACCCCATATTTTCCATCATCTTAGTAATGGTATTATTAAGGTATGCTCTTTTATTTGATTCGTTAATTTTTAGTATTTCTATAGGATTTCTGGATAATGCATCTGCGTTGACGTTTGATTTGCCTGCTTTATGTATTACTTCAAATTCGTATTCTAATAAATTGTACATCCATTTGGCAACTCTGGAATTGGGGTCTTTTTTTGTTCGGAATGATGTGAGGGGTTTATGATCAGTAACTACCGTAAAATGTTTTCCATAAACGTAAGGTCTGAAATGTAATATAGCATAGTATATTGCGAGAGCTTCTTTATCATACGTTTCGTATTTCTTTTCGTGATCGTTTAGTACGCGAGAGGTATAAGCAATAGGTCTATCTTTACCTATTTCTCCTTGAGATAGTATTGCGCCTATCGCATATCCTGATGCATCTGTAGTTATTATAAAAGGTTCATTGAAGTTAGGGTACTGTAGGACAGGTGCGTTGCATAATTTTTCACGCAGTGTGTTAAATGCATCATTTTCTTCTTGTTCCCATTTGAACGATATATCGTTTTTTAGTAAATTTGATAAAGGTTTGGCTATAGATGAAAAATTTTCAATAAATCTACGGTAGTATCCTGCGAGTCCGAGAAATTGTCTGATATTCTTCTGATTTTTCGGTATTGGAAATTTTTGTACGCAATTGATTTTGTTCGGGTCTGGTTTTAGACCTTCTTCGCTGATTATATGTCCTAAATAACAAACTTCTTTTCTTAAAAATTCACATTTGTCCGGTTGTAATTTAAGGTTTGCGTTTCTTAGTCGTTTCATTAATTTCTCGCATTTGGTCTCATGTTCTTCTAACGATGATGCGTATATCACAATATCGTCAAGATACACAAAAAGTTCGTTACCTTGTAGGCCTGATAAGATTATGTCCATTAGTCTTTGGAAGGTTGCAGGTGCATTTTTTAATCCGAATGGCATTCTATCGAATTCGTAATGTCCATGTGGGGTAGAAAAGGCTGTTTTGTGAGAGTCGTTTTCATGCATTTTTATTTGCAGGAATCCGGATGCAAGATCAAAAATTGAGAAATATTTGGCACTTCCAAGTTGGTCTAGTATATCGACAATGTTTGGAATAGGGTATGAATCGCCTATTGATTTGTCATTTAATTTTCTGAAATCTAAAACCATTCTCCATCTTTTGTTACCTTGAGTATCCGTTTTTTTAGGTACTATCCATATGGGTGTGTTATATGGTGATTCTGATGGTTTTATTATACCACTCTTTAATTGTTCCGATATTTGCTTATTAATTTCTTCTTTATGTATAGGGGGGAATCGGTATTGTTTTGTGTTTATAGGTACTTCGTCAGTTGTTATTATTTTATGCTTTATAAGTGGTGTGAAGCCTAAAGGCTCGTCTGGTAAGTGAAATGTGTCTGCATTTTTATTTATTATTCTATTTATACTTTCCTTTTCTTCAGTGTTTAGATGATCCATTCGTAATAGCTGTTTTACTTGTTTTGCTCGTTTTGTTTCTTTGGTTATGTGATATACTTTAGTTGTTTTCATTCTTGTTAGGGGTTCGTTTAAATATTCTGTGTATGTAAAGAGTTTTTTTTGTTTATTGGGATGTTTGTTTGGTTCTTCTGAAGCGTGTATTATCATATGAGTATCCCTTTTCGTAGTTGATGTTTCGTTTGTAATATTTACATCGGGTTTATTTTTATCTTTTTCCTTGTATTCGTGTCGTTTCTTTGACGGGTCTTGGTGTTCTTTGTTTATTTTCCATTTTTGTAAGATTAGTAATTTTACATTTTCATTATAGAAGTCTTGATCTTCCTGTATTGAGGAATTGAAAGATTTCGGTAAGTGTTGTTTTATCATTTGGTTAATTTCATTTTCGTTCGTTTTTTCATTTATTATTTCATTTTCATATTGGTTTTCATTTATTATTTCGTTTTCATTTTCATTTTTGCTTTCATTTCTTATTTCGTTTTCGTATTTGATTTTATTTTCATTTATTATTTCATTTTCGTATTTGTTTTCATTTATTATTTCATTTTCATATTGGTTTTCATTTATTATTTCGTTTTCATTTTCATTTTTGCTTTCATTTATTATTTCATTTTCGTATTTGTTTTCATTTATTATTTCATTTTCATATTGGTTTTCATTTATTATTTCGTTTTCATTTTCATTTTTGCTTTCATTTATTATTTCATTTTCGTATTTGTTTTCATTTATTATTTCATTTTCATATTTGTTTTCATTTATTATTTCATTTTCATATTTGTTTTCGTTTATTATTTCATTTTCATATTTGTTTTCGTTTATGTGTTCTACATTTTCCTCTATTTCTTCTATTTCGACTGTTGGAATATCTAAATTTAATACTTCATTTGTTGTATTAAAAATTTGTAAATATGCTTTTCCTTCATTATTTTTAACAAGTGCTTCGCCCAAGAATACACCTTCTTTGATATTGATCTGTGGTATATACCCATGTTGAATGTTATTGTTTTTTATTTTTATGAACATTGTGGATACTGCTCTAGCCGGAATTTTTATAGTTTCTGGGCTGTTGAAATATTTTGTGTTATTTTTCCATTTAATAAGGTTATTTTTGTAGTCTATTGTAACTTCATTACTTTTTAAAAATTCTGATCCTAAAATTCCTTCGCAATCTATTGGGAAGTTGTTTTTAACTATGTGGAATAGTGTATCATGTCCTAATATCTCGATTATTACTACCCCCATTGTAGTTACTGGTTGTTCCGTGATTCCTTTTAGATCTATTATATTGGTTTCGTCTATTAATGTTTCTCCTTGTACACATTTTTCTTTAATGATGTTTACGCTGGCTCCGGTGTCAACCATTAGGTTTATCATTGTATGTAAATCTTTTGATTTTATTTGTATTAATGGGGCTTCGTGTTTATTTAGATTGACTGTTTTTATTTCTCTGGAATGATTTCTGATTTTGTCACAAGATTCATTTGGCGCTTGTTTCCGGTCTCCCTCTGTGCGCCTGTTCTGAAGAGACCATTTTCGTTTCCCGGATTTGTTGAGTCTTTTAATTCCTTGATTAATTCTGCTCGTATCTGTTCCTTGAATTTTAGTTTTCTACATTCTTGCCATATGTGTCCAATAGACTTGCAGTATGTACATTGTTTTGATTCGTTAGATTCGTGGTAGTTGTGATGTTTAAAGTTTTGGTTTTGATTGTGTGGATTTTGGAACCTTTTTGGACGATTGTAGTGTTGTTCCGGATTATAGTTGTTTGTATAACGTTGTGGTTGATTTTTTTGATGATTTGGTTGAGAGTTGTAAGATTGCTTTTGATAGTTTCGAGGTGGATAGTTGTTTGGTTTGTAATTGTTTGATTGAGGGGTGTTCTGATGATAGTTATTCCTTGGATATCCGTAAGAGTGATAGTTGTTGGGTTGAAAATTTTGTTGATTTGAGTTTCTGAAGAGGCACGTATCAGCTTCATGTCCTATTTTTTTACAGATTTGGCATTTTTTTTCTGTAGTTAATAATTTGATTCTTTGTGTTTTTGGTTTTTCTTCGTTTTTTGGTTCTTCAAGAGGGATTCCTCTGACATTGTTTGCGAGTTTTAGTCTTCTTTCTATCTGTATTGCTTTATGTATACCAGCTGATAGGTCTGTTAGTTCTGAATTTAATAATCTAACTTCTATTTCGGGTTTTAATCCAGTTAAAAATGTCTCTAGAATTTCTTGTTCGGTTCTTTCTTTGTCTATGTCTGTTACTTCATCATCTTCGCTCAAGGCTTTGTAAATTTCTAATATTCTATCTCCTGCTTCTCTGATGCGATTTCCATATTCGACGACACTTTCAAAATTAAATTGGTGCATCCCTATTAATTCTTGTCTGATTTCTGTTATTGAATGTGCCGGGGCATAAATTTCTCGTAAACATTTAAGCAGGGCTGATACGGTTTCGAATGTGTTATTTTTTACAGCTCGTCGTGCTTCTCCTTTTAGTCGACTTTTTATTAATTTTACTAAGTCTACTTCTGATTCCTCGGGTAGCATATCTTTTGCTTCCTCGCAACCGTCGACGAAAGCGTAAAAAGTTTTCGGGTTTCCGTCATATCTGGGTACATTTTCTATAGCGTGGTTAAGAGTTAGTTTGTCTTTGTAGTTCGCCATCTTTGATATTTCGTCTTCGAAAAAATATGGATTCGAGTTATTTATTGTTCTGAAGGTGTCTTCACCTTCGCTTTCGATATTATGATTTCCTATCTTATAATTAGTACTTTCATGTACGGGGTTTTCTTTAATAATCTGATATTCTTCGTTGTTGGTTCTTTTTTTGTGTTGCTCGTTTATATTACTATTTGTTGGGGTGCTGGCACAGAGCGGTGTATGTTTTGTGTACCAGTCTCGGGATTCTGATATTTGTGTATTTTTTTTCTCTGGAGTTTTATCTATGAGACAATCGAATTCTGTAACTAGTTCGTTAAATTTACTTCTTACATCGTCGATGTGCGTCTTTCGTGAGAGTGTATTTTGTTCTATATTGTCTAGGTGTTGTTTTAGCGTTTGAATGTTTTCGTTTGTCTCTAGAATATTTTGTTCTACGGTTTGTGGGTTTTCGGAGTTTTTTGGGGCTAGTTCAGGCTCTATAGCTTTGTCTTCTACAATTTCTTGTTTTTCCGTAATATTTTCTAACTTTTCAATTGACTGCTTTTTTGGTTTCCTATCGGTAGTTAGTCCTGTTCCTAGTAATGTGTTTTTATCGGTCGTATTTAAATTTTGTGTGTCTTTTCGAGTTATTCTTTTGTTAGACATTTATGAAATATTGGACATAAAAAAAAATAAAAAATGTTTTTTTTTTTTCATTAGAAGTTCGATTATGCAGTTTTATATTTAGTTTATGTAATAGAATCTGCATTTATAGGGAAGCATCTTTCTACGAAGAAAAAAAAGTGAAGATTTTTTACAACGGCAAGGACAGCCAGCTTATTGGGTACTTTCTGGTTGAATGTACTCGCGTTACGCCCTAACCAATTGTTATGTAACGAGATGGGATAACTACTTTCCTATTTGTTGGACACATTCGGGTTCCGCCCTAACTTCGCTGTCACCAATTGTTATGGCTGGGATGGCGGCCGAACAGGGACGCCATCTTTCTGCCGTGAAAGGGCCAAATCGACCAGACGGGTCGATTTGAGGGTTCTTTTTAGGGTGGACGGAGCCGCCGAGTGTATCCGTTCAAAAGGAAAGGAGAAGGGTGAAAATAAATAATGACTCGATTTTCTTTTTCTTATAGGTTTTTTTATTTTGTGATCATTTATTTTTTTATATATTTAATTTATTTTTTTTTTGATCGCGTTACGGCGCCGATATTCCTCCAGCGTGATTTTTGTTTTCTGCGGGGGAGGAGGCTGGTTGTGATCGGGGGTGGCTGCTGGCTGCCCTTCTCGTTGGGCGCGTTGCTCCACCAGGAATTTATATAATTTGCGGGCTCGCTCCCGTTTGCGACGCCGGACACCCTTATTATTTCGGGGCACTATAACAAAATGTGGACAAATTTAGTTTCGCGGAAGGAGAAACGCGGGAACTTATAAAAAAAATAATATATTAAAAAAAAAGTGAAAAGGCTATGACCTAATTCCCTATGGGTCGATTCCGCATCGGCACGTGCCAATTCCGGAATAAACCGAGGAAAGGGTTTACAAGTTCTTCGAGGGAGAGATAGAAACGCCGGGCCAAAAGATTTGACCCTGGTCCCGAGCTCTGTCCCTTTTCGGAAATAGTTTACCCCCAAAAAAAATATAAAAAAAAAAAAGAATTGCCGCGGAGACGAGTTCGCCCGTGCCCGGAGGGATCGAAACGCCGGGCCAAAAGATTTGGCCCTGGTCCCGTGCTCTGTCCGGGTTCAGGTTAGTCGCCTGATCTTAACTAGGGGAAATACTTACTTATGAGATCCTGGTTCGACGACTCCCGGAACCTAGGCTGCTGGGCTGTCTGTATCCAGTGGTCCAACTACTGCTGGAGCTTAACTGCTCGATGTTGACTGCTGAATCTTAACTGACTTTTTTTGGTCCAGGAGGTGCTGTTTTTATACTGGATACCGCCCGTGGTGCCCAGTTCCGTTTTGAAGCGTTGCGTCGTGTCACGGATTTTTTTATCCAAAATTCGTGTGAATGCAAGATTTGCAGCTTCCGTCCGAATTGAATAGAATCTTTTTGCGTGTTTAGACAATTATGTTAATTTTAAGATCGTACAAAAATGAACGGTAGTTGTATCTTGTATAGAACTGGAGATATTTATTTGTTAATATTTACTAAATTAGTTTTTTAATAATCCGATAGATTTTATGCAATTTTGATATGCCGTTGTGTTGTTTTTAATAGTAAATTTGTATTTTTAATAAACTATTTTGCATTAATTGTTTTAATACAACTGTTGTTGATTTTTGTACAATTTAACATTATTTTAATCGAAGGTTTATAAGAGCAATTTACATATAGTGATATAAAGCATGAATTTCGTACAAGAGATGAATAAACAATGAGGTATTCTTAAAATGATTGTTTGTTTTTATAAATTTTGTATTATTGTAACATTTGAGAACATGATTATCAAGATACTAAATTTTAAAGGATGTTCAATTTTGTAATAGATATAAATATATATATAAAAGCTTCATTCTTTATTCATGAGATGGTGTTTACAATGTTTTATACGCTAATGTTTATTTGTTCGTTTGTTCGGTACCAGTTTGGAAGTTTGACTAATGAAAATTCGTGGTTGAATCTATTGTAATAAAAGGAAAAAACGGAATTTGTTCGTAATTATAAATAAACGTTTTATTTTATTTTATAAATGTGTTTTCTGTATGAGATACTATTTATTTCTATCTAACTAATCCGACCAATGTTATCATTCTATTGTTCGTTAGTTTTGGTTTATAATTTTTATATTATATGAAAAGCTATTTTGAAAAGAATTTTCTTGGAAAAGAAAAGTATGTCATATAAGCGTGTGCGTGAGAAAGCGGATGTACTTTGGAATTTTTATTACTTTTTTTAGAAATAGATAGAGTTTGTCAAGGGTACGGGTTGCTAGTCCGGTTTGCTACACTTTCTAAAGATACTTTTAGATTTTCCCGTACATTTTCCGTTGAGACTATTTCGGAAAATAATTAATGATATTATTACTCTCTACTGGTAATGTAGGAAACTGTGAGTGGGAGTGAAAATTCAGGAATTATAGGGTTCTCTATTTTCGATCGGTATCGGTAAGTTATTTGTTATGAGGTTCAGTTAGTATACGCCGGGCGCGCTATTGCATCGGATATTTAGCCGGTATTTTTGAAATAAGGTGCGTTACGTAGGACGTAACACATGCGTACAACATACTTTAGTAGTGAACGGAAACAAGTGAGCGTGAAGCTACATCTTTCATAGTAGCATGTTGAAGGTAGTTCACCTCATTTTTCGATTTCTTACATAATTTGTGTATTTGGAGTATAATGTAGCTGAACGGATACGAAGAAATTTTGTTTAGGGTAGTGGTGCTAACTTTCAAGATATTCGATTCCAAACTTCAAGCATTTAGCGTGGAAGTATACGCGAAATGCGCAAACACGTTTCCAACGAGACAATTTTGTTAATTGTACAATGAGTTATCTTACAATTTTTTACTATGGAAGTTGTTAAGTTTTCCAGAAAAATTACATGTGAAAATTTTACATTTTCTTGCCAAAAATGAAATTGGAATATGTGCACCCTAAACCGCATTTTTCTAATTTTTAGGTAATACGTTCATAACGAAGGTGTAGAGCAGAATATTTGGAAATTATTGCCTGTCACTACAATATAAGCATGCGCCGAAAATAAATTCGGAAATATAGGCTAGAAAAGTTACACATGTGAATGTGCGTACTGTGACTGTAACCAGGAAATGGAACTTTAATTAATAAGATAATATTATTTTAACGATATTATTCTCTACTACTAAGCCTTGTATTTATGCAATACATTATTTGCACTTGCACTTATTTTAAACACAACTATAAAATTCGGTCTTCACAAAAAGGAATTAACAAAAAAATGCACATTACATACTGTTACAACCTAGTGAATACCTCGAAAGAGATATTAACTGAATTGCAAAAGGGCATGTAACTCAGTAGAATTCCTGGGTCCTTTAGGTGAGTAGGGGCTACTGATATCACAAGAGAATCGGGAATAAGTATAAATAACCAGGTGTTTTATTTGGTTTTAATAAGATTTATTTGTGAACAATTGTTCCGGTGTTGGTTGAGGAGTTGTCGGACGAGGGGGGAAGGAGACAAGAAGGGAAGGTTCTTTACAGGTGGAGAGCTGTATGGCAGCGTGCGACTTTTCTTCCCGAGCAAGGTGGAGGGCCTTTGCTAACTTTTGGCACTGGACCTTTTGTCCTCCTATTTGGGGAAGGTAACAATGATGCACTAATAGCGTGAGATGGGCGACTTTCTCTCAGTGGGCTGTTTGTAATAGGGAGGGAAGAAGGGAGTGTGAATTCGCAGGCCTACCAGCTATGTCACTAAGGTGAAAAGGGTTGGCGTGATTTCACAGGCCTATCCGCTATGTCACGAAGGGAAATAAGGGAAGGGAAGGAAAATATATACACTATGTGTACGAAAAGTCCCGGGACGGTTGAATAACTTTCGAAAGAATAAAAATTTCAAAAATCGCCGAAACACGTGATTCGATTTTTCAACCAAGCTATCTTTTGAGGGGGGGTTTCGGTTTCGCAAATATTTTTGACTTTTTTCAGATCTTAGACGTACTAACGTTTGAAAAAATGAAAATTTCGAAGTCGCCGAATCGTGTAATTCAATATTCTTAAAAAACTTAAAAAACTTAAAAAACTTAAAATCGTGTAAAACAATATTCTTAAACGGGTGTCAACCCGTTTCTGAACGTTACATTGAAAAGCTCTTTTACTTGTATCTCTCCGAAAAATGATCGCAGCGCCCTCTATGACCAGTGATCTGAATTCGTCTCGAAAATACCTTTCAAATGAGCCCCCACTCAAACCATGTTGCCATTTAAGATTTTTGGCCCCTCTCGTGCCCCCCGCCCCCCTTGAGGTTGGGGGGCCGAAACCCCATCTCAAAAGATTGCTTGTTTGAAAAATCGAATCATGTATTTCGGCGATTTTTGAAATTTTTATTCTTTCGAAAGTTATTCAACCGTCCCGGGACTTTTCGTACACCCTGTATATATATATCGCGACAATCAAGCAACTCCTGTTCCTATTAGCTGACTTTAATGCTAAATAATTTGAAAACTATACATCGCACAAATTTTTTTCAAAGGAAAAATGTTCTAAGAATTTATCACAGAATCTATTGTTAACCGGGAGTCATTCAATGGAGAATCACCCTGTATATACAGGGTGGCCGATTTATCTGAAGACATAGAAATATCTCGAGAACTATGCACAGAATCAAAAAATGTGTGCAATGAAAGTTGTTCGACACAAAGGGGGCATCCAGTGATAATGAAATCAACCCTCTTCTCTATTCCTCCCTACTTCAAGAGTAGCAAGGGAAGTACTAGCCCGTGATTCCAATGGTCGGTGGATTGGTAGAGGTGGCCTCATTCATTGGCCGGCGAGGTCACCTGATTTAACATCCTATACATCAGATTTCTTCCTATGGGGTCACCCAAAGGTAAGGTTTATGAACAAGTACCAACGACTCGTCAAAACATGGTGGAACGCATTAGAACTGCTTGCGCAGAAATTTCTGCAGATATGATACTATCCTGTATAAAGTCATTTGAAGAAAGAATAAATAAATGCATTGAAGTGGAATGTCAACATTTCGAATACTTACTCAAGTAAGTAAACAGTGAGAGGCAAGGGGACTCACACTAAAAAGTAAAACAAGCACCCCAAAGGGAACAGAAAAATACTACGTCCACGTCGTTGTTACTGGGTAACGCTAAATGTATTTTTTCCCGGCTTTGTTATAATGACCGTATTCCATATCCGCTACGCGGGGCGAAAGTTGTCAATTCCGTCTGAGTGCCCGTGCGCATGCGCACTTCGTTCTCATTACTCCCGTGGGATGAAAAGTGCTGCCCGCGGGAGTAATGGATGCGGCCAGGAAAAAACTAGCGTATGCTTCACGAGAGGAATGCGCGCGCACCTCGTGAGAGGGCTGCCCTCGCTTCGCTCGCGCAGCAAACCTTCCACTCCGGGATCACGCTCTTTCCTTCCTTAAAGCATAATATACTATTTTTGACACACAACCAAATCCATGATTATTTTTCAGATAATTTCCATTGTAGCGGCTAGAAAACACATTATAAGAATAATATAAAGTCAAAGAAAAACGAACATTTCGTAGTGGTGGCATTGAATAGTATTTTTAAAATAAAATACGTCTACTATTATTTATCAGATGTGATGTGAATTCTGGAGACGTCTAATTTTAGGGATTTTTTACTTTCGCTTTTTGTCGACTACAGCGTCACCTGTGAACCACAATGTAATGGCTCCTAGGTCGAGTTGGTGTACTTTTTTCCAGAGAATCCAAATCTGCAAAAAAAATGCAGGTTCCTATTTAAGTTTTATTGTTTTTCCCCCAGGGGGTGGGGTGGGGGGGTCAATTTCATTATCACTGGATGCCCCTCTTCGTGTCGAACCACTTTTGTTTCACACCTTTTTTGATTCTGTGCATAGTTCTCGAGATATTTCTATATTTTCAGATAAATCGGCCACCATATATGTATATGAAGAAACGAAAAGGGTGTTTGCTTTTCTTGTTACGCTGGCCCCTTTTTTTCGGACGATGGTCAGCTGGTTCAGGCTGGTGGGCTGCTTGGATTAGCGGCTGCCGTTTATCAGGTCCAACACTGAACTTGAAGTCTGGACAGAATTTTTATTTATTCGTGTGGATGGGCGCACTTGGCTCCCTGGCTTGTTAGGGTTTTCAAACTTAGCCTGCGCTTGATTGGACTCTTCAAAACCCTCAAAAATTTAAAAAACGACTGACTGGTCTTGCTGTACCCACACACGTATTTATGGTGGACCATAGTTTTTTTATCCCGCTTTTAGTTCTTCCCCTTCTATTTTAAAAATGGTGGATTTGTGCGATGGGCAGGTTTTGGAAATGGGCCAAGGAGGAAACACGCATTAACTAACATTATTCTTATAAGGTGTAGTAGAGAGTCATTTAGAACGTACCCGCTTTCTCTTTATTACGTATGGTGTATTTATGTACGGTGATTTTTTTAGGGAAGTTTTTCGGCCTAAGCAACGTAAGCCGTCTCCTGATTTATGGCGAATAAAGGTTTAAAGAAAATCTTATTTGAACCGAACACGTTCTAATATGCTTCGTCTACGTGATCTGAGCGTTACATAGTAAGAAACGGACTCCTTTGTCCGGTGCCGACATACAATTACAACAATTTTCAGATTTGTGAATGCATACAAAAAAGGGCAATCGCGCTAATTACGGGGACGTAACACCCCCCACCTTGGTCGAACGTTGGCCCTCCAATGTTCTGTGCACATGCTAAGTAAGGATTCGTGATACAATTTTGTATTGACGCCGATACAGAATTTTGCATTTTTCATAAAATATGAAATCGTTTATCGTTCTAATTTAGTTTTCTTGTTATTGATATTAGATGTGTTCGCGAACATATTGCTTGAATCAGTAGTGAGAAATAAAAGCACGTTATTTGGAAGTTTCCGCTTATTGGTAATTGTGTTACATTATTTCGAAGATTGTACAATATTTTACATGATGGTTCTTCTTGAAGTTTATATACATGAATTGTTACTATATCTACCTACGCTTTCTATGATATACAGTACCGCTCAAAAGTATGAGCTCACCCATGCGGAATTTTGGCTAAATTAAAATGTTGATATCTCATCGCCAAGTTAACGTACGGGAAAAATAAAAAAAGGGAATTAAAGAGGAGACTTTCACCAAGACTCGACCAATTATGTGTGCATTATAAATAAAATTAATACTGAATACGACAACATTTAATTAGAATATTTATTCATTTTGAATATTAATTTATAGGTATAATTCTATCTAGTAATAAATACATTAAATAAATAAAATGAAAATAAAATGAAATAAATACAGTAGTCCAATAATTGCTCAAAATGACTTCAATTGACTGCTGTACAATAGCCTAATCGATCGTAGAAATGTTCTCCCAATTTCAGCAACGTCTCTGGACTTATTGATTGAATGATTTCAATTATTCTATTTTGAAGATCATCCTGCGTCGTGACAAATGGTCCACGGTACAATTCATTGTTGACATGACCCCACAAAAAAAAATCTAATGGGATCATGTCGGGTGATCGGGCTGGCCATTTGACTGGTCCAAATTGACCTATCCATCGATTTGGAAAATTGTCATTCAGATGTTGGCTGACATTTCGGATCTTGTGCGCAGGTGCTCCATCCTCCTGGAACCATACTTCATATTCCTCCTAAAATATGGTTTATTTGTAATTTAGAAACATTTACATAGGAATTTTAATAAACTATGATCTGAATGCAACTTGCTGCCATTTTTTATAGTATTATTGTTTTATAAGTGGTCTTCGACCCGTATATTAAATAAATAAATAAACTGCGTACCGCTTGCTCTATTTCATGTAAAAATGGAGTAACGATTTCTTGAAGTAGCTGAAGATATAGTTCACCACTCAGATTATCATTTATAAATTCTGGTCCAACGATTCGGGAGCCTATAATTCCAACCCAAACATTCATTTTTATCGGGTACTGTGTTTTTATATCCAGTACTTCCCTCGGGTTTTCGCGGGCCCAGTATCTATAATTCTGACGATTCGGTGAACATTTAGCAAAAAATGTGCACTCGTCACTAAAACAAATTTTTTGAACAAGCTGTGGATCTCAATTGATCAGATCAGTCATTCGCTCACAAAAAACCATTCTGTCTCCTTCATCGACATTGGTCAGCTCTTGATGCTTATGAGGCTTATAAGGAAAGTATCGGTGTTTTTTTCAGTATTTTCCTTACTGCGATGAAAATTCGACAACCGAGACCAATTTCACATTGAGCACAAAATCGTGCAGCAAAAGCTGTACAACACTTGGTAAACAAACTCAGAGTAGATCCATTTTCCTCCTGAGATGTGTTATAAAAAATAAAAGTAGCCTATAAAGAATCGTACTTCGTAAAATGAAATGATAAAACTAATACTTATCTAATGAAATGCGATGAAAATTCGAAAACTCCATGTTGGGGTCGCAACGTCAAACATTTGTCAAAACCTGCACCTTTGTCTACCCTAACCTCTGTTTCGCGAAGGGCGTCAGCATAACGCGGCGAATATTAATTTTTCCGCACGTCCCTCATCAACGAAAAACAAATGGTACAGATCGTACAGATTTATTTCGTTCAGTTAATTTATTTTATTCCGTTAATTTATTTGTTTTAAAAAGGAACTGGCAACTCGGTAGCGTTAACGTTATTGGTCGGCTACTGGAAGACCAAGTCTAAAGCTCGACGCTCATTGCCTGTGAGCTATAACATGGGTTGCCCTATGACCCGCCTTGAAGAACCCACATAATATATATATATATATATATGTATTATCGCTGTGTATACGGTATGACTATTCTTCACGATTGACATATGTAGTGAGAAAAAAAAATTTCTGAGGGTAAACAATTTTCGCAGCGTTTTAACAATGTGAGGTTGAATATTGCTGGCATCGCCGCAGCCGGCAGATTTCTTCTCTTTTCGGTCATACATACATATATAGTGGATTACTCTAGTGGTTAAATAGTTGGCTTAATCTTAGTCTCAGAAGGAATCCGGAAGTATAGACAAAAAATAATTTTGAAATTGTGGATGTTAAATTAGGCAGGTCCAAAAAAAGGGATGTATTTTACGCGACCAAACAAACAATTTTTTATTATGATTATTGTGTTAAAACTTTTTGAATTTTGTTAAAAGCTTAAGAGAAATGATTTTCAAACAAGACAAACTCGATACTTGTCGATTTTCCAAGTGCATGACATATCGCTCTCCACCATATTGTGGTAAGCCTAACTTAACGTCGAGTGTTTTATTGTCACTTTTGCACTGTCTAGTATGTGATGTAAGCACTCCACTATTTTGTGGCAAGGCTAAGTTAACGGCGAAATATCGTTTACTTAAGAAAAATTCTTTTCTCGTATTTCTCTCGCTTAAATTCGTTATTGTTTGAGATTCCGCTCGACTTTTCAGAAATCTCGAAATCTACTTGCTCAAATCATGTTGATACGGCCCTCTAATGCTCCGGGCTCTAGCGATTTTAGGATCTGGCCCTATTTTTCCTCGATGAATGGCAATTTCCGATTCGGGCGATCTGAGGCAACGTGCCGCGATTGTGCGTTTCGCAATCGGAGCAATTATTGCAAATATGCGCAAATCACAATCGTCCGCGCTTGCGCGTTATCGTCAATTTTCGAGATCGACACAGGCCATCGAGGGAGAAGCCAGTCCGAAAAAGCCAATGACGCAACGACGCCGTTTTTTACGTCGACGCGTCTTTTTCTTCGCAAAAAATTTATAACGCGTTCGTCCGGTCAGGTTTTCCGTTTCGCCGTCGTTACAAAGGTGAATTCTTCTTGTCGCCGTACTCCGAATCGCGCATCGAGCGACGACGCTAAATTCACGTAAATTCGTGAATTTTGGATTCACGGCCACGACAGCGTCCTTGTAATCGCGCGCCCCATTACTCTCTCGCACGATCAGTTTTTTTTCGTCTTCGAGCTGAGCAGCATTTCGGCTCAGCGCAAATCAAAGTGACGCACTTTTAGCGATGAGTTGTTTTTTTTCAATTTGAAGGACGACGCACGTATCAAATCAAACATTGCCGTTAATTTTTATTAACGACCACGCTGGGACGCCATTTGGCAGCGTGGCGTCATTTTCGCGATTCAACGATAATGCGTCTAATTGTAAGTGCTCTGAGACGCGCCACAAATGGAACTGATATTGTAATTTGTGTCCTTTCCTTTAGTTTTTTATTTAATTAACCATTAAACTATTTAATCATCATTTATTTCTGCTATAATTTCACCTTCACTTCGGGCACTATCGAGTTCGTCCTGGCATCGCTCGCGGGTCTTTTTTTTCAAACCTCTTCATTTTTGTTTAGCGATTTTGGAGAAACAACCGCAACAGTTATTATTTTCGTTTTTTTTTGTTTATTCTCTTTTGTTTTTGTCATTTATTTTTTTTTTTTGATAATCATTTCATATTTTCTTTTATATATATATATATATATATATATATATATATATATATATATATATATATATATATATATATATACCTATATATATATTTTAATATCTTGTGATACGTAAAAAAAAAATAAAATGAAAAAAAATTGCAGTTAATTAGTTAATTTTGTTGTTGCATGCGCATGCAATGCAAAGGGTAAGGAAAATAGTGTCATTTGATATAACAATAGTACTTTATATGTTAATTTTTGGTTTTTCTTTTTATTAGTCTGAGTATCCTTTGTCTTCGCTGTCGGGACCTATTATTTCTAGCTCTAATGGTTGTTGTCTAATTTTAAAAGTGGTTACATAAAAGGCATATAATTTTGGCGGTTGTATCTCCCGTGCTTTTATTCTATCGTTGATTCTGTGTATATGGAGGTTTAGACATCGTATACATCGCGGTGCTTGCTGTGTTATTAATAATTGGTTTAGGCAATATCCATAGTTAATTTCCTCTCCCGATGTAGTTTTAATGTGGACCATTGTTAGTCTCTTAGAATTTTTTTTGTTCTTCCTCAAGGTTAGTGTAGCACCCTCTGCATGTCCATTGTTCGCCATTAATGGTAAACATTTCAGCCTCCGAGTGGCAAGTCTTTCCCTTTTACCTCCATGTTACTGAGGAAGATGTTAGTTGGGTATTCCATTTGTTGTTTATTTTTTTTTTTTAAGAGGGTCCCACTTTGAAAGCCTTTTGTGAAAAGAAATTATTTGTTGTTAGTGTATTAGTTAAGAATGTTTTAAATATTATTATTAATTATTTGCTTGTATATTAGTATGTTACGAAGCATATTTATTTAGTTATCGGGTTTTTTGATAATTGGTTTAGGTATGTCGTATATTTGAGTGATATTCTTTGTTGTAGGATGGTTGGTTTCAATTGTTGCAAAATTGAATCGTACTTGTTGGAAACGATTTTCATTATATTATTTCTATATATTCTATTGAAGTCGATTGAATCTTGCAATTGGCAAATATTGGAGTTCAAAAAGTGGTTCTGTACAGTTAAGAATAATTTGTTAATAACAATTACGTTCTAAACTGGGGCAACTCTGAATGAAGTCGATTATTAAAGTTGATGATTTAATCTTGCAAGTGGAAAGAACTGCAGCTCAATAGGTGGCTCTGTGCCGTTTAGAAGTAATTGTTATGAATAATTTCTTGATAACACTTACGTGCTAATCGCGTGCAGCTCTGAATGAAGTTGATTATTGAAGTCGATTATTTAATAATGCTATTGGACAAAATTAGAGCTCATAAAGTGGTTCTGTGCCGTTTTGAAATGATTTTTATGAATAATATGTTAAAAATAATTACTTGCTAATATCGTGCAACTCTGAATGAAGTTGCGATTAAAGTCGATGATTTAATAATGCTATTGGAAATAATTAGAGCTCATAAAGTGGTTTTGCGCCATTTTGAAATGATTTTTATGAATAATTTATTAATAACAATTACGTACTAATCCCGTGTAACTCTGAATAAAGTTGATTATTAAGGTCGATTTAGTATTCCAATTGGAAAAAATTGGAGATGAAAGAGTGGTTCTGTGCCGTTTGGAACGGATTTTTATGAATAATTTGTTAATAACAATTACGTGCTAATCGCGAGCAACTCGGAATGAAGTTGATTATTAAAGTTGATTATTAAAGTTGATGATTTAATCTTGCAAGTGGAGAAAAACTGCACCTCAACAAGTGGTTCTACGCCGTTTAGAAATGATTTTTATGAATAATTTGTTAATAACAATTACGTGCTAATCCCGTGCAACTCTGAATGAAGTTGATTGTTAAAGTCGATGATTTAATCTTGCAATTGAAAAAAATTGGAGTTCATTGTTGATTAACATTATTTTCAATGAATTCATTATGAGACATATAGTTAAGAGTTGCTTTTCCAATGGGTGCTTTTGGAGTGCATAAATAATATGTATGTGTAAATATCCGCTTTTTTCCAATTTTATTGGTGGTGCTATCTTCCCGGAATGATCCTACTTAAAATATTATTTACCATGAGTTGCACTAATCCGCAGTTATAACCTATTATCAATTAATTTAATACCTGGAGAATTGATAGCATTTCATGGCTATGATAATAAATACATGATGTATTTCTTACATTGTGTGTCAATAATGATTTCAGTTAACATTCGAAACTGTTAACCAAATGAAAAATCGGTTGCCTTTGATTGATAGTACCAATTTATTGATTATAATTGATTCCTTACCTTTAAAAAAATTTTAATATCTATTAATTACCAAGGAAACCTGTTTATCGCTGTTCCTCATTTCAACAATTATAGTCTAAGATGAAGATCATACTAGTATTATAAAACGAATTTTTATAATTGAAATTTTTTAAAAATTACCGTGCCAAAAATATGAGCGTCCATTAAGAGTTCATAAAGCATGGAATTGACGTTCGGGAAACGTTCAAGAAACGGGCATTCCGCTTCCACGAAAGTTCTATAAGAGTACTTAATGCGTGAATATGTACCTTTTAAGAGTTCAACGCTTTGCATTTGTGAACGGCTGGGTATGCTTTGGAAAGCATACAGGAAGAGTTCCTGATAAAAAAAAATAGGTACCTTACAAACATTTGTATTTATTTTATATTTTTTTCTACATGTTATTTAAAAATTGTAGAAGACTGTAAAAATCGCTTTACTTCATCTTGCCGAACGTCTCATGAAATCTTTAATTTTGGTTTTCTCATGTAGCGTACAAAAGTAAAAAAAACCTTGATGCACTCTTAGAAGCCGCTTAACTGGACGCTTAGATAACGCTTAAAAGGTGCATATTCACACTTCAGAACTCTTTTCAATTAAGCGTCATTTAAACTTATTCTAAGCGTGCGATTCGCTTCATTAAGCGTACAATTTCGTAAAAACGTTTCTTGTTCTCGCACTGGACGCTTTACTGTACGCTTCATTTTTGGCAGGGTAGTTTAGTTAGTTACGTGGACTAGCAGGTCAGAATAAACAGGTTCAATTAGAAAGATAAACTAAATTCTAACTTACTGATTTAATAAGTGAATAATCTCCCCTTATACTTATTTAGAATATTAATTTCATGAAAAAAAATTTGTTTCCGCCGTTCTTTATATTGATGTAGACAGCATTTCAACAAAAGAATTAACTGTTTCTTTTCAACGCGTTCGAAAACTTCCTTAGATAAGAACTCATGGTGAATAAGTACCGCATTTTGACGAGGATACGAGATTTTATGTGTAATCAATAAATTAGAGATAGCGTAGTAAGTAATTCTATTTATTTTAGCTATATTGTTCAATAATTTAAATATTCATAATGAGCCAAAATCAGTTTATCCATTCAAAAAAAACAAAGGACATTACCAATTTGTTCTTGACAAATTCAATTTAGTAAAATTTTATAAGTTGTGAATTAATAGTTAGTTGGATGTATACTTTCAACTGAAGCGAAGCGAAACAAGTTCGGTAATTCATATTATAATTTTGCATAAATTTGAATTAATTGAAATTTTAATACTAACATCAGGCTGGAAATAATGTGTATTTATTAGTTAAATCTCAACGTTCTGAATAAATTGGTAAAATATGCAAAAGAAGTTGGAGCAGGCCGAAATGCGAGCCATTTTTTAGCAAAGAAATTCGGTTTCGACCACCAGAAATGAAGATATCTTATTTATTTATTTATGTTTTTTTTTTTGAAATGTTAAGAATTTTAGAGTAAAATTGTGCTTATGATTTTTTTGTGCTAATAATGTTTCCCGGAATAAATGTGAATTGAAAAATTACATGCAAAGTAATATTGCTAGTTTAACACAAAGTAACATCTAGTAAGTTACTAAAAGCAGTCCAGGCAACCTGTCACGATCCAATGTTAAATTTGCAGAAATTAATATACGGAAAAAAGATACGTTCTTATAGGAAATTTAAAATAAAATTGATTTTCTATTTCGTGCAACTCGATCCTGAATGGCGAACTTAACCTAAAAAATTGGCAAAGTTGCAAAAACATGTTTTTCGTAAATAACGCGAAAACTGTAGCTGGAATGAAAAAAAGTTAAAGGAGAAAGTTGTAGATATCAAAAAAATGTATAAATTTGTTTATGTGATAATTATGGCTAGGTGGCGTACTTTTCGAATTATATCGAAAAAACCGTCAAAAATCGGGGTCAAAAAAAAAGACAAAGGACAGGTTATTTTCCCCCACGTTAATGACATTTAATCGTCTATTTGCGGGTCGGCTCTCGGGTGGAGAGGTACAGGACAGAGACAGACAGTACAATGACAGAACTAGGCAGATTACAACACAACACCCACCCAGAGCTAGTCCCCCCTACCCCAATATCGGTACCATTAGCAGAGTCGGCGGTCTGTGCCTTAGCGAGTACGACGCGGGGCTTATCCCATCTTTATCCGAGATAAGATCCCCGACGTACCGACCGCGGATAAGACGCTGACGGTACCGATAACTGCCAACGGGGGTCGGCAGCGGTCCCAAATTCGTGCCTTCGCCCAGCAAAGTTCCCCGGTTATTCCACACTGGACATAAGCAGAGAAAATTGCACGGACGGGGATTCGAACTAGGGCCCTTCGCTGAACTGACGCCTTAGCCCGCACGACCATCACGCCGACAAAAATCGAGGTCTCTAGATCTCGTGAACCGCTACTGCTATAAAGTTGTTACTTTATGGAAATATAGCGTGTGACAAGCTGAAAAAGGGTGTTTTTGAAATTTTTAAAAACATCGATTATTTTTCGAGATATATAGATTTTTAGAGGAAAAGATACTCGTA
Organism: Trichopria drosophilae; assembly: GCA_030407085.1. Classification (NCBI taxonomy): domain Eukaryota; kingdom Metazoa; phylum Arthropoda; class Insecta; order Hymenoptera; family Diapriidae; genus Trichopria; species Trichopria drosophilae. The sequence goes on along the minus strand of CM059582.1, from coordinate 57,586,958 downwards.
AAAGATGCTCGTAAGTTGGCTAAATCTTCTCAGAGGATGATTTATAATGTATACTATTTCTGATACTTATCGAAAAAATATTGAATTTGTTAAAGAAACATTTTTGCTGAATGCTTTAACTGTGTTGTGTAGTAAAAAATAGTAACGCCACAGTTATTGATTTATTGTAAAGTCCACAAAATACATGAAACATATTCACTTGTCAATTTCGTTTATGTACATAATTATTTTATCGCTAAATTCACTTTTTACTAATTATTATTGAATGACATTGCAACATAATTGTATAATTATCGAAATAAAACGCATGTGTTGTAGAGTTTCAAACTATTTTCCGTCTTTTTAATACGTGGTCAACTATTTCCGAGTCATCTTCGTCTAATTGTTGTAATTGGATGTTTGAGGTGTCAACGTTATCCTCAAGGTAGTCGTCGTCATCGTCAATTAAATCATTTAAATCAATACGGTAATTGTTAGTTAATTATGATGTTATTGATTATTCATGAGTGTATTCATCAAGAATGTCTATAGAAAAAATGAAATGTTTGGTACTGTACTATGATGAATACAGTAAAAGAACATGCATTTTCGTGTTTATCTCTTCGAGCTACCCCACTATAAGTACAAAATGATCTTTGTACGTTACCGACAAGCCGACACATTGCATTTTGTCAACGTTCATCCGACTTGAGCGCATGAATTGAAGCACCTGGGAGATCGAGCTGCGCTTCTCCCACTCTAGTCGTCGCTATCTGCGCTTAAGCGCTGAACTTTGTTGCTCAATCTGTCATGTTCTTAATTAGTTTAGGCCATTGTAACATTTTTTTTTGGAAAATATAAGTATTCAACAGCAACATCCAACAGGCCCGACGCTGTACATTGTTTACTGCGTCTGCTACATTTATTTAAAAAAAAAATTAGGGAGAGCTGTCATGGCGCTTGTTTAGTCCGGACGCGTTTCTGAATCGGTCCTCGAAATTAGCGTTTAATTTCTGTTATCGCGGTTGTAATATCGTATAATGGTGAACTGAAAACACACGAGACTTTATTCGTCAAGGATTTGTGGTGTCAAGCTGTATATTGGCGTTTTTTTTTTAACTGTGCAAGAGTGCTTTTGGTTTGCTCAATCTTTCGCGAGTTTGCAGTGTATTAGTTCTGTACTAAGATGGATAACGTATAGTAATACTTTGCACTATAACAGTCATCGGCTATTATTAAATTATGTTGTGAAGAACACGGAATAGTGCAAGGATTGTTTATTTTACTAGTGCTATTTTTTATGTCTGGATGTTCATGCTGACATAGTGCGTTTTGTAACATCAAAAGTTTTACCTAAAACATGACATTTTTATATATCAACGACTTTTATATCAAGTGTTTCTATCTTTGTTTACTCCGACGTACTCTCTGTCTAATTGTGTATGTGTATATCTAAATATAAACAAGAGGTTACTGTTTACTGTTACGCATACACCTCACATATGCAATACAACGTACACAGTCAGTATACACGTAAATTTAGGAAATTGTTCGACTGTATACATTATGTCAGCTGTATCCATTGTCTAAATAAGTGGATACTTCAAGAATTTAAACTGACTGAAACTATCTGGTGTACATTTTCGTTTTTAGATAGTCTGCGATAATTGAAAATTTGCGAGCACATCAAAATATTTTATTATTTAATCGATAAATTATAGAATTTATGCCCCTTAATATGATGCTGCCTTTAATTGCACATGTCATCTAAGGATTCTGAAGTTATCTCGCCAAGTTTAAGAGGACGTCCGAGGACAGCTGAATCCTGGGTTAAAGCTAAACCAGACTGCTGTACTATTACATCATATTTCTCCCCCAAAAGGAAGCGGATGATTTCAGATCATAATAGTACTTCTCTCTTGACCGAATCAGAGCACCTGTCAGTTGACTGCGTTGCTAATACCGACTCTGCTGCAGGTTATTCGGGGTTCTGCACAGACATTGTTAGTCCATTGAAGAAGCGACCGTATGCAGCTGACTTGACTACTGAACAGAACGCAATGGCTGCTGATAGTGACGCCGATAAATTCTCTTTGATTCTCAGCAAAATGGACTCTTTCAGAAACGAACTCTTTATTAAAATAGATTCAACAAAATCTGAAATAAAATCCGAATTAAGTGAGATCAATAAAAAACTGGATACCGCTATTTCTGACATCGCTTTAATGCGAGAAGACTTAGAGGACTTTAAGAAAGAATCTGCTGAGGAAAATTCTCGTCGTGATGAAAAATCTTCAGCTCATGAAGCCAGGTTGAATTCTATGTCTGCCGTAGTGGACAGGTTAGAGAAAGCGGAAAAGCAGTGTAATGTTGTACTCAGGGGGCTCGAATTGTCCTTTCCATCTACCGGTCTGTTGAAAGAAGTTACCGACTTCTTTGCCACCAGATTTGCACTGAGAGATGCAGTTAAGGAGGCGCACTCTCTCGGTCAAAGAAACGCAGGTATCTTAGTCAAATTTTATGACGCAGAAGACAAACACAAGGTACTCTCTACTAAAGCCGAAGTACTCAGGGGCTCAAAAATCTCCATTTATGGTGATCTAACCCTGAAAGAGCAGCATGTGATGAAAATTGCGTTAGCCAATGTGCGTAAAGCACGCGAAGCAGGTTCTACCGTTAAAATGGCTCACCTAAAATATTGCATTAATGGTCAATGGTTCAGTTGGCACTCACTATCTGACAAGTTTACGCCGATCAACACCGCCACGGATTTCAAGAATAGATCTGCGATGCAAGGGCAAATAAATTCTACTTCGATGCCACCGTCAAAAAAAACGCGAACCGCCTTTAAGAGTGAGCAACCGGCTACCTATTTCGACTATCGCTCTTTTATCTGAGGCAACTGATAGGTCGGTTCAAACAAACATATTGCTCTGGAATTCCCATGGTCCAAGCAATATTACCCAGTTACATTTGGATGGCCCTTTGGCCGTAGTATGCTGCACAGAGACTTGGTTGATCGCTCCTAGATCAGAAGTGCTTCCGTCGACATTGAAAGACTATTTTGCTGCGTGGTCCCCAGCTTCAAAAGATAATCGTCCTGGAAGGCCGAGCGGTGGTATTGTTGCTGTTGCTGATCCTAAATTACATCCAGAGGTCATCAAAAACTCTTCAACTCTACTTGCAATTAAAGTAGTCTGCGATCTAATTAACTTAATTATATGTACCGTTTATTTCAGGCCATCTGCCGATTTGTCTCTTGATTTAGCAGAATTTCTGGACTCGACCATGATTGTGTATCCTAATCATTCGATTGTGTTGGGCGGTGATTTTAATGCGCGAGTCGGGAATGGAGCTCAGGTCGACCCAGACATTCTTGAGGGATCAGTTTTAACTGCCGATCGTGTTTCTCATGACCTAGTGTTAAACAGGCGGGGCGTTGCGCTTTTCGAATTTATGTCTTATAATGGTTTTATTTTACTAAATGGTCGTTCGCCCCACGATACTCCCGCGCACTTCACATTCCTTGGTACGGGAGGTTTCAGTTGTGTAGATCTAGTGTGGGTTTCGCCTAGCATGACCCATATAATCGATGATTTCAAGGTATCTACACAGTTGTACGGCTCAGCTCATACTCCGGTGATATTGCAACTAGACGCTCGGCACGGGGAGAATCTGGATATTTTACCGCTATCACGAGATATTCTTATCTCGGATAGACTACGATTTCGTCCAGATGGTGCTTCACAGTATATTGACTCCTTGCGCCAGGCTCCTGGCCTGCACAATCTTCCTGATTTTTCGACTAACGACATGTATTTCTTCCTTTGTGAAGCTATTAGAGATGCTGCACTCGCGGCCAGGATGTCTCCTTGCTCCCAGCCTAATAGATCGGTACGTAAAAAACATCCTTGGTACAATAGGGAGTGTGAAAGTGCGCATAAAGGCGTCACTAGGGCTATTTCTCGCATACGATCTAGTGGTTATAAGGAAACAGAACGCAATGAATTTTTGTCCGCTAAGATCCACTACCGTGAATTAATAAAACATAGGAAGGCACAGCACTGCATTTTCGTTAGAAACACTTTTGCAAATGTTCGATGCTCTGCTGAGTTTTGGAACGCCGTGTCCCGTTTCAGAGTGTCGACTCGCCGTGCAAACTGTATTGGGCTTGATAAGTGGTCAAACTTTTTATGTAATGTCTATCCCCCACGGATCACTTCAGATGTTCTTTTTTTTTGGGATATTTGATCAATCTCTTGATGTCCCATTTTCTTCAGAAGAGCTAACTGCCTCTTTGTCAAAGTTGAAAGACAGTAAGGCTCCTGGAGAGGATGGAATTTCTGCCGAATTTTATAAATTATTAAATGATGGATGTCGGCAATATCTATTAAGTATATTTAACAAGGTTTTATCTACTGAAGAGGTCCCGCGGGGATGGTCACGGGTATTTATGTCAATGATGTATAAGAAAGGAGATCCAGCTGATCCTTTCAACTATAGAGGGTTAGCGATGGTCAACGTTTGTACCAAAATTTTTACCCAGCTCCTTTACGACAGACTAAGCACTTGGGCTAATGCGCACAACCTAATGCCTGAGGAGCAATCCGGTTTCCGCAAAGGTAGGGGTGCCTTAGATAATCTTTTTGTACTATTTTCTGCGGCACAAATTATTCTCAGACGGAAGGGTGCTAAGCTCTACGCACTGTTCGTAGATTTTAGGCGGGCATTTGATTCCATTCCGCATGAGAAACTATGGCTCAAACTGTATGAACTTGGGATGAGTTGTAAGGTTGTCCGTATATTGAGGTCTCTTTACTCTTCTGCAACAGTCTTTATACGATCCAATTTGGGATCCTCGGCATCAGTTGATGTCACTGAAGGGGTGCTTCAAGGTGAAGTGTTAAGCCCGCTACTTTTTATTTTATACATTTCCGATATTGTCAAGTTTTTTCGAAAACAAGGTCTTCGAGGGGTAGATATCTCACTCTCGTGTGATCTTCTTGTGCTTCTTTATGCGGACGACCTTACGATTTTCGCATATTCTCGCGCGGACTTATGCCGGAAACTCAAGACATTGAGCGACTATTGTGATGCGAACGGCCTGATAGTGAATACAGGAAAGACCAATGTAATGGTTTTCAGGAAGGATGGTAGATTAGCAGACGCTGATTCGCGATTTGTATATAGAGACACTTATGTCGACTGTGTTTCTCGGATTAATTACTTAGGAATCGAGATTTCGTATACGGCTCTAGGAGCGGCATCTGTTAGGGCTATAATGACCAAGTCAGCAAGCGCTTCGGGAGCGGTTCTTGCGATACTGTCGTCAGCTGGTGTTGTCCATCTTGATATTTAGGGATTTTTGGGGTCGCTGAACTAAAATTTATGATCAAAATAAAAAAATTGGAAATAGCGAATTCATAAGGGCAGACAATTTGTTAAAAATTGTCTAGATTTAGTTGAATCTTGAATCTCGGGGGGTTTTGTGGTCGCTGAACACATGTCTGTGATCAAAACGGAAAAATTAAAAATAACCGATCCAAAATGTCGGACTTTTTTAAACCTCTCAGCGGCCTTCGTGATTTTTTATCAAAAGAAGTATTCAAGATGGAGGACTAAAATTCAAAAAGTTGAGATAGTCTCGTAAAAATTACTTTCGGGGGTTTTTGCGGTCGCAGATTACGAATTCGATGTTAGTTCTTCAAAATTCAAAATAGCGGATTCAAGATGGTGCACTGAAATTCAAAAATTTGAGATAAGCTCGTGAAAATTACTTCTCGGGGTTTTTGGGGTCGCTGATTACGAATTCGATGTTAGTTCTTCAAAATTCAAAATGGCGAAACCAAGATGGTGGACTAAAATTCAAAAAGTTGAGATTAGCCATTTCCAATTTTTTATTTTGATCACAAATTTCAGTGCAGCGACCACAAAAATCCCTAATTAACAAGATCTAGCAGAATACAGTCAATTTTTTTAAATTTGGCCGCCATTTCGGAATCGCCATTTTGAATTTTTTAATTTTGTTCACAAATCTCACTTCAGCGACCCGAAAATCCTCCACATATCAAGATTCAGATGAATACAGTCCATTTTTCAAAATGTGACCGCCATTTTGGATTCGCCAATTTGAATTTTTTTTATTTCGACCACATAGTCATGTTTGGCGACCTCAGAAACATACGAAGAATATGTTTTGGGCAATTTTAATTACAAACAGTAAATTTATTGTAAGTTTAAACAACAAAAATCGTCAAGTAATGTTACATATGGCGCTGTGATGGCCGCCATTTTGAAAATTTTAAAAAGTACTAGACGGGATTCGATTCTATCAACAAAAAATGCTACAATTTTAGCCCTGTACCATTGGAATTGATTCAAACTACGAGTGGAGTCAGCCATTTGCCTTTTCCTACGGAATGACCCATATATATATATATGAGGCATTCTTTTTCAAGTGAGCCACCCCCCCCCCTGTACAAAATTGGTTTAACTTTAAAAAATCGGTTGACCAATGAAAATTTAAGAAAAAGTGTCTAGTTTTCAAATTTGAGTGGCCCATTTCGAAAATCTAAAATGGCGGCTGGCTACAACGAAGGTTGTGGAGGAAGTCATGAAAATTATTAGATATTTTAAAACAAAAAGTATAATTTCCGCGTTTAAAAAAATATTATTTGGTTATAAATGAAACCTTTTCTTCTCTACTTCATGTTGTAAAAGTTAATATTTCAAAAATTCAAAATGTCGGTTACAATATGACGGACTAAAAATAAAAAATTAAAATTTCGAATTTTGAAAATTATGAACTTATTCTTTATCGCATTTTTAATAGAAATGCCCTTCTGCCATTTTTCGATAAAACGCACCATTTTCGAAATAAAAATGATTGAATACTAGAGTACTCCTTAAACCGGGCAAAACTGAATTTGAAACATACGCAAGGGAGTTTAAAACACAATACGCGGAAACTGGACATGTTGTACTGAGGTTTTGGGTCCGTAGATTATAAATCCACGGTCATATGTGTAATCTGTTTCTCAATTCGACAATTAAAAATGGCGGTTGGGACATGGCGGACCAGAAACAATAGTTGTTTTCGATACAAGTGCGTAAAAGTTTTTTTTTTATGAGAATGTGACGTTCCCGCCCGAGGCGAAGGTGAGGGGCACGATCACATTCGATTAAAAAAAATTTACGTACATGTGCCGAACAATATTTTTTGTTACAAGTGTGCGTAAAGTGCGTAAGAAGAAATAACAGAATGCGCAAAAGTAGCGAAAAACGTATTTTACAAATATGAACATTATACAGGGTGATCCAAAAGTCCCGGAACAGCAAAATATCTCAGCGGGAGTGCATTTTCGGGGAAAATGTTTTAGACAAAAGTTTAAGGATTTTTCCCTGGCTATTTAATGGCGATATTGAATTTGACCTTGAACATGACCTTGAAGGTTATTTCAAGGTCAAGTTAATTTTTTTAAATGGGAACCCCTATTTTTTTTCACGGATTCGGAAAGAGCACAAAATTCTACGTCCGAATATGCTATGGCCGTTTTTTTCGGCAAGGTCATTTCAAGGTGAAACTTCAAACTCCCGTGACGGCGAAATATCTCAGAGGGTGTGCATTTCTTTGGAAATTGTTTCAGACAAAAGTTTAAGGATTTTTCCCGGGCTATTTAATGGTAGCACAGAATTTGACCTTGAACATAACCTTCAAGGTTATTTCAAGGTCAAGTTTGTTTTTTTTAATGGAAACTGCTATTTTTTTTTCACGGATTCGGAGAGAGCACAAAATTTTACGTCCAAATATGCTATGGCCGTTTTTTTCGGCAATGTCATTTCAAGGCCAAACTTAAAACTCCCGGAACAGCGAATTAACTCAGCAAGAGGTCATTTTCGGGTAAAATGTTTCAGACAAAAGTTTCAGGATTTTTTCCGGGATATTTAATGCTAGCATAAAATTTGATCTTGAAAATTACCTTGAAGATTATTCTCAGGTCAAGATTATTTTTTTTTTTAATTGGAACCCCGTTTCATTTTCTTAACGAAGTTATGAGGATCTTCCGGTATTGAGAGTGGTTAAATTCATTTTGTTCAGTCGATGCTATTACTGGACGATCTGCTCTAGGGAGATCCTTTACAGTGCCGTAAACTTCGAAACAATTTATTGTTCTGCCAAAAGTCGATTTAGGAATCAGTTCCTGTCCCTCGCTTGTCCTCTAATTTTGTAAATGGAATAATAAACTGTTTAAAAAAAGTGTATACATACATCTTACGCAACACTTGTGCAAAGTGAACTTGGGCGCGCGAACAGCGACAGAGAGCACGAGTCACCAGCGAAGTAAATAAACAACATACATTCACATTGAATTTATACATACGTGTACAGTCTTATAAGGTTACATTTTGGTCTTAACTTTATCGTTTTGTGAGATACATGGATTTCCTATCTAAACGCCTTTCCTATCTAAACGTATTAAGCATCATTTCAGTAACAAAATACATACGTATATTTCGTACAAAGAGCAATGGCTGCGCTAAGTGAACGAGAAAGAATAACCATTCTCATGATGAGAGGCTGGGGTGATAACCAGCGATCTTTAGAGAATGTGCGAACCTTATTTAACGCATCATTTAGAGAGGGACGAGAACCGATTTCTAAATCTACTGTTAGCAGAACAATAAATCGTTTTGAAGTTCACGGTACTGTGAAGGATCTCCCAAGAGCAGGTCGTCCAGTAACAGCATCAACTGAAGAAAATGAGTTGAATGTCGCGCTGTCAATAACGGAAGATCCTCATACTTCCATCAGGAAAGTTAAACAGCAGCACGACTTATGTTACGGTACAGTACAACGGATCTTAACTAAAAACTTAAAATTTCACCCATACAAAGTTAGACTCGTACAACAATTGAATGAAGACGATCCTGATAGACGCCTACAGTTTGCGGAATTAATGATGAATCGAATAGATGCTGATGCCGGTTTCTTGAATCGCATCGTATTTTCTGATGAAGCTACATTCTTCTTAAATGGGGCAATCAATAGACATAACATGTCTTATTGGAGTGAAACCAATCCTAATTGGATGGTCGATAGTCGTTCTACTCAATATCCTGAAAAAGTAAACGTATGGGCAGGTATTATAAACAATGCGGTAGTTGGGCCCTTCTTCATCGAGGGTACCCTTACTGGTCAAAAATACCACGATATGTTGAGGGACGACATCATCCCTGCTATTCAGGTTATTGTAGACGAGGATTTCGATCAGACTTGGTTTCAGCAAGATGGTGCAGCACCCCATTATGCAACAGATGTTCGCAATTATTTGAGTGATGTATTCGCAGAACGGTGGATAGGTCGAAGGGGTGTAATAGAATGGCCACCAAGATCTCCGGATCTTACGCCCCTTGACTATTTTCTATGGGGTTATCTCAAAGATAGAGTGTATCGAACGAAACCGGTGAATATTGAGGAAGTAAAACAACGAATACGGGATGAGATCGCGGCTATAGAACCAGATATGATTAAAAAAGTCGTATCGACTTTTTATAATCGCTTGGGATATTGCCAAGAAGTTCATGGCAATCACTTTGAGCATAAGCTCTAGTAAGATACATAATTTCATCAAAATCTTAGTATACCCATCTTGCCTTAACTGTCTGGGGACACCCACACACACACACACGCACACGCACACGCTCACGCACACGCACACGCACACGCACACGCACACGCACAGGTGACGGCGAGGGGAACCACCTGAACAAAGCACCCTGAAGAGGTGTAAACCCGACCGTGCTACCTCTACGCGGTACATCTTGGGTAATGCTAAAGCCGGCGGTAGCATTGGAAACAATGTAAAAATGTTACCCATACATACGGTATTTATAAACGTATCGGATGTAAAAAAAAATGTATATTTTTATCCGGGAACAATGATAATGCATTGCACTCTGGAAACTCTGGAAAAATTACGAAAATAAAACGGGGTTCCAATTAAAAAAACATAGTCTTGAGCTTAGAATAAGCCTCAAGGTAATTTTCAAGGTTAAATTCAATGGTGCCTCTTGCTGAGTTAATTCGCTGTTCCGGGAGTTTTAAGTTTGGCCTTGAAATGACATTGCCGAAAAAAACGGCCATAGCATATTTGGACGTAAAATTTTGTGCTCTCTCCGAATCCGTGAAAAAAAATAGCAGTTTCCATTAAAAAAAAACAAACTTGACCTTGAAATAACCTTCAAGGTCATGTTCAAGGTCAAATTCTGTGCTACCATTAAATATCCCAGGAAAAATCCTTAAACTTTTGTCTGAAACAATTTCCAAAGAAATGCACACCCTCTGAGATATTTCGCCGTTACGGGAGTTTTAAGTTTCACCTTGAAATGACCTTGCCGGAAAAATCGATCATATCATACTCGGGCGTAGAATTTCCCGCTCTTTCAGAATCCATGAAAAAAAATAGGGGTTCCCATTTAAAAAAATTAACTTGACCTTGAAATAACCTTCAAGGTCAAATTCAATATCGCCATTAAATAGCCAGGGAAAAATCCTGAAACTTTTGTCTGAAACATTTTCCTCGAAAATGCACTCCCGCTGAGATATTTTGCTGTTCCGGGACTTTTGGATCACCCTGTATATTACAGTAAAAGTGAGCATAGTAGAATGCAAAGAAAGTTAAATAAAAGATTCTCTTTAGCTCCGCCTGTCCCCCAGATTCAAAAATGTCACTCATTTCCTGTATTGCCCAATAATATGTTGTTTGTAAAAAGATTTTCCAATGCCACTGCTGGATTGACAGTGTCATACAATGAACTGAAATGACATGATGCCATCAGCTAGCAAATACAAAAAAAAATACATCAAATATAATAAATACAAAAAAATGATAAAATATGAAAAATACAAAAAAATTTATAAAATATTTAAAATACAAAAAAATGTATAAAATACGAAAAATACAAAAAAAAATGAAGATTCCCAATTTTGTCTACCTCCACGCGGTGGGAATCGGGCAACGTTCACTTATAAACGGCAAACAGACAATATATTTAAAATTCCCCTTGAATTTGCATTTTTCGTAAAATAAAAATATGAATTTAGTTTTCTATGCTCTACTCTCGCTTTTGTAAGCGCCATCTTGAATTAAGAAATAAGGCGTGGTACACTTCAATCTTAATGATCCATGGACGCGATATTTTTACCTTAGACATATATCACAATGCCATTTCGAGGAGAAAGTTATGTTTGAAAGAAAAGAAAAATGTAAAGAATCATGTTCTCCTACATAAAAATGTGTATAACTTTTTTGCGGTTCTTTTTATCGAAATTTTATTAAAAGATACTGAAAGAGCATACAAATTTACGACAGAAATAGTAAAACTAAAATTTTCCCACGGCGTTTATATAAAAATTATCGACGTCCAAACTTATGCGGAAAATGCACGTCCGGGCGATAATGGGTTAAGGAGTAGTTTAATATTCATTCATTTTTATTTCGAAAATGGTGCGTTTTATCGAAAAATTGCAGAAGGGCATTTCTATTACAAATGCGATAAAGAATAAGTTCATAATTTTTAAAATTCGAAATTTTAATTTTTTATTTTTAGTCCGCCATATTGTAACCGACATTTGGAATTTTTGAAATATTAACTTTTACAACATGAAGTAAAGAAGATAAGGTTTCATTTATAACCAAATAATATTTTTTTAAACGCGGAAATTATACTTTTTGTTTTAAAATATCTAATAATTTTCATGACTTCCTCCACAACCTTCGTTGTAGCCAGCCGCCATTTTAGATTTTCGAAATGGGCCACTCAAATTTGAAAACTAGACACTTTTTCCTAAATTTTCATTGGTCAACCAATTTTTTAAAGTTAAACCAATTTTGTACAGGGGGGGTGGCTCACTTGAAAAAGAATGCCTCATATATATATATATATGTTAATTAAAATGATTACTGAAATTATTAGATCTTACAAGCAGTCGTATCTAAATAAATACAAACGATTAGGGGAATATAGTCAAGATCGGTCTCCAGCGAATTTTTAGATAAGAAAAATTGCGCTGATGATGGGTGCGCCTGACGTCGCTTCTCTTAGTGACATCTGACCATTTGTGTTAGTTACATATTTGTAGAAATAAAAAGAATGTTTGGATGTTCCTTTAAAGTAATCAAAAAAATTTTATAATATGCTAATAAGCAAAACAAAAGAAGAAACCATGCGATCGATAAACTTTACCCTGCCGGGATTTGAGGTATCAAAACGATCTATAAAAATGCACAAACTTACTTAGGACTTATATCAAGAATCAACTACGTACAATTTTCGGATTTTGGGATCGAATCTACATAAATTACTGGCAGCCTAAAACTTAAGTGAATATATTGTGGGTTTCATGATTGAAAAGAAAACGAAATAAAAGTTGAATCACGAAACGTGTATGATTATGGTTTGCACAATTCGACAATTATAGGGAAGTGTAGGGCTGCAATCTATAGTGGAGACTCAAGCTCAAGTTTCCAAATCGCATTTGAGATCTCAAACCCTGTTAGGTGTATGGGGAAAAAATCGGACAGGATAATAAGGTTAATCATAGTCAAAAAATTGCAGCATTGAAATTTAAGTAATATACTGAAAAATATATACTTTCAACAATATTCCTTGATATTAAGATGTTTTATTCCGCTTTTGTGTGGCTTTTATGAACTTAAGTTTAAAATTTGGAGCAACACACACACACGGCAGGTTTCGAATAATGTATTGACATTTGTAGCGAATTCAATCCATTTTAATTGCATCGTCTGTCATATTGTATTCATCATTTTGAACTTGACATATGTAATGATAGATTCTTATTTTGCGACTCTAAATATCCACGTATACTACCCAGTAATATTTTGAGTGAATGCTATCGATTTTAAATTATTTCGTCTGCCATTTTAGATTCGCCACATTGAATTATGGTATTCTAATGTCAATTCTTATTCAGCGCCCCCACAAACACCCGGGTAACATATTTCAGGGGAATTCAGCCGATTTAAAATTGTTTCGTCTGCCCGATTGTATTCACCATTTTGAATTTTGTAAATATAATTTCATATTCTTATTCATACACATCGTATACTCCCGAGTAATATTTTAGGCGCATGTAGTCAATTTTAAATTACTTCCTCCCTCATATTCGATTCGCCATTTTGAATTTTGAAAATCTAATATCACATTCTTATTCAGCAACCCTATAAACCCCCGAGCAACGCATTTTAAGCGAATTCAGTCGATTTCAAATTATTTCCTCCTATCTCTAAATCCGGGTGATTCGAATATAAGCTGGTTCCAGAAGGCAATATATAATATAATAATTCGTCTGCTAAATCATTCAAGTAGTTACATAGATTCACCGAAAGAAAGCGTCGACCATTCTTAGTGCACAACACTCTTTATATCCTGTGACCCCCACCCCAGCCCGGACTTCATCTACGCCTCCACCCGTCCATCGTCGCTCGTGGCCGCCTGCAAAAAACCGAACTTTCCGGGGGGCCACAAACACACACACGCGCTGGTGTGCCCGCTAGCTCAGCCCCGAGTTCCCGGCTCGGCAAGGGAGAGGGCGGTATTCTCTGGCGCAGACTATATACTACGCGACCACGGCCGACGAGGACGGTACACCACGTTCATCGCGCCCTCTCTCGCGCCCCAAACCCCGGACGCCCCATTCTACTCGCGATTCCCCGATACGCGACGATGCGCGATTCCCCGACGGAGAGCTCGACAGCAGTGCCCCCTATAATGACAACATTTCCCCGTGGATAAAAGCCTCCGGGCAGATTCATAACAAATATCATTCAAAAAGAGCCGAATGACGTCATCACCAAAATAAATACTAGCGCTTCTTCGGAGCAGTCCCCCTATAAGGTGATGAGATCATTTCGGAAATTGCACCCATACGAAATATTAGCGGTTCTTGAAGACCAGTCCCCCACTTAAGTTATCCCCGTTGTGAGTCTCGTGGCAGATAGCCCTGTAACGTGTTTTGCCACGTTACATACCCTCCCCCCTGGACCATGGCCGGCGAGGTCATCCGAAGGCCGCCCGGTCTCGCCCAGAATAGATCAATGAATATCTCGAGCCAATTTGAAAGAAAATCTTACAGCTTTGCGAAAGAAAGGTGAGAAACGTGCAAAGAGACATCTTGTGCTATTTGAGTGATCCAATACATGCAACCATGCGACTGCATACTTACAGATAACCAGCATTATGCTACGTGCCGCTCCAACCTGGATCACCCCCCACTTTACGTATTCAATCGTCGACGTGCTACTTTCATGCAAGAACCCATGCATCTCCGAACCCTCGACGCGCGCGTTTCTTTCCTCTGGCCCCTGGTTGCCCAGCCTGCTTTCGGTCATTGGTGACTAGTGAAGGGAAGCGTAGGTTAGGTGAGATCCGAATTCACTACACTTAGTTTCTTTTAAAAAATTTCTTTTTTTTTTTTTTTTTTTTTTTTTTTTTCAATTAATCTGAAATACAGGGGTTCGAGAGAACCTTTCCGTACAAAAATACAAAATATAACATTCCATAATACTCCACTTTTTAAGTTATCCCCTATTAGCCTGATTGGCTACCGGCTTTTCGGTGTAAAGGGGTCTAGGCAGAAGGAAAATTTAACAAAAGGTAAAGAAAAAAAAATGATTCATACGAGTAGAAAAGTTAACCAAAGTCTACGCGCACGCACTCACAGAACAAGGGGTAACCAGGTCTCGGTTACTCGCAAGTGTCCTTATCCGACGGCTGTTTATTCCTAAAGTCCTCCGACGTCAGGCGCTGACTCCTGGGCACGTTTCTTCCTAAGGCAGCTACATACGGGCCTGCTCGTTTCCACTCAGGTGCACATCGGGGGCACTCGGTTAGCTTGACGTTTCGGAGCCCGCACCTCCGACACAAAACTCGAGGAGTTGATTGACACGCCGAGAAGATGTGCCCCGACTTCCCACAGTTTCAGCAGCCGTGCAGGCGGGGCATAATGAGCACGGGCTCTGGGTTATTACGGAGCAAATAATACCCCGTAAAGGTCATATCGTCCTCCGGGCGCGCCGTAGTGGTTGCTGGCGGTCGCTGCGTGGTCGGTTTTAGATTCGATCGTTAATCCCGAACCCGGTATGGTCTCCGAAGGCACTGGGCCCCCGTGTTGCAAACGCGCCGCGGTGCTCAGTCGTAACCGCAGCTCCTCGGCCGTCCCTTCCGTCGACAGGAGTCGCCGAGACAATTCCCCCCGGACCTCCTCCGGTGTCAACTCGGAGGTCCAGTCGTTCACGTGTGACATGATTAATAGATACCACCCTATACGCAAGCACAGTGGTCCCTTTACTCTACAATGATTGAGAGTTTCTTACGATTTATGACTGTTAGGATAAAGCTATTATTATTTTAATTTCATGCAAGGACAGTGAGCCGCCGAAAGTGCGAAATAACGGCGCGTGTGATCAATCGACTTGTCGATTGATAGATAGCCACAAGAAAAAAAACAAGGGAAGAAGATAGGAATTTATAAGGTAGCAAAGAACGGAAAATCCACGTCGTGTCAGCTGGAAGTGACAACGATGTGGGGGACTATAGATAACCAAATAATGATACGTACGATGATATGATGTGTAGCCAAAAAAAAGAATTTTAAACGCGTGACTAAGCGGTAAAGCAGGCACGGAAAACAGCGGTATTCTCAGAAAGGAAAGAGAGTTCCTGTAAGCATGCATACACTTGTAGTTACTAGAATGTCACAAAGGGACTTTATCGCGCACGATAGGCTCGCTCACCGCGGTTTCGGAATCCTGGGCTCTTTATTAATTACCAAGCACAAAATAAAATGGTGTCTCTATAATTTGGGGTGACTCATATCTGAATCGGCACAACATGGTAAAAGTTACCCCACATATCACATTTTCATAACAAGATATCAATTACACAAATAATAATTAACATATACATCACAAATATGCACAATGTTTATAAGTAATGATCATAATATAAGACGCAATAGAAGACATGATTATCAATAATATAAATTTACGTCAACAGGCTCGAAATATCACCGATCAGCGTCTCAGGGAGCCCCATTTTTCCGATTGCCGCACTAGTGTTCGCTCACACACATTCACATACAAGCAGTGTAACGCACTTAATTCTAAACAAAATACTCTGCCAATCGAAAGTATAACACAATTTTTAAATTAACCCTCAAAACTACAACTCTTTAACTCGCGATCGAAACTTAATTAAGAACCGAGTTTTTTAACCCTTTGTCTGCGCGGCCCCACGTTGGGCGCCAAATTTGTGACCCCCACCTCCGCCCGGACTTCATCTACGCCTCCACCCGTCCATCGTCGCTCGTGGCTGCCTGCAAAAAACCGAACTTTCCGGGGGGCCACAAAAATCCGCACGGCGCGCCGGATGGTAAGAGAGGGCGCCAGCCGAGCCGAAGCTCGACAAATTTATGGGCGCGCCGCACGCGCTGGTGTGCCCGCTAGCTCAGCCCCGAGTTCCCGGCTCGGCAAGGGAGAGGGCGGTATTCTCTGGCGCAGACTATATACTACGCGACCACGGCCGACGAGGACGGTTCACCACGTTCATCGCGCCCTCTCTCGCGCCCCAAACCCCGGACGCCACATTCTACTCGCGATTCCCCGATACGCGACGACGCGCGATTCCCCGACGGAGAGCTCGACAGGGACTTCCTAACACGATGCCCTGCGACGAACTCGACAGGGACTTTGCGCACGCGGTGCCTGGCGACGAACTCTACCAGGACTTTTCTAAATACGGTGCCCTGCGACGAACTCAACAGGGACTTTTCGCACGCGGTGCCTGGCGACGATCTCTACCAGGACTTTCTAAATACGGGGTGCCCGCTGACGAACTCGACAAGGACTTTTGAAGCGCGCTGCCTTGCGACGGACTCGGTCGGGACTTTCGCACGCGGTCGCGGCGCCCTGTGACGAACTCGTCGAGGAACCGTGCTCGCCCGATACGCACGCGCCCTCCCCAAAACGACACTACAATACCTACCCGAACTTATACGAATCTCATACCGAAGCTACACTGAACGACGTTATACGAACCACACGAACTTTACCGAAACCGACCAAATTGACTGATTCTACCCCTTTTCTGAAATCTGCTAAACCCGGACAAATCACCGAAATTACGTCACCCGAAACCCACTGAAACTGACCGCGCGAATTACCAGACTGATTACTTCCCGAATTCCCTAATCTAACCATCTACACTTTCGTTACTAAATTAAAACGGATTACGCGGACGCTATCGTTTACCGCGGACACTGCTATTCAAGTTAACGCACTCACACTTATACGCAACAATTTTAGTGTCTCCGTAGAGACAGTTATCCTCACGTACAAAAACATAACAAAAACACGGCACTACCTTCCGGCATTGCGAGATAGCCTTGGCCCCACAAGATTGCTCGTGAAACAGCTATCTAGGTAACTTAACCGCGCTGAGGGCCCGGTCCAGTTAACATCGCACGCAGGGTCCTTTCCTTACCGACAGATCGGCTGGAGTATTATCCGAGAAAAACCTTCTTATTGCATAAAAAGTCCGGTCGTTAATTCATAAGATAGCGCCACCTCGCAAGAGGGGCAAGATAACAGGTAACCACAGTGTTCACTCTAACAGAGTGAAAAGATAACCAGGAAGTTCAAGGTACGATCGCTCGCAAGAGCGATCCAGCGAACCAAGGTAAAATTAACGAGCTTGCGTTTTCGATCATAAGAAGCCACTCTATAAATCTAAAACGTCGACCATGTTAGTCAACGGCTCGCCAAGCCAACTGGAGATCGCGTCGCGGACCGCGGATCGGACCCGGCGGCCATCTTGTCGGCGTCGCGGTGTGACGTCACAAAGCATCACGTTCGACGGAGTTTGCTTTTCACGCGTCGTATTCCCGTTTTTCGTTACCGTCTTTCTTTCCGATCACCGAACACGCACTTTCGAGACGATAAAGGCAACCATACTAGATTCGATCTTACGTTCGCCCGAACCGCTAGTTATTTCTCCCGGATACCGAACGATCACCAAAGATAACCAACTGACGGCTTTTTCCTGAAGTCCTCAAAAGGACGAAGTTATCCCCCTACCGAACCATCTCATAGAATTTTCAGAGAACGGTCTTCGATCACATTTCCGATAGTTAACCATACCGACGCGCGTAGCCTTTGGGCTTCGTCTTTCCAACAGTAACGAGAACGAATAAAAAGCGTAAGATAACCATATTTTTCCCGAGTATGCCGAATAAAACAACGAGAGATAACCCCAGTCGCGTTAAAGAATCGAATCAAGATATTCTCCGCGAAAGAAAGATTCCCGGAAGATAACCCTAGAGAAATTCGCGGTCAAAGCAGAAGTTAACCGAAGCACGATACAAACCGAAAACCCGACTCAGATAACCGAAGGCGATTCGCGTTTTTCACTTTCACTTTCACTCTCACTCGCGAAACGGCAACAGACAATCGGAAAAGCGCATTTTATCTAAACAGCCGTGAGCACAAAGAATCCAACAACTGGCGTACGGAAAGACTTCGTAGCCGAAAACTAGGTGCGCTCAGGGCTGTTGGTACCTTTTGATGACCAGGCGTACCTCTCGGCTCCAGGGCTGCTACCAGCGGACTGTTCAACTTCCACGGACTGCTGCAGACTGGCGATCCGACGCGTCGGTTCGAATCGCGAAGCTCGCGCCGCGCCGGCCGCCGTTTACCACCTCTCTCCCACGATCGTGAGGGTAGGGAGAGCCCCGCGGCCCGTACAGGCACGCGCGACTGGCCGTCCCCTCCCGGTACTCTCCTCTCATCCTTCTCGAATGTTCGCGAAGTTTCGGCATCTCGCCCTCGCGTACCCTCTCCTTCGCGAACATTCCAGAATCTCCACGCGTCGTTCCCCCCTGCACGCCGCAATAAGCAGCGTGATTGACGATATACCCTGGCTGTTTAGGTCTCGTACCTCTCGAAATCGACAACAAGGCCGTCCTTGAGCCGAGCTCCAAAACAAAGCAAATAGAAAAGTCATGTTTACGCCTAAAATATTGATCGCAAGCAATTATTATTTTCAGGAAATAATCAAAATAAAATTAAATACTGAATAATACCCCGAATTATAGCTACCTTTATTATTACCAAATATTAATTCTTAAACTACGAATTCTATGTCTCAATTGTTGTCATATTAAAAATTAGCGCTTCTTCGGAGCAGTCCCCCCTATAATGACAACATTTCCCCGTGGATAAAAGCCTCCCGGCAGATTCATAACAAATATCACTCAAAAAGAGCCGAATGACGTCATCACCAAAATAAATACTAGCGCTTCTTCGGAGCAGTCCCCCCTATAAGGTGATGAGATCATTTCGGAAATTGCACCCATACGAAATATTAGCGGTTCTTGAAGACCAGTCCCCCCCCTTAAGTTATCCCCGTTGTGAGTCTCGTGGCAGATAGCCCTGTAACGTGTTTTGCCACGTTACAATCCATTTAACAAATAAATTCCAAGCAAGCACAATAAATATTTTACATAAATTATACATATTTTTTAAGTAACTGGAATGTGTTTATTATGTATATTAGTGATGTGAATGTTACGTATCGGCAACAAGACACATATCATGTTATAAAAATGGGCATTACAATGAATTTTACATGTACCAGATATCTAACCGCTTGATACTGGATACATATTTGTAATGTTAACCAAAGTTATGTATATGGGGCATTCCATGTGAAATCGACGATGAAAATGCGTCATCCCCTTAATTTTTGTTGGAAATTTTTTAGACTATAGTATTCATCGAAAAAATCTTTCTTGAATATTTTCGGATTGTTATCTTTCCATGTTCACAAGTTATGAATTTAAAAAAAAACATGCAAAAATATTCAACTGGCTATAACTCAGCAACAAAAATAGATAAAAATCGTTCGAAGCGCCATTTTCTTCATTTTGCTATGTAGTTTTTTTAAAAAATATATACAAAATTATTGCTTAATTATTTGGTCAAAAATTTTGCATTTTTAGAATAAAATCGAATTTTTAAGGATGATAATCATATTAGATATTTTTGAAAAAATTCTGCAAAAAACTGTCATAAATTTGACGAATTTTAAGCCTAGTCCTGTTATGGGCACGAGTTTCTGTCTACTTAAAAATATATATAAAATAATTATATAATTAATTAATTTAAAAAATATTTTATCCGTTTTATACTTCTATTCTTCTGTCGTATATTTTTGTTGTTTGGCATTATTTTTGAGCATATGGTAAATATTCTTGAATTTGTTCGTAGAAAACATAAAATATGAAACATATTTTATTTTATTTGTTTTTTTTTTGAGAAACGTAAAAATTTCTGATAGCTGGACCAATTTATACATGTTATTCTTAATCACTTTAAATAATTTATTTTTTTAATAATTTCAAACAAAATTGTTAATTGTATCAATATAAAGAATAACATTAAAGTTAGGATTCGTAGTGTATTTTCGATATTATTTTTAAAATAAGTATTTTCACCTGAATTAATTAAATCTCACTTGAAGATTATTTATTTATAAATCTAACACCATAGTTTACCATTTTTATTCCGTATAAATATGTATGCGTACAATTGTAATTAAAAAATGGGAATTTGTACTGTCGTGCTTACAAACAAAAAATCTTTTTCTCTATTTTCATATTCTTTCTTCATGAATTAAGAAAGGAACATATTTTACGCCGACTTTGTCAAAGTCGTGAATGTTTTGCATGCATTTTTATGTCAAATTCGCTTATTACATCGATAATGCAGTTTAAATCATCGCGTGTCAGCTGGTCCCACAAAATGGCGGACTTCCGGCTTTTGGCTTAAAGCCGCGGCAGAGCCCTTAGTAAAAAAAGCACCCAACCTATAATAAGCAGAGTTCAAAATATGGCTAAATTCAATAATGTTTATCCTATACTAAGAAATAACACAAATATACGACAGAAGAATAGAAGTATAAAACAGATAAAATATTTTTAAAATTAATTAATTATATAATTATTCTATTTATTTATTTTTTGGTAGACAGATACTCGTGCCCATAATAGTACTAGGCTTAAAATTCGTCAAATTTATGACAGTTTTTTTGTAGAATTTTTTCGAAAAAATCAATTGTGATTATCGTCCTTAAAAATTCCATTTTATTCTAAAAATGCGCAATTTTTGACCAAATAATTGAGCAATAATTTTGTGTATATTTTTTAAAGAAACTACATATTAAACTGAAGAAAATGGCGCTTCGAATGATTTTTTGTCTATTTTTGTTGCTGAGTTACAGCCAATTGAAAATTTTTTGATGTTTTTATTTTATAAATTCATAACTCGTGAACACGGAAAAATAAAAAACGGAAAAAATTCAAGAAAGATTTTTCGATGAATACTATAGCCTCAAAAATTTGCAGCAAAAAATAAGCGGGTGACGCATTTTTATCGTTGATATTACATGGAATGCCCCATATGTAACAGATATGTAACAGGTATATATCATAATCGTATTCTTCAAGGTTGTGCTGTACTGGTTATTTTCAAAAACCTTCACAATGTCAGGCAATATCTAGATTCTCAAGGTTGTATGAAAAATATGAAAAATCCGAAAACATATGAGAATTCCGAAAAAATAATGGGGACTGGGCGAACAACCGGTATGTACCAAGGTATGATTCTGGGAGCTTTCGATTGTTGGTCGAATGCTCTACGAACTGAGCTATACCTCCCCACATTCTTTCGCAACATTAATGTCGGATTCAGGACTTCTGGTACCTACCGTATGTTCTTCCAGTCTGCATTAGTTTTTCTGAATTTTTCATACGTTACCGGCTTTTTCATATTTGTCATATAATTTCCGTCATAAAATTGCATTTTTGAAATGTTCTTTAAAACATGTTTTTTTCAAATTATCATGCCGGTTGGGAATCAAAATGATTACGACGTAGAGGGGGTTTGAGATTGGATTTTCAGCGAAAGTATCTGATAATCGTTACCGCTATATTTATTACTACATCCTATTTGGTCCATGAGTTGTACAAGTTAAAATATATTTTTCTATTTTGCGTTCAAGTTACTTTCAATTTCAACCAAAATTTGCGGTTGAATTTATAAATTTTATGGTTTATAATTATTTTCCCCCTATTTTACGAACCGTTAGCTAAGAACTTCACATCTCTATCTTGTTTGGTTCATGAGTTTTACGATTTTGTCAACAAAATTACATTTTCGTTTTAGCTCATAGTGTGGCGTTTATGGAAACACACATTTCTGGGATCAATTCGCACTATAACCACGGATATATTCAAACTGTGAGCAATACGTTAAACGATTTTTTTAAATTTACACGTTTTCCCATGATTTATTTAGGAGAAAAAAAACCGATGATAAAATAGTATTTTTCGTTCCTAGGGAGTTCTGAGGTCCTTGGGTGCACCGCGTCCCATCCCTCCTGTGAGGCGAGCAGACATTCCCCAAAGCCCTCAGGTGTTAGTGGTCCTCCTCCCGAGATCTCGAACTGTTCCCGTTCCGCTGCAAATCTCGGGCAGTGGAAGAGGACATGGGCCACGTCTTCGTCGACACCAGGGCATGCCGGGCACTCCGCGCTTTGGTAAATGCGGAAACGATGTAAGTATCTGCGAAAGCAGCCGTGCTCGGTGAGCACCTGGGTGAGATGAAAGGTGGTGTATCCGTGTTGTCTGCCCGTCCACTTTGCTACATCTGGGATGACGCAGTGGGTCCACCGCCCCGAATCCGCTGAATCCCATCTTTTTTGCCACTCTTCTATGGTCCTTATGGACCATTTGTCGTGGTTCAGCTCCTGGTCGGCGATGTCCTGCCTTGTACACCTGCTTTCGCGGTGTACTGCTGCCCTCTCAGTAGCAAGAAGGTCTATGAGAGAGAGTCCCGCGACCACCGAGAGAGCGATGTCCGATACAGAACGGTAGGCACGGGCCACTCTTAGGGCGGCTGTTCTATAAGCCCGCCGACAGGTGGTTCCGTAGCTCTTATGGATGTTCATGGCATCAGCCCACATCGGTGCCCCGTAAAGAATAACGGAGCTTACTACCAATGAAAGGAGGGACCGTTGCGGCTGTTTCGGCCCCCAATATTGGGCATGACGCTGGAGAGCGTACGAGCCACTTTGGTGTTCATCAGGTGTTTTTTGAACGACAGCCGCGCATCTAGAGTGACTCCAAGATATCTAATAGTGTCCACCGTCCTGATCTGCATATCTTCCACCGTGAAGGTGGCGTATACCCTTTTCTTCGTTCGAGAGATGAGCACCGCCTCCGTCTTCTCTGCCGCCAGAACTGACCCATGGTTGCTCAACCACCTAGCTACTACCTCGTTACCTTCATCTCCGCTAAATTGCACCTCGTCGATGGTCTTCGCGATGACGATTAGTGCAAAGTCGTCTGCGAAAGCTAACATGGACACCCCGTCTGGAAGGGATTGCCTGAGCAGTCCGTCATATAAGACGTTCCAGAGCAAAGGCCCCAGAACCGAGCCCTGCGGCACGCCACTCGTGATGTTGTATGAGTGCCTGCCGTCATCGGTGTCATAATACAGGGTCCGGTCTGTAAGGTAGCTTGAGATGGCTTCTCTTAGGTAGAGCGTCACCTTCAGATCTTCGAGTGCCTGGATGATGCAATCCCATCTGGCCGTTTTGCAAGCGTTCTGAATATCCAGAGCTATGGTGGCACACATGCACCTGGTGTTTCGGCTGCCACTGATGGCATTCGTGGCTGTTGCCTTCACTCGGCCGATCGCATCTATGGTTGAGCGCCCCTTCCGAAAGCCGAACTGGTTGTCGGAAAGACCTCCCGCATCTTCGATGGCTGCTGCTATTCTGGCACAGATAGCCCTCTCATAAAGCTTCCCGGGCATGTCCAGCATGCAGAGAGGTCGGAACGAGAATGGATCGCCCGGGGGTTTGTTTCCCTTGGACAGAAGAACCAATCTCTGTTCCTTCCACTGCACCGGGAAGCGTCCTTCTTTCAGATAAGCACTGAATGTCGATGTGAAGATGGTTGGGACATTCAGCGCTGCGATCTTCACTGCCATACCAGGTACCCCATCTATTCCTGGGGCCTTACGGATGGAAATCTTGTCAGCAGCCATCTTTAGTTCGGCTTCGATAACGTCTGGCGGCTCGGCTGCACCAGCGATTGCCATCAGACCAGTGCCGATCGGTCGTTTCCGTTGATCTGGGAATAGATTTTCGACGACTTTGTCAAAGAGGGATGGACACGATGGTGCGTTGGGTCCCCTTGGCTTGATCTTGTTCATGACCATTTTATACGGTCGACCCCACATGTGTGTGTCCACCTCCTTGTGTGTGTGTGCGTGCGTGCGTGCGTGCGTGCGCGCGCGCGCGTGTGTGTGTGTGTGTGTGTGTGGGTGTGCGTGTGCGTGTGCGTATGCGTGTGCGTGTGCGTGTGCGTGTGCGTGTGCGTGTGCTTGTGCGTGTGCGTGTCTCTCTCTTTCTCGCTACTTTCTTTTTCTGTCTCTCTCTCTCTCTCTCTCTCCTCTCCCACTAACTCTCTTCTCTCTCGCAATCACTATCCGTAACACTTGTTTCTTTTTTTTTTTTGTTTTTTACTCCGTCCCTCTGATCTCCCTACACCACAAATACTCGTCACTTTTCCCTACTCCTCAGCAACAGCAAAATCTCTCGCGGTCACGAGCGTACTGAATTTTGAAATTGACATCGGTACTGAACGATGACGAATTTCCACCTCTCTCGCCAGTTTATCGTTTGAATTTTGAATAGTTAATTGGTGCGTAATATCACGCGCTAGTGTGTGTAGCGCCTGTATACATGCACCCACGCGTGGTCAGCTAGACGATCGTCGCCTATCCGTCGCACGATGGGAGACGCCGTCGCCGACAAACCCGCGATCGACGGGAGAGATCGAGCGTCCTTCTCTTACCACTACCCGGGCCGGCGCAACTCGCATGCCTCTCGCTTCCACTGCCGAGAGAGAACTTGCAGTTCTTACGACGCGTATTGTTTTCGCCCAAATATACTTAATATTGTAGCAATTTAATATCGTTAATTAATATCGTGACTTTGTCACAGGCTCTTCAATTAGAGATACGTGTTCTTCTGTAATAGTACGCCTAAAACGCTTTGAGTCTACTGCTTCGATGTTCAATGTCTTATCTTTACGACCATCAAAATATAAGCCTGGAATATATTTGTCTGTTTGTATGTCCTGCTGCAAACTTGCCCTGTTTTTCTGTTTTTCTCTCCTGAGTTTGCTCCGATTTATTACAAGGGCTTTGTCCGACTCTGATATGACCCCGACATCAGCAAGAATACTAGATACAATTGCCGCGGTTTCTCTATCAGAACCACCATAACGGTCACATACTAAAGCTGTATTTTTTAAATTCATCGACTTAACACGTGATAACGACGACGAATCCTTAAGACCAGCTGGAATTCTTTTAGTAGGCTCAAATATTTCTTCGTCTGTAGGAGATGACTCATTCGGTTCAGATAACTGTTTGTCTTCATCTGTATTATCACAGTAGGAAATTACAGCGTAAGAACTTTCTTGTTCACGACATAAGCGAATGGATTCGGTTTGTTTTCTTTCAAGTCGCTTAGTAAGTATCTCGGATGTTTTTCGATCAATGCCAGATATTTTGCCCTCTCTATTGGTTCTTTGATCATACATAAACTTCAATTCGATTGAGGGAATTTTCGTCGACTTTTCACAGATACATATAATAGTTATGGGATTTGGACAGACGCAAAGAGCAAAAGAGACCTGTCACAATTGCAGTTTAATGTCATAGTGCACTTGCCTGAAGTCACATCAAACAACTGTGTCATTGAACTTGTAAACATAGCAAGCCTTGGTTGAAATGTCGAGTCCATGTTTTGTTGTCTCTTTCACATGAATTTTGATATTAATATATTTATTGTGATAATCCTGGATTTCTTTTATAATTCTATTCCTGGATACTACTGGAATAGAAGCTTTGTTATAAACTGCTTTGATCTTCTGTGATACAGTATTGGCTACATCAGGAAAATATACGTTAATCCTATTCAGTTTAGACGAAAGATTGAATCTTTCTTAATTGCAACATCGCAAAATATCCCCGTTAGTAGGAAGTGCAGATTTTGGTAAATCTTTTGGATTGCCAATTAATCAACATTCAAATGAATGTCTTGTTATAGGTTTCCATTTCTGAGTAGTAACTTCCATTGAAGGAAAGAAACCGAAGCAGACGTAAAAGTAATGCAACGAAAAAGTGAAAATTTGTATTTTCTACTGAGCAAAATGCAAGTGCGAACTCTAAGGTAAAACCTTACTAAAGCGAATCGACATAAAAAATTGCGTTTCAAAGTTATACCTTGTCTCTCTATGTGACATAATCCTCTTCCTCTATTATATTAATTGACTTCCTTTTGAAATTTCACGTCATGTATTTCACGTCATTTTCTACGAATTCATCCCTTCCATAGAATTCCTGTTTTTATTGTAATATTCTCCCTTCCCACCCAATGGCAGGCTCAGTCATAGTGGTTGAAGTTTCGTTATTGGTTGAAGTCAGTTGGTTGATAGTCAAACGTCCCTTTCCTTCCGTCGATTTTGGCCCGGTGTAGCTACCTCGGAAAAGGCTGGTAGGAGTATATCCTACCCTGAACCAGCTACCTGGTAAAAGGAAAATGAAACCGTGCTGTTTTCTTTTTTCTAAAGGCTTCACCTTCCCTTTCATTGTTCTTGCTTTTCCTTCTATATCGTTTACCGTTCCTATATAGAGTGTTTTCACATTTGATTTCATTCAGTCTCCAATTAGCATTCTGGATAGCTAGGCGGTCATCCACATAGATCAGTTAAGAAGTACGAAATTACGCTGGGAGTACAAAGTACGGTATTATATTCTGTGTCCGGGGTCGTCGAATATGTAGTCCAGATAACGCGCCCCGTAGTTTTTCATTTTTAACATTGAAATCATGTTAAGGTCATGCTGGTGGCAACTACGCTGTTAATTTCTTGTGAATATATATATATACATATGTGTGTGTGTGTGTGTGTACAAGGGTCGGTGCCAGGTCCGGGCTGGAAACGACCATTCTGTGTGTTTATGTATTTATGCCTTCCCCTCATATTGTCCTAAGCATAATGAGTGTACTGGGGGCGGAGCTCCCCCCCCCCCCTAAAACTATCCTAACCCAACCTCTACAGAACCTAGTATAAAACTCATTTTGTGTTCCAGCCCCAGTATATACGGACCTGGAAAGTACCACTTCCGGGGCTGGAAACGACCCTTAGACATAAAATTCTTCAAGGACCGGGCTGGAAAGCACCATCGGACCTGGAAGCTACCTTTATACATGCGAAATGGGTCTGGAACCGACCTCTATGTATGTATATGTGTTTATATTTATATATATATATATATATCTAAATTAAGAAACGTTACGGTATTTGCGATGTAATAAATAAAATAATGAAGCTAGTGTTGGCGTGGTGCCTCGCTCAGAAACTTCGACCCAGTAGAGATTCGGCTATTCCTTAAAACTCGTTTGTTTACTAACAGCTTTCAATTATATTATAAAATTATATTGATATTTGAGGGTCCAATCATATTTAGGTCCAAGTGGCTTCGATAGATATGTTACAACAATATAGTGTTTCTTATGAATGAGCATTTTCAAAACTTCGTCCCCGACAACAGGCCAGCCGAAGTATTAATAAATAAAAGTTGCAAAACACTTACTTCAAGCACTTGTATTGTAATAGATTATTCGATGCTTATTACATATTTACAGTGTTTTACTAATTACTGTCTGTATCATTTTGATCTTATATATACAATATATATATATACATATAAGTCGTCAAAGATATCTTGAAAGTGTCGAACAGATCTCTGACGGATATCTTTTAGATACTATAAGACATCTTTTAGATATATCGAAATAGTTATTTTCGTATCAAGGGCGTAAAAGAACTTATGAGCCCGTAGGTGATCACCGCGCCCGAGGGGCTGGCGAAGACTACTGCTGGGGGGTAGGGGGTCGAAACGTCGAAATTTGATGAAAAACAATAGGGTAATTTTTTGCCGAGGTGACCAAATTCAATACTTTTTCAGACAATAGTCAGAATCATTTTAAACCAGTTTTATTGGCATTATCGTTGAGTTTAGGAAGAAGATGCATAAAACCTTTTTGTAGAGAATTTCATGCTCTATCTTTTTTGTTTCAAACATTTTTTTATAAAATTTGTATTTTTCAAAATAAATGCAAAAAACTACAAAGAAACATAATTGGAGCTAATTTTTATAGTAATGGACGGATGGATCTGCGCCAAAATCTAATCAGATCTAAGTTATGCCAAGACACGTATTTTAAAAAAAAATTATGTCAATACGCATATCCGTTCGCGAGTTATCGCGAGACAAAAAAACGGAACGTACGTCCGTACGTACGTACAAGATCACGGACATAAATTTTTTTATGGTTGATTTGGGTTCCTTAGAGTCTGAAACGTCGACATTTGATGAAAAACTATAGGGTAATTTTTATGGCCGAAGTGACCAAATTCAATACTTCGTCCAGACTTGGTGTGGGTCGAAGTAATAAAGCGTTCTTCCTTTATGACTCTTAGAAATAAGATTTCATAACATAACAATTCATTAAATATTTGTATCAATTTAACAAAATTCACAACCATTCTAATAAAAGACACACCAAAAATTTCACATTCCGAGCGAGCGTTAGCGAGCGAGGTAATAACACTCGTTTATCATTAAGCCACATACATTTTCTAACTCTCAGTTTCTCTCGTTGTAGTAGAACCGGGCGGCTTCTGCAGGCCTGGTGATGGTCTGGTGATCCGTCTAATGAGACCTCTACGGGGCTGGTCTACCTTCTTTAAGAATCGTCATGCACCCAAATACTTGCAAAAATTCCGGATGCCTGCACGCTACACTTTTGCGCTCGACGGACTTCATCAGGATTCGCTGGGTCCGACGAGACGCGCTCTCGGGGACCGTTCCTGAAACATGTGGGATTAGCAACTATCCTAATGTTACTGATGACCGGGTTGGCATCGAAATGCTGAGGTTCCGAACGGAGTATGTAACCCGCATATTACAAGTGATGGCCTTAAAAAAAATACGAGTGGGTATTGTCACCAACTTCCGACGTGCACCTTTTCAGCCAGATTAACCACATGAACATCCGGGAGGAGGTCATTAAAGACGACCAGAACCGATTAGAGGAAATTTTGGGATTACACGCTCCTCCCAGAAACAAACGCTCTTTGTTCCCTATTATCAAGAAAATCACCTTTTCAGCACCTTTAATGCAAGTGCACGTCAAATCCATGAACTACGTTCCTGAATCCATGAACACTCCACGGTCAAAAGGCCTTCCATTTTTTGGATCAAATAGAGATATTCCGCAGGAGAAGCTAGATGCAAAATTTGTTGCTTGCAAATCATCTTTCCTGTACATCAGTCCCGTAACTAGATATGGTATCATCTCAATGCTCCAAATGAAGGCTATCTTATTTTTTGCTGCTAATTTTGATGGCCAGATCTGATGGAGAAGGAATGGTCATTTAGGAGTTTTCACATCCTACGTGTCCTTGAGGCACTCCCAGGTATGAGTAGGGTTCCTCAGGGATAAGGTGGTAGATGACGCTTCCGTTGACTAAATCCTACAAGGGATTCCTTGTCACCGTGGAATGTGTATTTTTATTACTTCGACCCAGACCATAGGTCTGGCGAAGTATTGAATTTGGTCAGTTCCCGCCAAAAAATTACCCTATAGCTTTTCATCAAATGTCGACGTTTCAGGCCCTAAGGAACCCAAAACAACAATAAAAAAATTGGTGTCCGTTAGGTTGTACGTCCGTCCGTCCGTCCGTCCGTCCGTCCGTGGGCAAAATTTTGTATACGCGATATCTCGCGACTGGCAGGACGAATTTAAAAAGTACAAACGGATTTGGGTTTCTCTTGGCCAAACTTAGATCTGATTAGTTTTTGGAGACAATGCATACTAGATTATGGGGAGGTTTAACAAAAAAACGCTCAAAAAACACGTTTTTTCCATTTTTTAACAAAAAATACAAATCGTACAAAAAAATGTTTTAAACAAAAAATATAGAACATCGAATTCTCTACAAAATTCTATTCATTTCTTCGTAAAATCAACGATAATGCCGTAAAAAACGGAAACCGAAGTATCTCACATATAAAAAAATTTATTTTCTGCAACCCGACCTGTCAAAAACTCGACTAAACCGCGTTTTTTTAAGCATCAGTGTGAACAAGATGTGCTCATTTATCAGTGCTTCGGCTGACCTGCGGTCGGGGTCGAAGATTTGAAAATGCTCATTTTCAATTTTAATATAGGGTGAATATGCCAATGAATGGACGATTTTCTACATATTTCTATTTCTTATGAATGTATGATGCACAACATGCAACAAAATACATATTTTTATGTTCTTTGAACATTCAAAACAATATTTACAGTACTATTGATCTTCCAGTGTTTATTATTTTGTAAAATCAAAGCAAAGTTTTAAAGCCATCCAAACTGGTACTGAAAAAGGTCCCATTTTATTTAACCCGTCTATTCATTGGGGTTTAGCGGATTTTTTTACAAACGTATGAATACGAGGTTAATAATTAAATAAAATCAAAGGTTGAACAACACGGTCATAAAAAGCAGAGTCTAACGATTCTAATGGTGGTAGCATAATTAAATTTTCATAAAAGAATTAAAAATTACAATCGATCAAAGTGTGAAAAATGCTTAACCGTCCATTCATTGGAATATTCACCCTATTTAAGGAACAAGATATTGTTACAATATATATAGAAAAACTCTAACCTAACATTGCTAGAACTACCCTCTGTCACCTTCTTTCCTGGCAGTGTTAAAATGGGAATATTCCCGGAAGCATCAGCCTTTCGTCAGGGAACTGCAATACGAATTTAGCCAAAATTGTAGGCACCCGGGTCGAAGGCATCTAGTTTGAAAGTAAAGTAGAAAATTACTTCAACCCAGACAATACAAATATTTAATGAATTGTTATGTTATGAAATCTTATTTCTAAGAGTCATAAAGGAAGAACGCTTTATTACTTCGACCCACACCAAGTCTGGACGAAGTATTGAATTTGGTCACTTCGAGCATAAAAATTACCCTATAGTTTTTAATCAAATGTCGACGTTTAAGACCCTAAGGAACCCAAAATAACAATAAAAAAATTTGTGTCCGTGATCTTGTACGTACGTACGGACGTACGTCCCGTTTTTTTTGTCTCGCGATAACTCGCGAACGGATATGCGTATTGACATAATTTTTTTTTAAAATACGTGTCTTGGCATAACTTAGATCTGATTAGATTTTGGCGCAGATCCATCCGTCCATTACTAACAAAATTAGCCTCAATTAAGTTACTTCGTAGTTTTTTGCATTTATTTTGAAAAATACAAATTTTATTAAAAAATATTTCAAAGAAAAAAGATAGAGCATGAAATTTTCTACAAAAAAGACTTTATGAATTTTCTTCTTTCTTTCAATTATTTAATATAATTGAAAGCTGTTAGTAAACAAACGAGTATTTAGGAATAGCCGACTCTCTACTGGGTCGAAGTTTCCGAGCGAGCGAAGCGAGCGAGGCACCACGCCAACACTAGTTTATTTGTGTAATCTTATAAATATTCCCTTTGTATGTTAGAGTAAAAAATATCTGTATTTCGTTTTAAACAAAATTTGTTGGCAGTTTTTTTTTTAAAAACTTCTTTAGTAATCAGACAAGCTTTTTCTACTAATATGCCTCTTTATGTTGTTAATCCTTTAATTTCTGATTTCTGGAAAAACTGAATGTTTGTTATTAATATTTTGTCTTTTAAGGGTTTTGATGACCTCAATAGCGTCGTGTCTATTAACCCATTAAATCCCAAAAGGACAAATTTTTCTTGAACTTTCAGCTGTAAGTTCTGATGGCGGACGAAAATTTTCGAAATATTTCGATTTTTATAAAAATAGGTATGCCGCGGTTTTTAGCGTTGCAGATCACGAATCTGACGTCAAATTTACGAAATTCAAATTGGCGGATCCCACATGGCGGACGAAAGTTTCCAAATGTCCCCATTTTTATACTTTTTATAAGTCTGTATTTACTGATTTTTTGTGTTGTCAACGATGAAACTGATATAACAGAATTCTAATAGCAGTTTATCACGATGCTCGTGATGCCGGTATATTTCTAAATTTAATAAATAATCACAATTTACGTTCGTTATCTGCCAAAATATTTGTCCGTTGTTCGACTCTTACCGCTTGACGGTCAACGCATGCGAGAGTCTTCTTTCCTTTTTTTTATTTTTCTTGTTTTTAGATTTTCTTTAATTTGGTGACAGCTTAAGAGTGTTCTTCTGAAGCCACTGAGCGCAGCGGTGGCCGTTGTGGAACTACCAAACCGGAAGTAAAACTCCTTTGCAGATTACGCATTCAATTTAAACTTTTTATATTATTAATTGTATTTTTTATAAGCTACTATTCCCGTAGAATTAGCGACCACTTCGATATTGGCGCAAGATTGTCGCATAATCCAAAAAAAAGGATAAAATCGGCCTGTTTTTCACATCACACGTACATGATGTGTAGATGAGTTAGTCGTCACGATAAAAAAGGTTATTGCACCGTTTCGATAACGCTAACACACAAAAACGGAGTGGACGTTCATTCCTGACACTTCGTGGATTACATTGAACCCATTTGTATGCAAATTAATTATGTTTTCAAGGCGTAATCTGCAAATTGCGACTCGAAGCGGGTAATGGCGGCACAAGGGAAAGATTTGACGTATATCAGTTCCGCGTTTTTCGGTGAGATGGAGCTCAAAGCGAATGTCAGGATCGTAGGTATTCTAGGGCGCTTCCAAGGGCCCCGCGAGCATGTGCACGCATACATACGTAACTTGCATGATGAAAAATGTCTACATTCATGTGTGCATGCATGAATCCATATATATAGGAAGGGTATGGGCTCGAGGCGGCGCTGCATACGGGAGCAGAAAGAGAGAGAGGGGGATATAAAAAGCTGTCATCTCATTCTCTCACAAGGGACCTCAGGTGCGATTCTCACCGATTATATGGAAACTTTCCCATAATATCGCACATACTTACCACCCTTTTGATTATCAGAATGATCGATGCAATACTCAATCGTTTTCTAGAAAATCACATTTGCATTTCCTATTTTCTAAGCTTACTACCTCTATATATGAAGCGAATGACGAATTTTTGTAAAGAAGTTGCCGTAGCCCATGCGGTAGCGTGCGGTAGGGTATTAGAAATAATTATAATTATCGCTGTATTTTGAACAAACTCTCGCATGGATTTTAAAATTCGTCGCATTTTTGCCGAAAAAAAATTCGTTAAACCCCATAAATAATAATGTTATACATATTAAAGTCGTAGGTGCCAAAATTTCACCGGTCCCTCCCCTTAAAAATAACTGCAAAAATTACCTCTTCCGCCTGTTGTTGCCCCATATTAATTCTGTTGTTAACTGAACCAGTAATAACCGATAACTACGAAATACAATATTCACTGAATTCATAAATGCGAATTGTAAACAGCTATTGTAATTTAATGCGAAAACATGTCAACAAATATTGCAAACATAACAAATATTAACTAGGCCACTCAATTATTAATTAACACCCAGAGATACACATACACGTGCACGCACGCGAACGCGCACACCCACACGCACACGCACGCACGAATACGCCCGCACACAATTTAACCGTGTCTTTGTGTGTCTTAGAAACGGAAATTACTAGGGATAAAGATGAAGTACTATATACGTACAAATTTTCGAAAAATCATATATATGGATCTAATGCACGTTTTGTAATGAATCAAAAACGAATTTTTACAGAATTTTTTGCAATTTATGAAAAAAATCCCTATATTGTACAATTGTATAAAGATCACGTATTCTCATTAAATATTTTTATATTAGGCTCAAATACGTCCAAATATTATGATATAATGAAATTACGAAAAAAAAATGAAAAATTGCCTTGAACACATAATTTAAAGGAAAGCATGTAAAATAGCAAAAAATTAAAAAATTTAAATTTTTCGGTCCAAACAACATTTTTTTAGATTCTTTGGGTCATTCTGTATAAGAAATGTCCTTGTGAATTTTTCGTAAAATGCGTATTTTCGGAGATAAAAATTGCCAAACTATTAAAAATGACATTTTTTTGGAAATTTGGCAATTTTTATCTCCGAAAATACGCATTTCAGGAAAAATTCAAAAGAGAATTCATGTAGAGAATGCCCCAAAGAATCTAAAAAAATTTTGTTTAGACTGAAAAATTTAAATTTATTAATTTTTTGTAAAAATTGACACTATTTAGCGATTTTTCACGAGCTCCAGTAATTAAAAAAACAATTTTTTACATGGATTTTATAGATGCATACTCTGGGAAAAAATTCCAATAAAAAAAAAATTATTTTAAAAAAATTGTCGAAACTAGAAAAAAATTGATAAAAAACACCAAAAAATAGGGCTTTTGCAGCCATTGCGTGAATGTAGGATATTTAAACAAATTTTATTTTATACTTTTCACGGCGATCTGGACCACTCAAACTATCGAAAAACCACCGCCATAACGAAGTTGCAAAGCTCACTCCACCCTAATATATATATATATTTGTATTAATTTACACAATAATTGCTTCTTAAAAATGTGTGCTAATGAAAAATGTTCGAATTCATAATTAAATGGACTTAATTGCGCACACATGTAAATAAACTGAATTAATTTACGGACAAGTAAATTTATATACTTTAGTTACCATTACTTTTTGACACATTTAATTATGTTGTTATGAATTGAGCGATATATTACCAATGGCTCATATTTCAAAAAAAAATGTTATTATATTATTGAATGACTAGACTGTGATAATACCATTAAAATTTGGCAGCCCAATTTTCAACGACATTTTATTTAATGCTTTGATCGTTACCGTGTGTAATTTCTTGAGTTCCATTTATTCGCAATAGATAACAAAGTGACCAATAGCAATCCAGTTAAATTATTTTAACTATAAAAATTGGCATTAACTGGCTGCTGAGTCGCCGACATCATGTCATTTATTATACCACAAATACATTTTTACTTCAATGGAATGAATTAATAATAGCAATAGAATGACTAATAACATGCCATTAATTGGTTGGCATTGGCTGAATCACCGCCATCGTCATATGAATTGGCTGACAAATCGCCACCAAAACTATATTTTTTTAAAAATATCATTTCAATAGAAATCTTCAATATATAATTGGTTTTAGTATCGCCACCATGCAATTCATTTTAACTAAAAATTCAATACTTCCTCCAAACCTGTGATGTATGCTCCTGGTGATATTATCACATAAAAAAAGAATGTGGCATGTCGATACCTATGCGATGATATGGGAAATCGACAAATTTATTTTTGAAACATTTGCGATATTTTGAATTATCATATTTTACTTCCATGTTTATGATCGGATAGCTCGCCTTCGGCTCGGGCCATAACACGCACATTGGTAGAAAACAATTTTACACCCTTGTATATTTTTTTTGTAAAAAAACAATTTTACTGTAACAAAAACAATGTTAATTTTGAGGTGCTCGGACAGACGCATGTGTTCATTTCACGTAAACAAGGAGCACATATTAAACTTCGAAAATCGACAATCTAACAACGAATATAGTGTAATGTCTATATTCGTTGACTATAAGAAACGCCAAACGCTGTATATGGATGGAATTGTTCAATAAGACTCTCGATAATCTGGAATACTCCATGGTCACGTGCTTCGTAGATTATTGTCATAAGAATTCATAATGTAAACATTCTTTAATTATATCTATCAATTTGAAAATATTCACATCCATTATAATAGAGAAACACCGAATAGGTCACACTCCGAGCGAGCGTTAGCGAGCGAGGACATACAGCTAGTATGTATTAATTTGAAACCCATCTCCATACTGGGAGCCAAAACAACGTCAAAAGTCACGATCCCACCTAGCGGTTATGAAAATAAGTGCAAATCGTTGCAGTACATAAACAAATGAAACGTCCCTGTCGCGACTCGCCTCGCGTCATGGCTAGACCTCGCGTGCTCTGGACTTGAAACTTTGACTTCATTGCGCGAATGGAAGATATTCACCAATTTCTATTTCTTTTTGCATTTTGTTTGTCATTACTTCTCCTCCTAGCTGTCTCAGGACCTTGTCATTGGTGGGCGAGCTTGTGAGCCGCCGCTCGCCTCTCGATAAATCTACCAGTGGAGACCACTGTTGTCGGCCTCCAGTCCACTATCGGGCTCCGCAAAGAAAGAGAGCGTCTAGAGGCCGCCATTGGTGGCCCGGGTACTAACAACAACACCGGGACCAAAGAAACTCCGAAGAGGGGGAAGCATCCACAGGAGACTCCCCCGTCGGGGCAGAAACCTTCCAAAAAAAGTAGGGGGGAGGAGCGAACCAAGTGGTCTTAGACAGGGCCATGGGTTCGGGTCTCACTGCCCTTACTCTCGTCGTGGTGAATGAGGAGTACCCCGATGCCGAGCTGACAAAGGAGCATCTCGATTCCTTCTGCCGGGTCTTCTCGAGGCGTGCTGAAGAGCTGCCAGAGGAGCAATGGCCGAAGATCGAGGCTTCCTTTTGCAAGGCCGGGGCCATCACGTTCATCCCGGCGAACCAGGCAACCAGGGACCGCCTAATAGCTGAACTTACGGACGAGGGGGGCCCCTGGAAGGGTCCAAAGATCAGGACCGGGGGGTTGAACTCCTCCAAAAGATGCTGAAGGCTACAGCCTGGATCCCAGATGAACCAGAGGATCCGGCGGTAATATTTCGGCGTCTGGGTGGGCACAACCCCTCGTTGAGGACGTCGTGCTGGAGGGTTATTGAAGAGGCGCGACGTTTCACAATGGCATCCGGGCAACTTCAGTTTAACCAGATTAACTTGCACCACAGCAAGGGCGCCTCTGCTTGCTTACAGAGGAGCATGGCTGTGGCGCACACAGGCATAGCGCTAATCCAAGAACCTTGGATTGTCAAAAATGCCATTAGGGGGCTGGGGGCTTCCCACTGTTTTAGCAAAACAGGGGCGGTCAAACCAGGGCCTGTATTCTCACAAAGAGAATTAACGCAGTTCCACTGATGGATCTGAGTAACGAAGACTTAATGGTGATAACGATCAACACAAATGAGTTGGGAAAAATAGCAGTGGCCTCAGCTTACTTCCCATATGATGGGCCTGATAATCCCCCAAGGGAGGTAAGGAAACTGGTGGATCATTGCATGCAGTAGGAGCTCCCCCTACTGATAGGCTGTGATGCTAATTCACGTCACCAGATATGGGGCAGTACCAACATTAACGAAAGAGGACAGGCGCTGCTGGAATATCTGGTCACCACCGACTTGGATATCCGCACCACCGGCAGCACCCCAACCTTTCGCAACGCTATCAGAGCTGAAGTCCTGGACCTCACACTCTGTAGCAGTAGCCTCCTTTATAAGATTAAAGATTGGAGGGTTAAAGATTATCCGTCACTGTCGGATCACATGACCATTGCATTTCGTCTGGCGGCTGATGTAGGCGCCAATATGAAATTTATTAGAAACCCCAGATGTACAAACTGGGAGGGTTTCAAAAGAGACCTATGTGTAGCCCGCGAGGCTGTGCCAAAGGCTAAGATCAAGAATCCTCTGGCACTAGAGAAAGCAGCCAAGGCATTCAGCGCAGGCATGAAATATGCCTTCGAGCGAAACTGCCAGAAAATCCCTGTCAGGGACACTTGAGTGTAGTTATTTAAGGTGTCTTGCCTCCCTTTCGGGTTTAAGGCACCCCCCCCCCCCCATGGGGGAATGGGGTCAAATTTTAGTGATGCGCCAGCACCGCTGGTTGTGCACACTTAAAAAAGATATACAACAAGTCAGCTACCACATTTATTAGCAACAAGCTGCCT
The DNA here is from genome assembly GCA_030407085.1 of Trichopria drosophilae. Classification (NCBI taxonomy): domain Eukaryota; kingdom Metazoa; phylum Arthropoda; class Insecta; order Hymenoptera; family Diapriidae; genus Trichopria; species Trichopria drosophilae. The sequence continues at coordinate 57,548,871 of CM059582.1, read as the reverse complement.
GCCTTGATGCTTCTGTTGGTTCAGAGAACCTTTCTAACGTTGCCACGGCCCGCTAGAGGCCAACCCTTTCTGCGGTTACTGCCTGCACGGACACGGCACGCCGTAGCGCTCCCCCGTGTGGAACCCGCCGGCAGGGGCTTGACACCGCACCCTAGCTCCCCAGTACGGTGGGTCTCTCGAGTCGTTTCACGATCAGGCATTCGTCGGCACAGACCAGCCGAACGATCGGGTCCGTGAGGTCGTCAATTCTCAAAACTTGCTAAGAGAAGCGGATCTTTCAAAAGCATTGCTCCTCTTCGAGCTCGGGCACTTCGACCCCTCACTCTTCCACAATTAAATTGTGGACGGAGATAACCCGCTCCGCTCTCTTCCACAAGTCCCCTGCGGGGCCCTGTCAGGGACAGGAGGCTGACCTGGTGGAATCGCAGCCTGGAGGCTAAAAAGGTTAACACAAAAAAGCTTTTCAGGTTAGCCAGGAAGAGGAATTATCCCCAAGCCTGGGACAGCTATACTATAGCAAGAGATGACTTCAGAGATGCAGTCAGGAAAGCCAAGAAGGACAGCTGGGAATCGTTTTGCTCGGAGGTCGAGAAGACCTCCGGCAGCCAGGCTTGGAAATGTTCTGGCGAAGGACCCGGCTGCAATCATGGGAGTACAAAAACTGCTAGATGGCACCAGTACGACGACAGAAGCGGAGATACTGGAATGCCTGATCCGAGCCCACTTCCCGGACTTTTATAGAAAGACTCGTGGATAGATACATGAGGGAGACGGTTCTAGCACGATGCCCACTGCACGGGAGCCAACATGCCTACAGAACGGGTCTCTCCACTGAGACGGCACTGCATCAGGCTGTCTCACTGATTGAGACCCAGCTGGACATTGAGGGGCCTTCAATCACACTGCGCGAGGAGTGATAAGGAGAGCCCTCAGGCCGCACGATACACCGGAACCAATCACGGACTGGGTGGACCACATGCTGGCGAATCGTAGTCTGCGAGCGGAGAAGGGTGATACGAAAATCCGGGGCTATGTTGACTCCGGATGTCCACAAGGAGGGGTTCTTTCGCCACTACTATGGAATGTGGTGATGAATGAACTCCTGGTTGGTATCATGGAGCTTGGACTACACGTCACGGGATATGCGGACAAGGCTCTAATAATTGCCAGGGGGCCGTTCTTGAGTCCGCTGACAAGTTTAATGCAGCGTGCACTTACATTTGTGGAGCACTGGTGTCAGGAAACGGGGCTCTCTATTAACCCTAGGAAAATAGAGGTGCTGGTGTTCACCAGAAACTACAAATGGGACCGTGTCTGTCTGCTCACTCTATCTGGACACAGACTAGAGTACGCGGAAACAGCCAAATACCTCGGGGTGACTCTAGACAGCAAGCTTAGCTAAATGACAGATGTGCCGGAATCACAGCTTCCCTATGGCTGATGAGACGAACCATAGGCAGCAGCTGGGGCCTCAAGCCGGCTACTATGTTATGGATATACGAGGCTATACTCAAGCCAAGGTTAACCTATGCTTCACTGGCCTGGTGGAATAGGTCCAGTACATCTGTCAAGGACCTAGAGAAAGTGAGAGGGCGCATACTCAGGAATATCACGGGCGCTGCGAGGTCAACCCCCACGGTGGCACTAGGTGTTCTCCTGGATATAGAGCCCTTTCACATAACTTTGAAAGCCGAAGCCGTAAAGGCCTGGTGCAGGATCAAAGCAAAGGGTCGGTACAGGAGCTCTGTCAAAAGAACGGGACCACTGGATGCCTATTTTCGTGGTAGCGTCTTAGACGAGATCGCACTTCACCCCGCTATCTTTTTGACAAAAAATACAAAATCAGTCTCCCGACCAGAGAAGACTGGAAAAGTAACCATGCGACACTACTCAATGGCAACAACTGGTTCACAGATGGGTCAGTTGGGGCGCGGGAGAGTGGAGCAGGGGTATACAGAGGAAGAGATGGAAAAGGGTCCACATACCCCTTGGGAGCCTACACCACTGTTTTGCAAGCAGAATTAATGGCTATCATTCAGTGTTCCTATAGAGCGCTAAATGAGGATAACGGTAATAATACCACCATTTTTTCTGATAGCAGGGGAGCCTAAAAGGCCCTCAACAACTTTAGCACAAGGTCAGGACTAGTCGGGGACTGCGACCAGTCCATGAATAGACTAGCTGCGAAAACCCGCGTCACGCTGCGCTGGATCCCAAGACACTGTAGTTTCAAGGGAAACGTGATTGCAGATAAGCTAGACAAACTGGCAGCAAAAAAGAATTTCATTGGCCCCGCACCCGTGGTGGGCGTGTGCAAAAACCTCCCTCGGGAAGCATTCCGGACGAGGGTTGCACTCGAACATCAAAGGATATGGGGTTCCACACCGGGATGCATGCAAGCCAAACTTGTTATTGGCGACAGCTGGCCCTGCAGATGGAAATCGGTATTCCTGAATGCCAAAAGATCGGCGGCCAAAGATCTGGTGGCAATGATCACTGGGCACGGGGATCTCCGGGGACATCTTCACAAAATAGGACTGTTAGACTCGACGGCCTGTAGGTACTGTGGAGAGGCGGTAGAAACCGCCAAACACATTCTTTGTGAATGCCATGCCACCACTCGACATAGAGTGGAAGGGATGGGAAAACCTGCACTGACAAGGCAGGATATCACCTCCATGGAGGCTGCGACCATGGCCGCGGTCTGGATGGCTATGCGCCGTGCCACATAGAAGGAGGTCATAGGAGGAGTGCAAAGGGACTACCCAAGCACCCAGGTTTTCGGTATGTGTGACCAAACCAACTCATTTTTTTTTAAATTTAATTATTATTGTCTTTACTTATAGCAAGTTTTCCGCCCTATTACGTTTGTAAATTCGGAAAAAATGGTTTTGCGTTCCACTCTAAATTCTTTGTTGCCACTCTTCGATGATCCTCCTGGACCATCTACTGTGCCTCCGCTCCTGGTCGGCATGTTCTGGGTTATGCCCCTGCCTTCTTGGTGTTTTGCGGCTCTCTCGGTTGCTAAAAGTTCTATGGGAGAAGTCCCGCGACTACCGATAGAGCGGTATCCAATATGGTCGGGTAGGCGCGCGCCACTCTGAGGGTGGCTGTCCTGTAGGCCCGCCGACAAGAGGCTCCGTAGCTCTTATGAGTATTCATGACATTAGTCCAGATCCGTGCCCCGTAGAGGATAACGGAGCTTACTACCGATGAGAGGAGGGACCGCGGCGGTTGCTTCGCCCCCCCCCCCCCATATTGGGCCTGATGCTGGAGAGCGTTCGGGTCACTTTCGAAGCCTTTGCGCTTGCACTCGTTAGGTGTTGTTTGAATGACAGCCGCGCATCGAGAGTGACCCCAAGATATTTAATAGCGTCCACCGTCCTACTCTGCCTATCTTCCACCGTGAAGATGGCGTAAGACCTTTTCTTCGCTCGAGAGATGAGCACCGACTGTCTTCTTTACCGCTAGATTTACACCATGTTTGCTCAACCACCTAGCTACTACCTCGATAGCTTCGTCTTCGCTAAATTGCACCTCGTCGATGGTCTTCGCGACGACGATTAGTGCAAGGTCGTCTGCGAAAACTATCATGGACAACTCGTCTGGAAATGGTTGCCTAAGCAGTCCGTCATATAAGACGTTCCAGAGCAAGGGTACCAGAACCGAGCCCTGTAGCAAGCCTCCCGTGATGTTGTGTGAGTCCCTGCCCTCATCGGTGTTATAATACAGGGTCCGTTCTGTTAGGTAGCTTGAGATGGCTTCACTTAGGTAGAGCATCACCTTCAGATCTTCGAGTGCCTGCATGATGCAACCCCATCCGGCCGTGTTAAAAGCGTTCCGAATATCCAGAGCAATGATGGCACACATGCACCTGGTGTTTCGGCTATCACTGATGGCATTCGTGGCTATTGCCTTTGTTACGCTCGATATTGTTACGATATTAATAATATTTTTCAACCCAATACAATTTTTCAGACATAGTTAATCAATAAATTATTTATTTTGAATACGTGTGAATTAAAAATTTAGTGAACTTAGAAAACTAAAAATTTATATATTGTTGTAGGACTTCTATGTGCTGTAGAAAATCGTGGTAAACAACCTAACCCAAACAAAATATCTAATGAAGTATGGAATTTAGTAAGAGAACACTGGTCTACAATTCCACACAAGCAGTCCCATTATTGTGGACAAAAAACTGACCGGAAGTATTTCGAAAATTCTAACCTCTCTGTTAAAACACTTCACGCAATGTTTTTAGAGTTTTATGTAGAAACGATGGGAGAAAATCTCAAGTTAAGTTATAAAATTTATCACAAATATTTTCGTGAAAACAGCAACTATTCCATTCGTCAACGTAAAACTGATGTATGTGATTTTTGCAGCGAATGTAAGATTGTAATGATGAGAAACTGAATGAAAATTGTAATGATTCCTGTAAAGAATTGCTTAAAGACCATGAAAATAAGTACCAGCAACATAAGAACATTCGAAATGAATTTGTTAAAGTTGTGTCGAAGAATCGTAATGAAAAGACTTTAATTCTTGAATTTGATTACGCCCAAAATCTCCCTCTTCCAAAGTTGAATGTTAATTCCCAATATTACAAGAGGCAGTTGAATCTTTTCGTTTTCAACATCCACTGCTTTAATGATGATCAGAGTAAATTTCTTTAACGTGGAATGCCTATGACCCGCAAGCCGAGGTCCACCCTGTATATATATTAGGGTGGGGTGAATCGGAAAAGTTTTTTTATAACACTTATTTTTTGGTAGTTTTTGATGCGCTACGAACGAAAATGACCATAAAAAAATTCTAAAAAAATGTTTGACATTTGCCCCGTCGTCCCAAAGATGCCGTTTTTGGGGTGTTTTTTTTCGATTGTCTGTAACTCCGTCATTTTTTTAATTTTTTTTTTTTATTGAAAAGGTGCCCACATTATCTATCTATTAAATCCATATAATAGAAATTTTTATTTTTTTTTGATTATGCCTCTAAAAAATCGATATCTATGTCGATTTTTCAAAAAATTGAATATTTCGATATTTTTTCATTTATAACAAGTCAAATATCGGCAAAATCGAAGTGTGGCTACGATTTTTCGACGTATTTTGACCTCCTTAACATGAAAATGATCGTAAAATTTAGCTAAATGTCTTCTCTTAGTCGTTATTTTTTAAAAAGTTCTAAAAATGTAACCTGATTCTATTAAAAGCTATTTTAAAGGCTTACTACGGCCAAAAATTGTCAGAGTTTTAATTTTTTATTCGAAAGTACAACATTTCAAGAATATACTGTAAAAATCTCGCGTCAATCCGAGCAAAATTAACACAGACATGATTTTTTGAACTGTCCGACTGGGAGACCTAACGCGTAAGAGCTGAGCAACAAAATGACATTACCAAGAAAGAAGAGAGAATACGAAGAAGGCAGGAGCAAAAAGATGCATTAAAATCCCTGGATTATAACAATGGCGTCGAATCTATTCCAAGAAACCAAAGTGTGTCATTATAAATTGTAAATAAACAAATTGTTCACAACGACAGAAAGGCCGTACATATTTGGATTTTCGAACAAATATCTACATCTCCATTATCGATGAAATGTAATTTTCAACGTTCGTTTCTTATAAATACCATCCAATACGGATCTTCTGAACTTTAAATTCAACGCCATCCATAGACAATCCCAACTTAGGGTGAATCCACATGGAGCGGAAATTTCCGCGCGGAATCGTCTTTTAGCCAATAGTATCTAAGTTCTAGATCTCCTATGTCATTCTAAGTGAAATACTATTGGCTAAAAGACGATTCCGCGTGGAAATTTCCGCTCCATGTGGATTCACCCTTACGTCACCAATAAATCACTAAGGTACAGAACTAGCTAGTTCGGGCCGTGGTCTGTAGTGTTTTGCTTCGGTATCACCATCGCCCATCCCTGGAATATCATATTCGGACGGCTGCACCGTCCCAGTGTAGTGCATGTTTTCTCCAATCTCTGACCCGGGCCACGGGTACCCGAGATTAGCGAAGAGTGCACTACACCGGGACGGTGCAGCCCGTCCGAATATGCTATAAGAAGATTTTTTTATACATTTCTAAATATCTCAATATTTCTTTATTAGTAATTTACTTAACCAGTAAAGATGACCACTACTCTAATGAAAAATATCGAAATATTCAATTTTTTGAAAAATCGGACAAAAAACAGACAATCGAAAAAAAACACCCCAAAAACGGCATCTTTGGGACGTCGGGGCGAAATTTTTTTAGAATTTTTTTATGGTCATTTTCGTTCTTAGTGCCTCAAAAATTATCAAAAAATAAGTGTTACAAAAAAACTTTTCCGATTCACCCCACCCTAATATATATATATATATGTAACAAACATTTTTGACTACCTGCTTGTCATTAAAAAGCGCACTTTATCCGCATATCGTACAAAAAGACATTTTTATAGTTAGAATCAAAGAGCGTAGAGCTTTTGCGTAACATCAAAAGTATTAAGAGTTAAAATATACTCAACTGTCTTCTTGGAAAATTAGTACAACCCTTGATTGAATGTTTATAAGAACAAATAATTAAAACTAATAATTAACATTAAAAAGAACAATTAAAAAAGTTCACATAAATTATCATATATATGCTGGCCAGCAGGGATGTCCAAACTAACGGATACAAACCGAAAACAACTATAGCACCACGCCATGGAGCGTGTGCCTTAAAGTGGCACAGACAAGCGAGGCACAGCGAAAATACAAGGAGGACCGATTAACTGGCTGTGTGTTTTCACCATCTTTCTCCATCTGGATGGATGACGGATCGATCATTTCTATTAAGGTCCACGCTTTCCACTTCCGGAATAGAAATAAGGGGTTCCGTTAAAAAAAACGACTTGACCTTCAAATGATCTTGAAGGTTGAGGTCAAGGTCAATGTCAACGTCACATGCGGGCATGAAGTTGTCCTCTGTTTCCATTTCCATAGCAAAAAATGAGTGCTTCCCTTAAAAAAATCGACTTGATATTGAAATGACCTTCAAGGTAGCGGCGAAGGTCAAGGTCAAGGTCACATTATGGCGTAAAATCTTCCGCTCTTTCCATTTCCGGGTTAAAAAATAAAGGGTTCCATTTGAAAAAATTGACTTGATATTGAAATGACCTTGAAGGCCATCGTCACGGTCAATGTCAAGGTCACCATAAGTTAGCTCTGTCTGTACCCTTCAACTTTTGTTTAAACAAATTTCCTCCAAAATGCTTACCATCCGAGATATTATAATCCGTTATTTAAAATGGGACACCCTGTTTATATATATATATACTGTTCAAGATTTTTCTATAAATTATATTTACGTATGTATGTCTGTATGTGTGTGTTTTTTTTCTCCCGACGCGACGATGGAAAGCTCTACTAGCCTTCTCTGCCGGCCGGTGTCAGCAGAAGTGCGGAGCTCTCATTCGCTAAAACCAACGTCGTATAAGACCGTTTTGTCCTTCCCCGGGAACCGCCTTAAGGCATTACTTCGAGGAACGCAGCCTAAGCCCCGAGAGGCTCTTCGCCGATATCATGACACATGACGGATAGGTCATGGTATTTCTATCCGTCCCTCCTCGTTTTTGGGGCTAGCACTCAGCTTCCCCACGATGGACGTGGCGAGTTGGACCACTACGTCCCATCCTTCCTGTGAGAGGAGCAGAACCCTGCCTAATCGCTCGGGTGTTATTGGGTCTTCTCCAAATTTCTGCAGCGGTTTCCGCTCCTCTGAGAACCGCGGACAGTGGAAGATGGCGTGTTCCACGTCCTCGTCTACGTCAGGGCACACCGTGCACTCCGCGTTTTCGTAAACGCGGATTCGATGGAGGTAGCTGCGGAAGCAGCTGTGCCCAGTAAGTGCCTGGGTCAGAGGGAATGTGACGAATCCGTGGTCTCTGCATGTCCACTTCGCCACATTCGGGATGAAACGGTCGGTCCAGCGCCATTCGGCTGCTTAGTCCCATCGTTGCTGCCACTCGGCAAGTCGTTTTTTGGACCCCAAGTAGTTCATAAAAATATTTAATTGAATATTTTATTCGATATATATCAATTCGAGTCGAGTTGCATTGTCAGAATGGACGAGTTGTAAGGATATTTGAATGTATCTATTCGAATGTTTTAAGAAAAAAGAAGAATGCGAGAAGAAGCTTTGACAGCTAGTGAGTCTGTTTTGTAATAAAGAAGCGAATACACCTAAGTTATAAAGAATCAGTTTATTGACGTAGTTATTAATTACAACTTGCCTTGGCCTCCCGAGACATTTGCCAATCCTTGTCCTATACTGCAAATATTTTCAAATATTTCTGAAATTCGCTGATTCTGGAAAAAGTATATTGAAGATAATATATTCCTTTAACGTATGCAATTCTATTCGTAGAAAATACCAGGAAATAACTCAAACTTTGTTACCAATTAAACAAAAAATGTTATGCAATTCTGTGCGCAAAGTGTGTGTTGTGTGTGTATGTGTGTCTGTGTGTGTGTGTGTGTGTGTGTGCGTGTGTGCGTGCGTGCGTGCGTGCGTGAGTGAGTGAGTGAGTGTGTGTGAGTGTGTGTGAGTGTGCGTGCGTGCGTGTGCGTGTGTGTGCGTGTGCGTGTGTCTGCGTGTGTGCGTGTGCGTGTGCGTGTGCGTGTGCGTGTGCGTGTGCGTGTCTACACAATCCATTAGGATGAACTATTTTGTCTTCCTAATTGATCCTAATTTTTATATTTCCATTTTCCAATATTTGTAGGACTTCAAAAAGACCTTCCTATTCGTCATCGAATTTATTTATTTTGTGTTTTTTTGTTAAAATACTGTGATTTTCAGTGTTAATGGATTTATCTTTTTATCGTAATAGTATTTAGATTTCAGTTTGGCGGTTTTTAGATTTTGTTCAGCATATTCTTGAACATCATAAAGTTTTGAGGCCAGATCGTGTACGTAATCAGTGTAAGTTCGTTGAGTGTTATCGTCTTTTGGTTTGGCTGATGGTAATTTTGCTATTCTTCCGAACATTAATTCAAATGGGGTGTATTTTGTACCTTCGTGAACGCTGGTATTGTATGAAAATGTAGCTAACTCTAACCATTTATCCCAGTCTGCGTGTTTTTCTGAGAATTGTTTTATGTACTCTTTTATTACATGATGCGATCTTTCTAGAGATCCATTTAATTGGGGATGGAATGCCGTTATTTTCATTTGTTTAATGTTGAATAATTTTGCCATTTTTTTGATTATTTTGCTTAAAAAGTTTTTACCCTGGTCTGTTAATATTGTGTTCGGCGTTCCAAAAACACATGTTAAACTTTTTATTAAAGCTTCTGCCATATCTGAAGTGATTGCTTTTTTTAGAGGAATTGCTATAAAATATTTTGTTAGGTTATCTTGTATTGTGAGTATATTTTCCTAGCCTCCTTCTGTTTCGTTATGTGGAATTACAATGTCCATTGCTATTTTTTCTATCGCTTGTTCGGGTGTGTCTGATATAATCATTGGTTGTTTCGTTATAATCCCAATTAGTTTTTTTAATTGTCAGGATTTGCAAGTTTGTATGAATTTTTCGATGTCGGATTTCATATTTTCCCAGTAATAAGTTTGTTTAATTCTTTTTAATGTTTTGTTTATTCCTTTATGTCCGCCTATTGGTGTTGAGTGTAATTCTCTCATTATCTCATCTCTATCTATGTTATTTACATATTTTATTTTCTCATTGCAGATTATTATTTGTGTATTTGTATTTTTCAACTGTTGTTGTATAATTCCTAATACACTAAACCATTCTACACCTGCTATATTGTCTGATTTTGAAATACTAAGGGTTTGCAAATCTAGTTTGTTTGTTTGTTTCTTTTTTTAGTGTCTTGATAAGGGTTTTTATATTCTTTTGTACCGTTAATTGACTTTCTCCTGCAGTTGCAATTACTGGAAGTGCTTTGTGATATTTGTTGTTTTTCTTGGTGATTGCGACCTTGTTTAGTTTTATGTTATCCAATTTTTGGTAACTCGTTTTTTTGTTTTGAGTTCTATTGAACCTTTATCGCAAGGTAATCCTGTTGAGGTTATAAAGTATGCTATATTGTCCTTTTGCGTGTATAAGTGATTTTTTATTTCTATTATATTTTTGTAATATTTACTTTTTCCGGTGTGGTTTTCTTCATCATCATCAGAGTCTCCATCGCTATCTTCAAAAGCTTGTTTTATGTAATTCATTGTTACTTCGTCTTCGTCTGATTTAGAATATGTTTCATTTTCGTAATTTTTGTCTTTATTTGTCCTATTGTTGGTTTGTGAGTTTTGTACAGTTTTAGTAGGTTGGTATTTTATTTTTTTCAAATTCCTTCCTTTTTCTTTGGTCTTTAATGTTTACTTGTAATCTTTGTGGTTGTCGCGTATTGCGAGTACTCCTCCGTAATGCTAATATTTCGTTTTTGTGCGTTTGGTAAGTTTGTTTCGTGTTTTCTGGTAGTGGAGAATCATAGCTGATAGTTCTTTCGTTTTTATTTTTGTAGTTTTGATTTTGGCATTCGTCGTATATGTGGTTAAGTTTATTGCAATTGCTACAAAATGAAATGTTAGCAGGTAAGGTATATCGAGGGCCATTATAGTTTACTTTAATAGATGAGACTTTGGGTGGTTTGATATTGTATATTGGGTTGTTTAAAACTACTTGTTTGTAATTATTTCGTTCGTTTAATATTTGTTTACTTTTTACAAATTTTATAGAGCTTAGTTGTTGTGTTTCTTGTTGCGTGTCTTTGTAAAAATAATGCCATTTGTCGCCATTTCCTATATATCCTAAACCTTTTCTATCTGTTTATGTTTTTAGTTTAATTCCTTGATTGTATTTTCCAATTTCTGCTCTCTTCCATCCCACTTTATCCATAATTCTTGATATGATATTACTCGTATGTTGTTTTCGTTTCTGATCTTCAATTTTTAGTATTTCTATTGGATTTCTGGATAGTGCATCTGCCTTGACATTTGATTTTCTTGCTTTATGTATTATATTAAATTCTCATTCCAATAAATTGTACATCCATTTGGCAACTCTAGAATTTGGATCCCTTTTTGTTCTAAATGATGTAAGGGGTTTGTGATCTGTAACTACACTAGTACTTTCCATATGAGTCAAAATTCCTGAAGTGACCCCCTCAATTTTCATGAAGTTACAAATGTTGAAGTTAATCGTCGTATTTTAATGTTCTGGTACCCGGAAACATGTCTACAAAAGATTTTGCAAATATTTAATTTATTGCAATAGTTATTGTTAATTAAAATTTTAAGCAACTTTTTATTTAAATATCTATAAGTCCTAAAGTTTTTAATTAAATTTAATGAAATTTTCTGAGTCAGGCCATAAATGAATGTTCTTAAACTTGAATTGATAAAACTAGAAAAAAAATGTATTTGTTCCGTATTTTAACGCGGGATCTATTTGATCGATGTAAGATCCTTATCATGCCCTGGGCGCTGGGTATATTAGGTATGGCGCTGTTCTTCTCGAGAACCTTTGCGTTGCGCCAATTGCCAAATTTGAGTCCGCGATTACGTATCGAACGACTTTTGAGTGTTGTGATTTCCGCGCAAGTCGAAATCGGCAAGTGGGGTACCGAGGAAGGAAGCTCACGGCGGGTGTCTCGGCGTCGCTAGCTTTTTCAAATCGACCGTCGATCTTACGGGACGTATTAGATTTTGATTTTCTTTGGTTTTCTCGACATCTTTGTCGGCTCAGCCACGCGGTCTCGAGTTTTGGCAAGAACGACGCATGCTCGTTCTGCACGTTCACTGCAAGCCGCGATCTTCGCTTCCTTCGTCGATTATATTCTAATCGGTCAATTATATGCAAGATTGGTGAAAAGTGTCGTGGATACGTTTATCATCGTCGCGTTCTCTACCCACGCTTTCGAGTCGCGGCAGCCATTTTTGACGCGGTCACGTCCATGCAAAGCAATTGTGCATTTTGGACCACTTTCAAGTTATTGGACACTGTATTTGTGCGTGGTGAATGCAATTGAACTACAATAAGAACTGTGGAGTATTAATAGTGTGCAATTTTGGATTATTTTGTGAATGACCGACACCTTTGTGAATGACCGACACCTATGTGAAAAACGTGTAAAGTACGTACCATATTCGACGCGCCAATTTTTTCTGGTGCCTTTTCTATTAATTGGAATTATTAATAATAAATTCCATTCACATAATTTCACTTGCATTTCGTCGAGTGCATTCCAGCACCGCCGTTGAGAATAGGACAATTCTTGACATAAATTTGGTCGTTCGAGCCGGATTAAGTGAAAGTGAATAGTGTACATCAAGTGAAAAGCACGTCAAATCATTTGCTTGGCTTATTTTTTATCATTTTGAACTTTTAACATTGCTAATTTCTTTTTGTGCGCTCTGCGCCATCTATTGGCGAAATTTAGAGTCACTTCCTAAGATGGAGTCAATTCTCGGACAGCAAGCACTTGTGATCCAGTCTCTTCTGCGTACCATTCCAAATTTCAAGAAAATTGGGAAAAATAATTTGACGGTAGCAAAAATAACAAATAGAATTGGGTCACTTAAAGAACTTTGGATTAAATGTCAAGAGCTGCACTACCAACTTATGGAAGTGGCTACAGACGACCAGAAAAAAGAGGTGGAATATTTTTTTTTCCGGACAAGTTCTTCGAAGCAGAGGATTGTTTCAACGCAGCCTCCGACTTCATGATGGATGCTTTGTCTTCAATTCAGCCGGCTACTTCAAGCGCCCCCATGCACGACACCAGCTTCAGTTTTCGGGATGCATCGCACGCAAGTAATGTACGTGATTTACCGCTAATAGAACTGCCAAAATTCGCGGGTAATTATATTGAATGGGAGAGTTTCCGCGATAGATTCACTTCATTGATAATCGATCGCGAGGGATTAACGAATTCTCGTCGTATGCATTATTTGTTCTCGTGTTTATCCGGTACAGCAGCTGCATGCATTTCGTCTTTGCAAATTTATGATGCGAATTTTAAAATTGCGTGGGACGCGTTGAAATCGCGGTTTGAAAATTAGCGTCGACTTATTCAAGTGCATCTTGATCATTTTTACAATATTTCTAAATTGAAAACCGGAAGTGTGCTAGAACTAACTGCTATTCGCGACAAAACTACTATCTTCATTGCATCGTTGCGCAATTTAGAACAGCCGGTTGATTCATGGGATGTGTTGATCGTCCATCGAGTTTTTCAATGTTTGGACGCGAATTCACGACAAGCATGGGAATTGAAATTGGGAGGTGATACGAATTATCCCATTTGGGGGAATTTAAATAAATTTCTTGATTCGCGGATACGGGCGCTAGAGAATATAGATGTCACTCACGGTTCAAAGCATACATTAGAGAAACCCGCTTCTCGATCCACATCTCGACCGATTCAAATGCATCTCGGAGCATCAGTTGCAACGAGCGAACAATGCACTTTATGCAAGGGAAATCATTTTTTAATTTCGTGTTCGGTATTTAAAAATAAATCTCCCTCTCAGCGTTATGCATGTGTAAAACAGGAGAAACGATGCATTAATTGTCTCAGTCGGCATCATTCGTCAAGAGATTGTAATAGTAAATTCACGTGTAGACATTGCCGGAAGAAGCATCATACGATACTTCATTTTATAGAGTCCGTGATGAAAAACGAGACGAGTTCAACCGAATCCACTGCTGATAGTGCCAGCAATAGCAGGACCCCTCTCAATTCGCATACTTCTTCTTCGAAGCTCACTATATTTACGTCAAAGGTGCTCTTGGCAACTGCTTGGGTTCGGGTTAGCTCTTCATCGGGTCGATCACAACGCGTTCGAGCATTGTTGGACCAGGGTTCGGAAGCAACATTTATTTCAGAAGATTTAGCGCAATCATTGCGGCTTCCACGTAAATTAGTACATGTCTCTATTTCTGGTATTGGAGAATCTCGCGCCGGAGTGGCAAAGCATTCTGCTCTCATTAATGTCGGGCCATATGATAGCGATGGTCCCGCTTATTCGACAAACGCGTTAATCCTTAGCTCTCTCACAAACTACAATCGCCCAGCGGTCACTACGATAACAAATTGGACCCATATTCAAGGATTGAAGTTAGCCGATCCGCATTTTTTGCAATCGCTGCCAATTAAAGTGATAATTGGAGCTGATTTTTATGGATCCTTATTACGCGAAGGTATCCGTCATGGTTCATCTGACGAGCCATTGGCCCAAAACACGACTTTGGGTTGGATATTGTCGGGCCCAATTCCCACAAGCACTGTTATGTCGTCTTCGATTCGCGTACATTTTTCGATTCAAACAGAATCACTTGATCGCGAACTTAAACGATTTTGGGAAGTTGAGGAAGTACCTCGTATTTATGAGCTTTCTCCAGAAGATAAACAGTGCGAGGGGCATTTTCGTACTACTCACACTCGTGCAAAGGACGGCTGATATATCGTGCGGCTGCCATTCAAAACGGCACTCCCTATTTCCATTGGGGATACCTATTTTAAACCGCATGCAATGCTCATGCGCTTGAATCGTCAACTAGATTCAAAACCTTCTCTCGCTCTCGAATATTCGAATTTCTTGCGTGAATATGAGCAGCTCGGGCATATGGAGCTAATCCCATGTGAAGAAACTCCAAACCCGCCTCAAGCAGTATACATTCCTCATCAGGCTGTCGTACGTGATGTCAATGGTGTCATGAAAATTAGGGTAGTTTTCAATGCATCTTGCATCTCTTCGAATGGGAGTTCGTTAAACGACCATCTTCTCATAGGCCCTAAACTGCAGGCAGACTTACCTGCAATCATATTGCAGTGGCGCCAGTGGAAATATGTATTTACTGCTGATATTAGCAAAATGTACCGACAGATTTTGGTGGATCGTCAAGATACCGATTTTCAACGTATCTTATGGTGCGATGAGGACAACAATGTTCACCATTATCGGTTACTGACTGTCACCTACGGGACAGCTCCAGCCCCTTTTCTTGCTCTTCGAGTTTTACGGCAATTAGCCGATGATGAAGGTGCTCAGTATCCACTTGCCATTTCTGTTTTGCAGAATAATACTTACGTAGACGATTGTCTTTTGGGAGCTGACGACACAGCTTCAGCCCATCTTAAACGCGATGAGTTAAGCTCCCTCCTTGCTAAAGGTGGATTCACCCTCCACAAGTGGGCAAGCAATGAGCCCAGTTTAATAGAAACTTTCGGCTCATCTGAAAATTCATCGACCGTAAAAGATGTTGAGTCTGATAATAGTTTAAAAATCTTGGGTCTCGTATGGAATCCATTAACAGATAAATTCGTATTTTCTGTTACTTCTTGCTCTACGGTAGCAGCGTCCAAGAGAACAGTGTTATCGGCCATTGCAAAACTTTACGACCCACTTGGTTGGGCAACCCCTGTCACCATAGTGGCTAAGCTATTTATGCAACAATTATGGTTGCAAAAAAGTGACTGGGATGACAAACTTCCTGATAATCTTCAAGAAAACTGGACGAGTTATTACTCTAGTCTACCACTCTTGAACAATGTCAGCATACCACGTTGGACTCAACACGATAGTGAGGTTAAGTCCACGCAAATTCACGGCTTCTCGGATGCCTCTAATGTCGTTTACTTGCGACTTGAACTACATTCTGGTGAAGTAACGACTTCTTTGCTCACGGCAAAATCCAAAGTAGCGCCACTTAAGACCATGACTATTCCACGCCTAGAGTTGTCTGCAGCAGTCTTGTTAGCCAATCTCGTCAAGTTCGTCAGATCGACTTTACAAGTACAAGACGCACCTATTTATTGTTGGACTGATTCCACTATTACGTTGGCATGGATCAGTCAACATTCATCTCGGTGGCGAACATTTGTCGCTAATCGTGTTCAGACGATTCAAAATAATTTGCCCACCGCGATTTGGGGCCATGTACCATCAGCTGAAAATCCGGCAGATTGTTGTTCCCGAGGAATTTCCGTGCAGGAATACGCCACACGTGACTTGTGGTGGAACGGACCTAATTGGCTAAAACAGTCACCAGAGTCATGGCCAGTTATTCCGTCTGCTTCAATCTCTGATGCCGATCTGGAAATTAAAGCAGCGGTTACAGCTTCTCAAGCATGCCAGCACATGGCCTGGGACCTAGCTACGCGATTTTCTGATTGGTCTAAGCTACTTCGTGTGACAGCTTACGTTTTTCGGTTTATTTCCCGATGCCGATCAGCAAGGAAAACTAACACACAATTCTCCAAGTCTGGACCCTCCGCAGCGCTTTGCAGTGATGCTTTGAAACATGCCAAAACATTCTGGATATCATACATTCAGCGCGAGTTATTCGCGGATGATATACCTAACATCCAGAATCATCATAGTGTCTCCAACCGAAGTTCTCTTGCTTCATTGCATCCATTCCTTGACTCTGATGGCTTGCTAAGAGTCGGTGGACGCCTTAGACACTCCGATTTGTCATACGATGCGAAACATCCAATTGTTTTAAAGTCGCATTATTTAGTGACACTATTGATTAAGGATTTGCATCTTCGCTTATTGCAAAGTGGGTTGCAACTCACTCTCTGCTCATTACGTCGCGAGTATTGGTTATTGAGAGCCCGCACGGTTAATCGTGCCGTAATTTACAAATGTGTGCCTTGTACTCGTGGAAGAGCTGAGATACCGACGCAACTCATGGGAGATCTTCCCGAAGCTCGCGTCATACAAACGTGTCGTGCATTTTTGCATTCCGGGGTCGATTACGCGGGTCCCTATCTCATCCGGTCTGCGTCAGGTCGAGGACATAAGAGTCACAAGACATATATCTCATTATTTGTGTGCCTAACAACGCGAGCAGTTCACCTCGAACTCGTTAATGATTATTCGAGCAAGGCTTTCTTGGCTGCATTTAACAGATTTTCGGCTCGACGAGGGTTGCCAGCAGCAATGTATTCAGATAATGGCAAGCAATTCGAGGGTGCTGATCGAGAACTCCGCGAGTCATTTAAATCAGCTATAAACGACCCAAATTTTCAAAACAAAATTGCTACTGATGGTGTTGCTTGGCATTTTATCCCCCTGCAGCTCCACATTTTGGTGGGCTGTGGGAAGCGGGAGTGCGACGTGTCAAGCACCACTTAAAACGAATCGTTGGAGCACATACTCTAACATATAAAGAGTTCATCACGCTGTTAAGCCAAATAGAGGCATGTCTAAATTCACGTCCTCTAGTGCCCTTAACCGATTGTATCGATGACTATTCAGTACTGACTCCAGGTCACTTCTTAATAGGTGCCCCTCTCATGACCGCTCCTGCTCCAACATTGCTCGATCTGCAAGAATCTCGTTTAAATAGATGGCACTTAGTCCGTAGAATGTATGAGTCGTTCTGGAAGCGATGGTCCAGTGAGTATGTTAGTACGTTACAATCGCGGTCTAAGTGGCGAATTGCGAAGGACGAAATAAAACTCGGTAGTATGGTATTATTGCGCGATCCATTATTACCTCCATGTAAATGGGAGTTAGGACGCATCGCCCAATGCTTCCGCGGAAGTGACAACTTAGTCCGTGTTGTTAAAGTCAAAACTGCTAAGTTTGAATACGTCAGACCTATAAGTAAAGTTTGCATTCTTCCAGTTGACTGAGTCGACCCAGATCGCGTCATGGCGGGCGGCAAAGCGTCTTACTCCTCGTTAGTTTAGTATTTAGGTTAGGTTAAGTTGCTGATGTATATTAGGACATCTACTGCAATTTCATCAATTGCAGTAGATGTCCTAAAATAGTTCAAACAGCACAGATTCAAGGATAGGTACGATTACGTGTTGTCGGCCGACCCGGCCGAGGCGGGCGGTATGTTCCGTATTTTAACGCGGGATCTATTTGATCGATGTAAGAGCCTTATCATGACCTGGGCGCTGCGTATATTAGGTACGGCGCTGTTCTTCTCGAGAACCTTTGCGTTGCGCCAATTGCCAAATTTGAGTCCGCGATTGCGTATCGAACGACTTTGAGTGTTGTGATTTCCGCGCAGGTCGAAATCGGCAAGTGGGGTACCGAGGAAGGAAGCTCACGGCGGGTGTCTCGGCGTCGCTAGCTTTTTCAAATCGACCGTCGATCTTACGGGACGTATTAGATTTTGATTTTCTTTGGTTTTCTCGACATCTTTGTCGGCTCAGCCACGCGGTCTCGAGTTTTGGCAAGAACGACGCATGCTCGTTCTGCACGTTCACTGCAAGCCGCGATCTTCGCTTCCTTCGTCGATTATATTCTAATCGGTCAATTATATGCAAGATTGGTGAAAAGTGTCGTGGATACGTTTATCATCGTCGCGTTCTCTACCCACGCTTTCGAGTCGCGGCAGCCATTTTTGACGCGGTCACGTCCATGCAAAGCAATTGTGCATTTTGGACCACTTTCAAGTTATTGGACACTGTATTTGTGCGTGGTGAATGCAATTGAACTGCAATAAGAACTGTGGAGTATTAATAGTGTGCAATTTTGGATTATTTTGTGAATGACCGACACCTATGTGAAAAACGTGTAAAGTACGTACCGTATTCGACGCGCCAATTTTTCTGGTGCCTTTTCTATTAATTGGAATTATTAATAATAAATTCCATTCACACATTTTTACGTTATTTTGGCTGTCACCCATCCTTGAATGTTCCCTTTTTGTTTTCTTTCAAAATTTCACTTGCATTCCGTCGAGTGCATTCCCCCACCGCCGTTGAGAATAGGACAATTCTCGACAGTATTCAAGTCATTTTTTTAAACATTTTTTATAAAAAAATGCGATTTTAACTGTGTTCTCCATGTGATTTTTTAATTATTTTTACCGCCAAATGTTCCCTATAACCTTGGTAAAAAACAAGTGAAAAAAAATTTTTGCGTCAAGACCAGGGTTTTTTAATATTTCAGTTTTTGTCACGCGCTATACTTTACAGGCACTGTACGGACGTAGCATCCGGCGCGGTCCATATACCGAAAACATATTCTCGGTAAAAATGATTAGTTTTTAACTACTCTGCATACTTCAAGAGGTCCACATCTGAATTTCATCAATTGCAGTAGATGTCCTAAAATAGTTCAAACAGCACAGAATATAGATTTTTTTTTTATTTACAATCTGCCTATACTTTGGCAATAAGTAAGTGTTATAGCAGGTTACATAGCGTGTAGGCGTTCGTCCAATGAGTTGCGCCCTCAATAAAAATAAATTTTTTTAACAATTTTCGTGTGTTCTTAGTGCTATAATATATATACATCTATTGTTTAAATCTAATGTAGTCCAGAGGTTTATGTCGTTTTAGCCTTTTATTGTCCATATTTTCACCAAGTAGGTTCACTGCTAACTGATTTGGGTGGGTATTAAGTCTCTTAACGTATTTTTCACCAAAGCATGCAATTTCTGCCTTCACTGTTGGTATTTGTAGGTCTTCTCTTATTATTTCGTTCGTCACAAACCATGGTGCGTTAACCAGCATCCTTAGTACTTGGCCTGAAATCTTTCTTGGATTTCTATATTGGAGTTGGAGGCTGACCCCCAAGAATATAGATAGTAGGAAACTTATTCCTATTAAAATTTAATCGAAAAATTGCTGCAAATTGCCCATAAACTTAAGTGAAGTTGACTACTTCTACTATACATTAAATTAAGTAAAAATTTTACAATTAACAATACTAATAGGGGATACCTAACCAAAGAATTACTTCTTTTCGTTACTTTCCACTAAACTATCCAACGGTACTTGAATTTTGTCATGTAAGGTTTTTTCCGGAGTAGGATTATAAAATTATACACATCTTAAAATATAGATATAAAATGTATTTTTTAAATAAATGTATATATTACATAACATTATATAAATTTATACATCTTGCCATAGTTTCTTTTTTAATGTATGTTTTTTTTTTAAATATATACATTTCATTTCCGATTTAGTGTCTTGAGAGAAAATTTTAGTTATAGGATTATAATGATGAAATTGACGCGTGTTTTTAATAGTCTGTGCGTGTGTGAAACGCGTTTCTAGTGTTTTATCGTGACTTTCATGTTCCTCTGTAGTGCAAAAATTAAAATCAATATTTTTGAAGACTTCTTTTGCCCACTGAAAAAGATTTTGGGCACTTGTGATACGATTACCATTAATTCGCTGCAAACTGACTTTATACGCATGTCTTTTAACAGTTCCTCCTATTCCATCGCAAGCTCCCTTTCCCTGGGAAGTTGCAAAGAAATTCCATTCTGCTTTTATCCCAAAATCTTTCTCATGAAGTGCTAAATTTACAAAATTGTATTTATTTTTATATTGGGAAGCAGCTCCATCAGAAAAATAATAAATTTTTCTAATATTGTGCTTCAAAAACTTCGTTTTTAGGTATGATATGAGTTTTGAATTAAAAAGGTGTACTGAACTTGTATCGTGAGTTGTCTTCTCAGATATTATAACGAAATTTTGGTTTTTTATCTGATTGTTTTCCCGATAAGAAATTACATAGGGATGCAAAGTCGCTTGTTCATTGGCCCAGTGATGGGATTGAATTGCATTTTGTATGCAGAAAGAATAATTTTCAGCGAAATCTAAACACACAGCAACTTGATCTTCACTTATTCTTTCTTTTATTTTTTTGAAGTAAAAGGCCTGTGACTTAACTAAAAAATCGTGTTTAAACAAAGCCGGTAACTCTGTTCGAAGCTGAGCTAAAAAATCGTCGACTAGCTTGGTAATTTCTACCATTTCACACCTGTTAAAAACTACAAAAGAAAATATAAAAGTAATCAAATAAATCCGTAACTTTTACTGAAACTGCACTGTAAAAAAAATTCTTAAAATTTATTATATTTTAAACGATCTTAAATTATGGCAATAAGTATTGCTTTTGTAATATTGGTTTTTGTTTTTGGTTTTGGCTTAAATTAAGCTTATATTCGTTCTTCATTTAAAATTTTTTTTAAAGTGTGTTTATCAAATAATTTCTATGTAAATGTTACAAATTTCTTTCTGAGTCTGGAAGTTTTCTTAAATGAAAATTACCTATCTGTGCTACTCCACTGACTATACTTTAATTCCAATAATTGCTTTTCTTTAAACAATAGCTCCAATTCGTTAATAAAAACTTCAATCCCTGGACATTCTTTGCATTGAGAAAAAAGGCAGTTCGGCGCAGGGGTCTCGCAAACAGACCGTTTGATGATATCTTGAGAATTTTTTTTAAACTGGAGTTCTATTTTTGTAATTCTTGTTTGATGCCTGTGATTTTCAATTTGATATTTTCATGGATTTTACAGACCCAAACATTGTGCGTGCACTGTTGACCTGCTAAGATACATTCTTGAGGCCGTAGATTTCGAAATTTTGAGAGATAAATCACCAACTCTTGGAACTCTTTACTAAACTGCTCATGCAATTCGTCGATATGAAATAATAAGAGTCTTTTATGCTCTTGAACTCGTCGCTCGTCCTTTAAAATCGAAATATAATCTTTTGCGCCCGGCATAACACGACTTTTATCATCAGACAAATAAAATGCTTGGACTTTTTCAATCGTCGAGTCTGCAGTTTTCCTGCCACGTTTTTTCTCGAGCCGAGATCCATGTCCTGCATTATTTTTCAATTTCTTAGCCTGTCGTGCCATTCGACGTGAAACTTGTAGTTTTTTACGCATTTGACTTATAGTCCAACTAGGTGGAATTGTAGTAAGAACTTGTATTATTCCAATTCGAGTAACTTCATTGAACAAAGCGACTTTAATTCCTTCAATATATTCATTTTCTTGATTTAACAATTCTCTGCTATGTTTATAGTTTTTCACGAGATCAGAAATATTTAGTTCATTTTTTTCACCTAGTTTCGACAGACGCGACTTTTTGATTTTTGGTTCCCCTAATTCTTGCAAAAGAGAGTTAATTTTTTCAACTTTTATACAATTTTCTACTGCCTTGTCTTGAAAAGTAGGATCAGAGTTATAATTTTCCTCGTTCACCATTTCATCATCATCATCATCTTCTTCTTTTTCTTCTTCTTCTTTGTCTTCTTTATCTTCTTTACACATATCGGGGGAAAATTCACTATAATCACTTTTGTAAAGATCTCTTTGACAGGTATTGCACAAATAATAACCAATTAAATTCTGAAACTTAATGTTCCATTTATCCGTAACTAACCGAAGATTTTTTCGAACGCACTTATGACGTTCTTTTCCTAATGGATTGCTACATACGTTAGCCCGAACCATTTTATCAGTGAAAAAGTAACACTAATTAAAAAAAAAAATTACGCGACTTTCTTTTGTTTTCGAAAAGTGTCCGAGCAGACACCGCGGATTATGCAGGTTGAAACTTGCACGGATCGCGGGCCATGCAGCGCGTGACAAAAACTGAAATATTAAAAAACCCTGGTCTTGGCGCAAAAATTTTTTTTCACTTGTTTTTTACCAAGGTTATAGGGAACATTTAGCGATAAAAATAATTAAAAAATCACATGGAGAACACAGTTAAAATCGCATTTGTTTATAAAAAATGTTTAAAAAAATGACTTGGATACATTTTTTTTCTAGTTTTATCAGATCAAGTTTAAGAACATTCATTTATGGCCTGACTCAGAAAATTTCATTAAATTTAATTAAAAACTTTAGGACTTATAAATATTTAAATAAAAAGTTGCTTAAAATTTTAATTAACAATAACTATTATAATAAATTAAATATTCGCAAAATCTTTTGTGGACATGTTTCCGCGTACCAGAACATTAAAATACGATGATTAACTTCAACATTTGTAACTTCATGAAAATTGAGGGGGCCACTTCAGGAATTTTGACTCATATGGAAAGCACTTTAGTGTAGTTACAGATCACAAACCCCTTACATCATTTAGAACAAAAAGGGATCCAAATTCTAGAGTTGCCAAATGGATGTACAATTTATTGGAATGAGAATTTAATATAATACATAAAGCAAGAAAATCAAATGTCAAGGCAGATGCACTATCCAGAAATCCAATAGAAATACTAAAAATTGAAGATCAGAAACGAAAACAACATACGAGTAATATCATATCAAGAATTATGGATAAAATGGGATGGAAGAGAGCAGGAATTGGAAAATACAATCAAGGAATTAAACTAAAAACATAAACAGATAGAAAAGGTTTAGGATATATAGGAAATGGCGGCAAATGGCATTATTTTTACAAAGACACGCTGTAACGTAATTTTGTTTTCCGCCCGGAAATAAATCGGCTTTCAACCGCAGGACGGTTGAACTTTCCGACCGTCGGTTGACGGGAACCCGCGGCGAACCAACTTCCGTCCACCGGTTAGTCAACGCCGGAGAGAATGGGACGGGTCATTACAAAAACAACTGCCGGAATTATTTAAACGAAGAATACGCTATATTCTTAAATAAAATATATACAAAAAAAAGGTACACAAAAATACGATCGGTATCCCCGGTGTGAACAAAAGTTTCCGAATCGCGTTGGAAAGCGGAGAAGAAAGGAGGAGTGACGACTTGTCAAGTTCGGCCGAACCGGTACTTACAAATTTGCGTTGCCCCACACGCAGCGTCCTCGGCTCCAGGCTCGGGTAATCCCAAATTGAGGGTGGATGTCTAACCCACGCACACTCACGTCCGCACTATCAATTTTTCCGCAACGCTATAGCCCCCGGTAGAGTACGCGCTCGAGAAGGGAAAAATCGGATCTGCTCGAATTCCAAATTTCGCGTGCCGAGCCTGTCGCCTCTGTCTCTCCCTCCCTTTTTCTCCCTCCTTCTCTTCCTCCGCCTATCCCTTTCAAATCTGAAATACAGCCAAATCCCATTAACACACATACACATACATGCACATACCGATGAAGGCAGTTCGTAGTAACAAAAGTGTCCGGCGTTCCGGTGCTTTCGTTACACGCCCCACCCCCAGACGCTGAGTACCCGAGACGCGGTACCAGCTCGACCTTATAAACTGACAAGTCGGTAATCGAATACCAGAAGAGAACCAAATAGATAAATCAAAATTAAGTAACTAACTCATGCCCATTAAAAAAAACTTAAAACAAAATAAAGGTAAAGTTAGGAGAGGTTAGGACAGGCAAGTGAAGCTCCTCGTCTTTTCTTCCCCACCTGTATTTTAAAGGGGTTGAGGCCCCGACCTTCACAACGTAAGGGCCGTCAGGCCATATTAAAAAAAAAAAAAAAATAGTTTTCCGCCGGCTGTTGCTTCTGGTGGTGCCGGTAATTCCGGCTAGTCCTTCTTCGCTTCCCGAAGTTGGGCTACCCGCTGCTGTGGCGTTCGCCGTTCCTGCTGCCGATGCTGGTATCCGGCCTCCTCGGACGCCCGGTGTCGACGCTCTGCCTCGCGAACCTTTCGTTCGGCCTCCTTTAGGGCCCTCCGCGATTGCTGAAGGGCAGCTTCGGCTTCCTGCCGCTCCCGAGCCAGTTTCTGCTCGGCCTCCTTCTTCCTTTGGGTGAACTCCTGGTAGAGATCCTCCTTGATCCGGCGCTTCTCCACGAAGTTCCCCATCCTTGTCACCCATACGGGGGTTTCGGCGTGTCCATTCACTCCGAATTGAGCACAATAGGCTCGGAGATCCCGGAAGGCTTGTTCGCGGAGTCTATCGTTCTCCTGGTCCCGGGCTCGAATCTGCCGGAGAGTCTCGCCTACCGGCTCCCACGCTTCCGCCGCCGGATCTAAGAGCCGACGCTCTTCCGCTTCTAGAGCGTCCGCATCAGGCTCTGTGGTCAGAGCCAGCGCTGTGACTTCCGCCCACAGTTCGTCCCTCGGTTGGCATGCCATTTTCGTCTCAGGCTCCTGGGAAATTTAAAAGAAAACGATCGGTTAGTGGTTATCCGACTTCCTAGCATACCCGTAATCCTACCCGGTTGTTACGACCGCGATCGCAATCGCGTCGCAAGTACTAACTCGGGTTGGGACATAACCGGAGACGCGACCCGATTTTTAAATCCTTTGGGCCTCCCTCGACCCCGCGATTTTACCGACGCTCGCAACGATGTCGGTTGGTCTCGCTGACCACGCTCGCTCGCAATTACCGACTCTTCCGGACGTTCGTGGGGACTAATCCCCTCTTCCGGATGATCTTCGTGGTTAATCCCCTCTTCCGGACGATCTTCGGGGTTAATTCCCTCTTCCGGTAGTGGCCTGACCTACTGGTTCCTCTGCTGGTTTCCCGAACAGTTTGGACAGTTAAACTTGGTATACCCGGCTAGATCACATGTCCAATACGCCAAGGTTTTC
The DNA here is from genome assembly GCA_030407085.1 of Trichopria drosophilae. Lineage (NCBI taxonomy): Eukaryota > Metazoa > Arthropoda > Insecta > Hymenoptera > Diapriidae > Trichopria > Trichopria drosophilae. The sequence continues at coordinate 57,523,615 of CM059582.1, read as the reverse complement.
CCGGGTGGAACCGCAGGCGAGTTTGATCGTCCCGGTGATGCTGTAATAACACGGTTCGGTTGTCCGGGTTGCCTCTGTCCCGCACTATCTTGGGCCGATCCTTGGACCCGCTGATTCGGACCCTTATTTTTCTTACACCAAGGCTTTTTATTCCCCGGTTTCACCGGTTGGCTTTTCTTCGTTTCTACCTGAGCCCGCCTCTCCTTCATTTCGCGCATCTCCTCGCGCATTTTCGCCAGCTTTTTGTGTAGTCGACTAAACTCACTTTGTGGAGGTTTAGCCACGGCCGCGATGTTGGGGGTCCCTTTCAATGGCTTCTTTGTTTTGCCATACGCCACTTCCGGTACCAAGGTTCCTTCCGGTGGTGGTGGTTCCCGGTACATTTTCTTGACTTCTTCGGCGCTTTCTGCATCCACGGCTGCGACCATGAAGTCTTCCAGAGTCCGGATCCTATCCATCCTGACTCTCCATTGCAGATCCGGTTTCATATTCCGGTACAGGAAAGCCAGTTGTTGCTCCATTGACAGTGGTTCCGGGTATAGATCTAGGAGTGTCATCAGACATCCTATATAATCTCGTACCGGTTCATCTAGTGCTTGGGTGCGAGCATTTGCCTCGGCCCATAATCGCTGCGCATCGCGTTGGCTAAATCCATAGCAACGCCTCGCGGAATGGCAAAAATCCTGCCACGTCTTCCACGAATTTTTGGAGATGCTGTACCATCTCTTGGCTGAGCCGGTCAACAATTCCGGCAACGCGCCCAGCAATTCGTCATCCGACAGATTAGCTGGTATTCGGCATTCCTCTATCCTGGTCAAGAATGCTTCAATCCGGCTATCTTTTGTTCCGGGAAACGTCAATTTCCATTGTCGGACAATCTTGCCGACATCGCGTGGGCCAATTTCAGTCCTCGTTGACGTGAACCTACTCCCAGGCGGCCAAGGTGACTGGGTGTCACCCCTCCCCCTAGAGACGTCCAATCCGCTTCCGATTGGGTGGCTCGGAGTACTCGCTGGTTCACGATCGTGTCGATTCATTGGGGCGTGCTCTTCCATCTCTGTCGTTGAATTCCGGACGTTATCATAGTAATTAACTCCGAATGTGTCTTGGAAGTTGACTCTGGATCTTCCCTGCTGACGTCCAGTGTGATCGCCAATTTGGGTACTTGACGCTGGTGGCTGGTTCAATGTTTCCACCCGGTACGTTAACGTCTCTACCATTCTTCGAAGTTGGTCCATTTTTCCGGTTAATTCTCGGATTTCTCGGCCCTGACTATCGTTACTTGCCCGCAGTGTCTCGAAGTGCGCGGCCGCACTTCTTGAGATGAGGGCTTCTGTGCCGTCTAGTAGCTCGTACATTATCAGGTCCGTCGGAGCAATTCTTTCAACCGTTGACATCCTATTAATGGATGGTGATGGGGTCACTGCTGTCACGGGTACTCCATACCCGTATGATCCTACCATCCTATTGGATGCCGACGACACTGTCGGTTGGGAACAAGTCACTGTTGTAATTGCAGTGACTGTTACGACTACCGGTACTTCTGCTTCACTTATTGACCGGTTATTCGACTGCCCTTCTGCTTGATCGGAGGCCTCTTCCATCAAGATTGGGATGGTTTTCTGCAGAAAAGCATTTAACTTTTCCTTTCTCTTGGCAAAGATCTCCTGTTCTTCTGTTAATTCGTCCGGTATAAAGTCCGCTGCGGTGTAGTCACCCATGATCCTCTGGTACAGTCGGTCTACTAACAACGTTTTTCGGCCATCTTGACGTAGACCGAGTTCTTCCAGGACATCATATATCTCTTCGTCTTCTAATTGGAAGAGCCATTTTTCGACCGGCAAATCTCGCATAGTTTGGGATAAATCCAATTCAGTTTGATTGAATTTCGCCATCTTCCGGATGAATTTTCACTAGTTGACGTAAATAACCCGGACTACCGTTCGAGACAATTTATTTTCGACCTACCTAATCGGAAACTTATCTCTATTTTAATATTACCGAACTATCCTACAACACATCAGCTAAAAGAAAATAAGCAAGTGCAAGATACTAATTATCAAGAAACAAGGTTTTAGTTAATAAAAAAAAATTTTCCTTTTTATTTTGATTTCCTCACCACAATTCCAACTCTAATTAGCCCCTCTTCCTCCTGCCCCTCTCCAAAGTATTCGGTTATATTTAGGTTGAACGTTCGGAAGACGTACGGAGTTAATCTATTACTAACGGTTTACTAATTTTGCCGGAAGCTTTATACTACCGGTTTATTTTCTCTGAGAGATAAACTATTTTTGCGACCTGATGCTCGCCTTGTGAACTGATGTTCACTTCGTGTTGCCTACCGGTTGTTTTCCCGGTCTAGACTTGACAACACGCTTCGCTGTAGAGAACAGCAGAAATTTTCTTTACCGGTATTGGGATGTAATAATTTTACCGGCCTTAACCGAAACGAACTTTTTTTAAATTTCCAAAATACTTTGAGAAGGGAAGAAAAAAAACAAAAGAAAAGCCATTTTCCAATTAAATAAAACTTACTTTTGAATCAATTAATTGTTCCGAATTAGAACTGTATTTCGGTCATCAAAACAAAAATAAAATTCAAAATAATTATTCTGCAGTTTACACAAAAAAAAATTTTTTTTTTATTCAGCCTTGCTAAATTATTTTCTTTATAATAACATTCAAATATATATTTACACAAACTTAAACACATTCAGATTTGTTCGTTTAACTATATGTTGAATAAATTCGGAAATTCTAATTTCATTAATTCCGAATTTACTATATTATTTCTCGGACTTCCGAGAATCGGCACTATTCTCGGAATTGTACCATTATTTAATATAATAAGTATTTCCGAATTCTTTCAATTTATTTAATATTCACAACTAATATGATTTTCTCACGCTACTAAGTCATATTTGCACGCCACTTTTATTCGGTTCTTCATTCGGACGATCGCCGAATTCCCAATTTTTAATAATAATCGATAAGAAAAATAATGAAAACAAATAACTTGTAATTTCCGAATTACAGAAATTTGAAATACTCTATTTTATTTTTCGGAATTCGGAGAAACACCGGAGCTCGAGCGCTGTTTACAATCGCAATGTCAACACTTACGCTATCGAGTCATTCACCTAAGTTACTATCGTGGATAATTGTTCACAAATTTAAATTCATTATTTTGTTTAAGAAAATTTTAAATTTGCAATTCTGCAATTTTTAATTTTTAATTTTCACCGGTTTACAATTTTAATATCCCCGAACAAAAAGGAGCGCTTTTATTTCGAATTAATGATTGTAATTCGACAATCAGTAATTTTATATTTCACCAGCTACTTTATTGCCGGTCTTCTCGACTCTTTGTTTACTTTTCCGCTTTCTCTATACCCCGAAAAGTAAACACTTTCACTCACCGACACGTTTGAATTTTCGGTTTCAACATTTATTTTACCGAATTCGAACGATTTTCGGGAGGTATTAATTCCGACGCGTTTTTTAGCAGTTTTCGCGGACCAGGCGAGTCCGAGGAGACAGAGGACGGACTCAGGGAAATAAAGGTAACCCCAACATTTTGGTGACAAGAAGAGAGTTAGAGAGTGTGGGAGAGAGAGAGAGAGATAGAGATAGAGAGAGAGAGAGAGATTGCGAAAGAAGTGCCCGGTAGGACTTGCGGGAGTCAGTTAGTGACAGGTGGGCCGGTCCTGCCTTTCTCTCTTTTTTTTGCGACAGGTGCAACCACCCCCCCCCCCCCCATTAGGGAGTGGAGGACCCTGTAATTGCGACAAGAGAGGCGGTGGTTAGGTCGGGTGAACCGTGACCCCAGCCCCTGGACCGAGAGGTGGTGCCTGATAGTGGTGGTCCAACAGAGCTCGCCTTCGGAGGGAGTTCGGAAAAATTAGGAGTGCGAATGGTTAAAAATGAATGTGATGTAATAAATATTTTGTATATATATATATATAAATCGTGAAATATATGTGAAATAATTAGTGACGAAAATTCATATTTTAGAAATAATTTCCGTTACAAGGTTTGCGTCTCTTAATCGTTTCATTAATTTCTCGCATTTGATTTCATGTTCCTCTAAAGATGATGCGTATATTACAATGTCATCCAAATACACAAATAGTTCGTTGCCTTGTAGGCCTGATTTATATCCAATTATATCCATTAATCTTTGAAAGGTCCCTGGTGCGTTTTTTAATCCGAACGGCATTCTGTCAAATTCGTAATGTCCGTGTGGTGTAGAAAATGCTGTTTTGTGCGAGTCGGCTTGGTGCATTTTTATTTGTAGGAATCCAGAGGCAAGATCGAATGTTGAGAAGTTAGTTGGCACTTTCTAGTTGGTCCAATATATCGACAATATTTGGTATGGGATAAGAATCGCCTATTGATTTTTCGTTCAATTTCCTAAAATCTAATATCATTCTCCATCTTTTGTTACCATGAGTATCTGCTTTTTTGGATACTATCCATATAGGCGTGTTGTATGGTGATTCGGATGGTTTTATGATACCGTTTTTTAATTCTTTGGATATTTGTTTATTTATTTCTTCTTTATGTATAGGGGGGAATCGATACTGTTTGGTATTTATGGGTATTTCGTCGGTTGTTATTATTTTATGCTTTATGAGTGGCGTGAATCCCAAAGTTTCACGTGGTAAGCTTTCTTTTTCTATGGCGTTTAAGTGACTCATGCGGAGCAATTCTTTTACTTGTTTTGCGCGTTTTGTTTCTTTCACAATATGGCACAATTTGGTTGGTGTTAATCCTGAAAATGGTTTGTCTCTTTTCCGTAAGAATTCTGTATACGTATAGAAGTTTTTATGCCTACCGGGATGTTTATTACTTAGTTCTAAATCATGTATTTCTCTCAAATTCGTATTCGTTATTTTTCTGTCACGTATTTCATTCGTCAATGTTTTATTCATTATGTTTGTAGAAGGGTTGTTTACTAAATCTATATCTGATTTATTTTCCATAATTTCGGAAGATTTGTTTATTAAATCTTCATCTGGTTTATTTGTTTCTCTTTTGTGTAAGAGTAATAATTTTATATTTTCGTTATAAAAGACTTGATCTTCTTGTACTGAAGACTTGAAAGACTTTGGTAAGTGTTGTTTTATTATGTCTTTAATTTCTTCTTCATTTTTATTGCATTTGTCTCTTTTGTAGGGTTCGTTTTCGTATTTATAGTTTTTTTTTATATTCATTTCCATTCGTAGTTGCGTTTTCATATTCATTTTCATTCATTATTTCGTTTTCGTGTTTATTTTCTTTTATTACTTTAATGTCATATTCATTTTTGTTTATTATATCATTTTCATCGATTATTTTGCTTTTCTTCGTGGTGTCGTTTCCATTTTCGTTAGTGGTTTTATTTTTTTGGTTAGTACAATTTTGTGTATCGATTGGTTTAGTTATTTTGCGTTGTTTTCAATTCATTCATAATTTTCGTCTATTTCTTCAATTTCTATTTATGGTATGTCTATTTCTATTTGGTCGTTGGTTGTGTTAAAAACTTGTATATAGGCTCGCCCGTTGTTGTTTTTTACTAATGCTTCTCCTAGGTATATTCCTTCTTGAATATTATTGCGTGGTATGTATCCATATTTTATTTCTTCGTTTTTTACTTTAATGAAGAGAGTTGATATTGTTCTAGCAGGGATCGTGGTGGTTTCTGGTGTGTTAAAATATTTCTTATTATTTTCCCATTGGATAGAGTTGTTTTTATAATATATTGTTGTTTCATTATCTTTTAGGAATTCTGATCCCAAAATACCTTCACAATCTATTGGGAAATTGTTTCTGACTACGTGGAATGGCGTGTCGTTCCCTAATATTTCAATTATTACAACTCCCATTGTTGTAACTGGTTGTTCAGTGATGCCTTTAAGATCGTTTACATCTGATTCATCTATTAGTGTTTCTCCTTTTATGTTTTCTAGTTTTATAAAATTTACGCTCGCTCCGGTATCAACCATTAAGTTTATTTCTGAACATAGATCTTTTGAATTTATTTTAATTAGTGGGGTTTCGTGTTTATTTAAATTAACTGTCTTTACTTGTCTTGAGTCTTTTCCGATTTCATTGCGAAATTTATTTGGCGCTTCTGTGCGGTCTCCCTCTGTGCGCCTATTTTGGGGAGACTATTTTCGTTTCCCGATTGTTTATCATTCATTTCTCTAAAAACTTCTTCTCGCATACGTTTTCTGCAGTCTTTCCAGAAATGGCCTATGGATTTACAGAAGGTGCATTGTATTGTCTGTTCGTTGGTCATAATTTGGGTGTTTGAAATTTTGGTTATGTGGGTTTTAGAACTTCTTTTGTTGGTTATAGGGTTGTGTTTGATAATAATTGGGGGCGGGGTTATTCATATAGCGTTGCATTTCTTTAATAATTTTTAGGTGTAGGATTTTTTTGATATTTATATTGAGGATAATTTGGTTGAAAATTATTCTATTGGTTTCTAAAAATACAAGTATTTGCTACATGTCCTGTCCTTTTGCAAATTTGACATTTTATGTTTGTAGTTACTATTTTTTTTTTGTGCTTTATTGGGTTTCTCTTCTTGTCTATCTTGGGTTGTACCATAATAATATCATTTTATTCGCCTTTCTATTTGAATCGCTTTGTGTATGGTTGTTGGTAAGTTTGCTACATCTGTTTTAATTTGTCGTATTTCTATTTCTGGTTTTAGGCCGGTTAAAAAGGTTTCTAAAATTTCTTTTTCGGTTCTGTCTTTTTCCACGTCCGTTATATCGTCGGGTCCTGGGGCATCCCTGCCCTCCTTGTTTGCTGGCGCAGACATTGGTAGGCGGGTAAGAAGTGTTTTGCCATCATGAGTCCTCGCCTTATGGTCCTCCAAGAACCCACTTCCTTCGCGGGAACGGGGTCGACACGTGGCCACCTAGCGGCGATGGAAGAACCTCGAAGGCCGGACTTCCTTCCTTCTGGCCCCGTCCTTCCTTCCTTCCTTCCTTCTGGCGGCGTCTCGCTGGCTGCTGTTGGGGAAGGATGGCGCGGGAAAAGAAAACACCCTCGTTTATTCCATGAACCTTTTATTAACGTTTTGTCCTAGTCGTTTGGCCGGTGTCGATCGGGTTGAATGATCGGGGGTCCGCGCCGTCCGGAGGGCGAAGTCGGAATGAATCGAATGCGCGATCGCGACCCGTTTTTATACATAACTTTGATTTAGTAGCGCACCAATCAGAGACGCGTAGGATTCGAACTCTGGGATTGGTCGAGAGAGGATTTTAGTTTTAGCGCAAACAAGAGTTTTAGGAGTTTAATAACACCTTGAGTATTGAGATCCGCGTCCGCCCACATATAATTAAGTTATTTTAATGCGTTCTCAGAGGTACCGTAATAAATAGCTGAGCTGTCCACAGTAGGTATACAATTTTAAACACTACACTTGCGTTTTTTTTCTAAGTTTTAAATATTAAACTTGCATTATTTTGCTAAGTCCGAATTTATGCAAAACTTAAAACTACACTTGCTCAATGGCTAAGTCTAAATATTCCACTTTTCACTGTTCTGGGACGAAAGTTGTATCGGGGTCTGTGGGAACTTTCTTCTCCTGAAGAAGACGTAGCTTTGTAGTTTGTAGCTTGCTGATTCTGCCGGATTGCCTTGGGTGGACGTCCTCGTCGTTTCCGGGGTTTCTCGTTCGTTTGGCCACTGGATTCCATTTCCGTTGACTGTGCCGTTCTTACGACCTCCTGGTCGCTATTTTGGGGAACTCTGCCTTTTCGAATCCGTGGATCTTTTGGTGGAGGTCCCCGTCCTCGACGAACATCTCCGGAGTTTGTTGTTGGATTGAGTTCTTCCAGCTGTGACCGTTGTGACTGCGCATGGTCACCGGATGGCTGCGGAGAAGTCCCAGTTTCTTTCTGCTCGCTTGGAATTTCTGGAACTAAGACCTCCTGGTCTTCGGGCGGCAAATGGATTCCTCGCGCTGGTTTCATTTGGGATTCGTGGTTGACCGATCCTTCCGAATAGTATACACGTTCTGTCCTGAGAGATGGAGCACTGTATATGGTCCTTTCCACTTTGGAGCAAATCCAGCACAGAAGTTCTCCGCTGCCTTGGACAGGTAGTGGCTGCGTACGTAGACCGGATCCCCTTCGTGGTACCTTGGCGTAGTGGGCTCGGTACTGTACTTCCGTTGATACTCTGCTTGTCTGGCGGAGATTTGTTTAATCCGGTCGTCCCATTCTGGAGAGTGTCTGCCCGCAGAGGGCGTAGCTGGGTGTGGTACCGGTAGCCGCATTACGTCAGTTTCGTAGTTGGAACAAAATATTGGGCAAGTTTTTGTCCCAATTTTTGTGATCCTGGCCATGTAGGTGAAGGCGTAGTCCTTTCTTGATCTCCTGGTTCCTGCGTTGGGTTATATTTCTATTAGTTTGCTGGAGAACCCGTAACTCGTCTGTTAAATTATTCGGGGCTGATCGAAATACTACTGGTTCCTCTTCTATGGGTTGTCGATCGATGTTGGAGGGGAAGAATTCTTTCTTCGTCGACGATGTCTCCGTCGGAATTTCCCTGGGGCCGTCTGGACAGGACATCTGGCAACTCGTTGTTTTTTGCTGGACAGTGTTCAATGGTGAATGTAAATTCCTAAAGAAGAAGAGCCCAGCGAGTTAATTTGGCTCTAGTGTCCTTGAATCGCTCCAACCACGTGAGAGCGTTGTTGTCGGTCCGAAGGGTGAAGGATTTATCCTCCAAGTAGCGTCTGAACCTCTTAATGGCCCAGATGATGGCTAAGCATTCCTGCTCATTGCTATGGTATCGACCTTTCGTAGCGTTGAATTTGGTGCTAGCGTAGCAGATCATTTTCCGTTGACCCTCTTCTTCGGATTGAAATAAGACGGCGCCCATGCCGAACTTGCTGGTATCCGTCTGCAAGAAGAATGGTAGGTCCGGATTCGGTCGTGACAGCTCCATGGGTCGTGTCAGCAGTTCTTTTATCCGGAGAAATGTTCTCTCAGCCTCCTTGGTCCAGCGGAAACGAGTTTTCGAACTGAGGAGACTCGTCAGTCCTGCTGCTTCGGTGGCGAAGTCGGGAATGTATTTTCGAAGCCAGCCGCATGCGCCTATATAGCTCTAGAGTTCCTTCCTCGTCCTGGGAGTGGGGGTGTCCAGGAGGGCGTTGATATGCTGAGCCTTTGCTTCGTTGTGATTGGCTGCGATCTTATGTCCGAGAAATTCCAACTGGCGTTTTCCGAAGCGACATTTCTCGATGGCACAAGTGAGGCCGTGCATGTTCAGTGTCTCCAAGGTGCGTGCGAGGTGAACCAGATGGTCCTCTTCGTTATTGGAGTAGACTATGATGTCATCTAAGTAGACCTGGCAGAAAACTCCGATGAATCCAGCAAGGACTTCCTGATTCATGAGTCGCTGGAAAGTAGCGGGCGCTCCTTTTAGTCCGAACGGCATCACATTTATCTGGTACGATCCGCAGGTGGGTGTTGAAAAAGCCGTATACTTCTTTGCTGCAGGTTCCATTGGTATCTGCCAATATCCGCTCTTGAGATCCAGCGTGGAGAATATTTTTGCCTGTCCTATATCCTTAATGGAGTCTTGGATTCGTGGCATCGCCTGGACCGTATCCTCTGTCAGAGAATACAGTTTTCTGTAGTCGACGCAGAATCTCCAAGTTCCGTTCTTTTTTTTGGCTAACACCACCGGTGAGTTGTAAGCAGACGTACAAGGTTCGATGATCCCAGCTTCCAACATCTCTCTTGTTTGTCGTTCCACTTCTTTTTGTTTGGTTTCAGAGTACCGGTATAGAGGTAATCTGAATGGTACGTCTGATTTCATCTTGAGGTCATATTTAATTGTTTTTGTCCTAGGTAGCTGACTGGCTCCAATTGGCGCGAACACCCTTCCGTGCGTCTTGAGGAGATTATGGAAAGCAGATCGATTTCGTTCGGAGATCTCATTTTCAAATTCATTTAAAATAATGAGAGTTTCGTCCGTTGGTTTTGAATTCACCAGAGGTATCGTCATTCGCTCATTTTCTGCTAAGTGCAATATGTCTCGGTCTAGATCTAAAATGGCCTTCTGTTTTCTAAGCCATGAAACACCCAGAAGTAACGGATGTCGCAAATTCGGAGTAACGGTGGTGATGGTATGAAATATTCTTCCTTTGATACTGATGTTGACCTGCGCTGATCCTTGAGTGGCCATCGTTTGGTTTTTTGCAGCTAAGTTGATTCTTGAGTGAACACCGTTGATATGTGTAGAGAGCGGCACGAGATCCGGATTTATTAGGTTTTCAGAAGCTGCAGAATCGATGACTGCCAATATTTCTGTGCCTCCGAGCTGTATTCGAATTTTTGGTAATTCGCTGTGGAATTTGAAAGTATTATTTACTTCCGGTCTTTCGATTCTTGAGCGTCTGATGCCGGTTGGTCGGGCACTCGTCTCCAGTTTTCCGGGTTAGATGGGCTCTTTTTCCGAGCGTCACAATCCTTATTGAAGTGGTACCCCGGGCAATGCCAGCATTTTGGAAGTTCACTTTGCTGGATGTTAGTTTTTGACTTGGGTTCGGCCACTTCTCTCTTCGGTTTGCTTCTCTCTTTTTCTTCTTCAACATCCTTCTCGATTTCCAAGGCCTTGTTAAGAAGTGCAGCAAAATCCGGAATTTCGTGTGCCCTGAGGAATTTCTTTAATTCCGGCCTGAGGAGATTGAGCAGCGTAGAAATTCTCGTGACTTCGGGTTCGTCGGGTCGGATACGTTGGTACAACATGTATGTTTGTTGTAAGAAAGGTCCGACCGAGTCTTTGTCCCCTTGTTGTTTGCCGTAGAGCTGCGCCGTCAACGCCTTCTGAATTGATTGGCTGTTGAATCGTCCCCGAAGAAGTTCCTGGAACCGTGGCCAATTGAGGTTCATAGTTTTATAGCATTGCCACCATTTTGCAGCATCTCCCCAGAGTCCCTCCTCGATCCGTCGAACTCGTTGGTTTTCAGGTGTTGTAGAAGCCTGGAAATAGTCTGCACATAATTACAGGAAGGTTTCTAGATCTTCATGATCTAATCCCCGAAACTCTGGGATTGGTGGTGGTTGTCGGACGTTTAGCAAAGCCCGAGCAAGTTCTTCTCATCCGGGATGCGCCTGTGGAACTTCTCGAATAGGTAGTGCCTCTGGATTCATTATTCTTGGAGCTGCAAGATTTGTGGGTGGTAAATTTGCTCGGTTGTGGTCACCCGCGCCTCCTGCTGCTAAACGGATGGCTTCTCGTCGTTGGACCTCGTCTTGATGCTGTCTGGAATGCTTCTTCGTCGCTGTCGTTCCTTCGGATATCCTCCCCACTTCTGGGTACAGATTGCGATCGGCGGGAGGGAGGTCTCCCTCTTTTCTGCTGTGGATTTTGTTTGGGCGCCATCGGGTGTTTAAACACTCCCGAAAGTGCGGATTCCTGTTCTTCGTTGTAGGTAGGTTCCTTCGATCTACTTCTGGTACGGGGCGGTGTTCGTTGGAACATTGCCTCGGCTTTGGCCGTGACTTCGTTTCTACCCTGTAGAAACTTCTCGGATGCTGAGATGGCCCCACGTTGGGCGCCACTTGTCGTATATACGCTATTGGGAGAAATAGTCACGTCCTGCCGTTCGCTCTATTTTTTTTAGTTTTAATTTGTTTGATTTGTTATTTATTTATTATTTTTTTTTTCAATTACACTGGTCTCCTAATTTTCAGAAGAGGAATCTGTACGACGACTTTCGTACGGCTTGGGGCTCCCGTGTCGATGACGGTGGTTGGAGGACCCTCGGGGGTGTGACGCGGGCCGGGCAGTCCGAAAGGATAATTGGTCGTCCTCCCTGTCCTCGGAGCACCTCGGTTCCCTCCAGCGTACCTACGGCCTGGTAGTATTGCGTAACTCGAGCCGCGAAGTTGCGTCCCAAGATGATGCTCCGCTGCTGCTGAGGGTTCAAATCTTCCCAGGGCACCGACGGAGTCGCCGGTCCTGGGGCATCCCTGCCCTCCTTGTTTGCTGGCGCAGACATTGGTAGGCAGGGAAGGAGTGTTTTGCCATCTTGAAGCCTCGCCTTATGGTCCTCCAAGAACCCACTTCCTTCGCGGGAACGGGGTCGACACGTGGCCACCTAGCGGCGATGGAAGAAGCTCGAAGGCCGGACTTCCTTCCTTCCTTCTGGCCCCGTCCTTCCTTCCTTCCTTCCTTCTGGCGGTGTATTGCTGGCTGCTGTTGGGGAAGGATGGCGCGGGAAAAGAAAACACCCTCGTTTATTCCATGAACCTTTTATTAACGTTTTGTCCTAGTCGTTTGGCCGGTGTCGATCGGGTTGAACGATCGGGGGTCCGCGCCGTCCGGAGGGCGAAGTCGGAACGAATCGAATGCGCGATCGCGACCCGTTTTTATACATAACTTTGATTTAGTAGCGCACCAATCAGAGACGCGTAGGATTCGAACTCTGGGATTGGTCGATAGAGGATTTTAGTTTTAGCGCAAACAAGAGTTTTAGGAGTTTAATAACACCTTGAGTATTGAGATCCGCGTCCGCCCACATATAATTAAGTTGTTTTAATGCATTCTCAGAGGTACCGTAATAAATAGCTGAGCTGTCCACAGTAGGTTGAAAGACAAAAAATTAATTTAGTTTATAATAATTATTGCGATAAATGTGTTATTTACATTTAGTCGATTTGAATTAAGATGATGCTTTTTATTCGTGGTTTTATTTTTTCTTGGGGGAGTTTTTCCAGTATTTCTTTTATTAAGTCTTGTATTTTTTTTAATTCTATTTTTCGCTTTCCGCAATTTTTCTTCAGCAAACCGTTTTATATACCCCTGCTCGATTAGGTGGATATAGCATAATTGAATGCGCCTTCATTCAATTAAGTATGTGATAAGTTGATTCTTTAATGGCGTGTGTTTTTCCACTGCGAAAGAAAATAGGTTCAATATGTTATTTTTAGAAGCTTTGTGCGTCTTTATTATTATTATTATATATATATTTTTTTATTTATTATCATTGAATTTTTTTGTATGAAAATATAAAAATATTGCCGTTGCCGTTTTTAGAGGTTGTATTTTTTTTTGTATAGGGCAAAGGAGTGATTGGATGTATAGGAATTTATGTTAATTACAGAGTACTCATGATTTAGAAGAAAAAGAATTTACAGTAGTGCTCCCCTTAAGTCATACAGTTGGGGCAAGCAAGATGGCGGCATCTCCCCTTCAGGCATATTTCATAACATTCAATTTCAACGGTTTTGCAATGTAATTTTCTGGTACTTTCGGTACATTTGTTAGTTACATATTTATACAAAACGTTACGTGAGATATAAACAGAACGCATGATTGAGGAACGCATCAGGATTTATAACCTATTAAATTATGACTTAGTGGGAGCCAAATATATGACTTACGGGGAGTATATGACTTAAGGGAAGATGATTTAAGAGGAGGACTACTGTATACAAATTTTTAAATGAATAAATTTATTTAAATGAAAAATTTCTTTTGAAAATTTACTTGTTTTTTGCTTCAAGAGCACATGTCACTATTTGGTATTGCTGTCACTATTTTGTTACTATTTTTGAAAAAAAATTAAACAAAAAAGTATATAATTAGAACAGATTTTTTGGTATTATTAATTTTGTAAAGAGATTTAAAAAAAAATTGTATAAAATATTGTTAGATTAAAATTTATTTTAGGGAGAATTCATTTGCTTCTCTCATCCAGATACTTTTAATTGCGCAGGGCTCCGTTCGATATCGCTGTCACCATTTTGTTAGTGAATACACTTTTTTTGTTGTGTATTTTGAGTTGTTCATTGTACGTTGGTGAGTACAGGCATACTGTTTACTCGCGCGTAGTTTTTCCACAATTTCTCGCCATTTCTCTGTCTCTCCGCGAGGTATTTTTGCACGGGTGGTGCCCATCGACGGGCCCAGCATTTTTCCGTGCCTGGATTGCGATATTTTAACTGCTTAGGTCTGTATGGGTGCTTTTCCTGTCAAGTTCTTGTTATTTTTCGACGTCGCTTGACCATCGCCACGTGTTGACGAAATCTATCAACGCGCATGTCCAGTACCACGTGATTTCCACTGCCGGTGTATACAACATACTTACTTCACCTTCGTAGGACCTGTCATCGTGTATGTATACATCGCCTATCATCAGGTACAGTGATTTTCATGCCGAAAAAAACACGCAAGCCTCCGTCACCGCATCACCAGGACGGCCAAATTCTTAGCTGCAGAAAGTGCAATCAAGCTGCGCGCAATAAATACTCGTGTTCTGAGTGTGGATCGGTTTTCCATAGATCGTGTGCCATTAGGTTTATTCGCATTAACTCGACCATTTGCTGCGCTCGCTCTTTAAATTATTTACACATCGCGCCCACTGTCTATCACCCCCCCCCTTCCCTCTTTTACTACTCCTCTCGACTTTGTTCCCCACTCAGCCGAACCGCTTGATTTGGGTAATTCTCCTCTCTTCGTTTATTCCCCCGTTAGTGTATATCCTCTTCGCGATTCTTCATTCCTTCCCCGTATCTTACCTACCGTTGATTCCCCACCTATTGATCACGCGTTAATGCCGCACATGTTAACTATGCATTCCGATGACAGTGCAAAGAGTATGAATTCTTCGTCAGTCCCGATGCCGGAAAATTGGGAGTCGCTTGGTCTTGATGAAAAACTTACCATACTAATGAGACAATCCCTGGAAAATGCGGTTGAATTGAAAAAAAACTCGTTGGAAATAAATAAAAATTCTGAGCAGCTTTCAAACATGCAAGCGCAACTCTCCAACATGTCGAAGCGTGTAGAACAAAACACTTCAGTCGGTCGTACTAATACAGCTGATATTAGCGAATTTAAAAACCTACGAGGCTTTGGTCAACCAAACGAGGATTTTATTATCACCGGCATTCCGGCAATTTCTCAAATCGAATCAGTAGAAATTGCGCATTGTATCATATCCAGACTCGGCTTGGCTCATCTCAACTTATTTTTAACCATTTTCAGGAAACTTAACTCGAATCATAACCGGATTTATTCTGAAGTTTCGTCAAATACTCAGGTCGCTACTATCTCGATTATTGTCACATGCAGTTCAACCGGGATACGTAATCAGATAATTAACCAGAAACGAAAGGTTGGTAAAATTACACGAGCTGAAATATTTCCGGAAACGCATAAGGCCGATTTAACTACGTTGTTTGTCAATGAGGTACTACCGAGACCCGTCTATGATCTTTTGAAGAAAACCAAAGAAGTAACAAAGACGTTGACTCATTCGCGTGTCTGGGCTCGTAATGGCTGCGTATACTTTAGGAAAGATGGATTATCTCCGACAGTACCCATCGTTACTGATCAAGATTTGTTAGCAATAAATTGACAACCAGCTAGCTACTCAACCTCCTCTAATGTCACTCAACCTGATATTTCTTGTAATTCCAATTTACTTAATGTTTTTCATTGCAATATTAATTCTCTTCGCGCGCATTTAACTGAAATTGAAACTTTAATACATAATTCTGAAATACATATACTTGGTATTTCTGAAACCTGGTTAAATCCTGACATTCCCTCGTCTTCTACTATGATATCGTCATATAACTTGGTTCGCAATGATCGTGCACTGCAATCATCAGGAAGAAATCGCTTTGTCCTAGGAGGTGGAGTATCCTGTTATTTACATGATTCCCTTTCATATTCTATATTAGAATCGTCGCAAAATTTGTCCATTAATGAACCTGAATACTTGATTATCAATGTTAAATTTAAGAATGCCTCGAATCTGTTATTTGCAGTTGTTTATCGTCGGCCTGGAGGACTCGTTTTCTCGGAATTTGCGACTAGACTCGTTTTATATCTTCCCACATATAAAAATATTATTATTACCGGAGATATGAATTGCAACCTATCTTCCTCGACTTCTATAGTAACTACCTTAAAAAATTAATCTCGGATTATTCTTTATACTGTGTACCATTCGGCCCGACGCATCACTCCGCGTATAATGACTCCCATAGTTTTATCGATGTATTTATTGTAGATTCAGAAGGCAAAGTGAAGAATTATTCGCAATCTTCCACACCTTTTTCTGCCGGACATGATTTAATTCGTATTTCGTATGAAAGTAGGTACCTCCTTTACTCATCCTCAAAAAACAATTACATTTCGTGATTTTTCCCATTGATCTACACCTGATTTAGTCAATGATTTGGAAATTGCATTACGTAGTAATCTTCCTGAGTTATATTCGGATCACCTTCTATCAGATCGTACACCTGCTGAACTTCTTGCTTGCTTATATCGAAGTATATTTCTGGCGCTAGACAAGCATGCTCCTTTTGTAACGAAACATCTGAAAACATCAGTTGCTCCTTGGGTTACCGATGATATTAAGCGTTTAATGAAGCAACGAAATACGCTTTATCGGAGAGCGAAACGGTCGCATTCTAATGATTTAATGAACCAATATCGATTGATTAGGAAGTCCATTAAAACAGCTCTCCGACTTGCTAAGACCAATTACATGTGCTCATCGCTTCAAGATCAGTCTGACCCATCTAAAATTTGGGCCTTTCTACGTAAATTTGGATTCACTGCACCGTCTTCTTCATCCGCGCTACAGCATTTTTCTCCAGATGAATTGAATCGTCATTATAAAGTCATAGCCTCTGCACTTCCATCTTGCAATATATCTCAACTTCAAGATATTTTACGTACGCCGCTAAATCCAAATATACCTCAATTTTCGTTTCCAACTATCCATCCAGATGAAGTTTTGAGAACATTTCAATCTTCTCTATCAAGATCAAAAGGGCTTAGTCCCGATGAACTACAACTCATCCACCTAGAACGTGTCACAGCAAGCATTATTGTTCCCCTTACAGCTACTTTTAATCGTTCCTTATCTATTGGCGACTATCCGGCATTATGGAAGTTCTCTTATGTTATTCCACTTAACAAGACTGCTTCACCACGTTCTCCTAGTGATACTCGACCTATTGTTAATCCAGCACATATAGCGAAACTTCTGGACTCTGTAGTTACCAAAAAAATTGTTAATTACATCGAGCACAACAATTTCTTACACCCGAGGCAATGCGGATTCAGGAAGTTCCGTAGCACTCAAACTGCTTTGTTAAAACTCATCGATGATATCAGATATGGAGTTGAACAAGGCTTTGTTACCATATTAGTGCTTTTCGATATTTCCAAAGCATTCGATACCCTTAGTCATCCCCTCATCTTATCAAGACTCCGACACATAGGGTTTGATGACAATGCCATTACTTGGATTTTTTCCTATCTTACAGGTCGTTCACAGACCATCAAGGGACTTGATGGAACTTTTGCTCAGCAACTGTTCACCTCGTCTGGTGTTTCTCAAGGAACTAGTCTTGGGCCGATATTATTCATCATCGTTTTCAATAGTATGTTCTCTACACTCCACCATTGTCGTAATACTGCATTAGTATTCGCTGATGATACTCAATTCTATTTGTCCACTCCTGTGAGTCTTATTAGTCAAACCATCGACAAATTAAACGATGATATCAAATCTTTCCACTCATGGAATGAAGAGTGCGGGCTTGTCCTTAATAAGGAAAAAACTAAGGCAATTATATTCGGCTCTCGGCACAATCTTACTTTGCTAGCGTCAATGTCACTGCCATCACTTGACCTGAATGGTCGGACAATACCATTTGTTAGCGAGGTAAAAAATTTGGGTGTATAGATGTCCTCTGACTTAACCTGGAACCGACACATTTCCTCAATCAGTAGCAAAGTACATTTCACCCTCCATAGATTACGTTACTGCGGCTCTTCGTTACCTATTCCAATTAAACTTACCTTAGCTAATTCATCAATTCTTCCCATCTTTATTATGCCTGTCTCTTATTCTCAAATGCATCTGGTTATCCTCAAACTAAATTACGTCGGCTCCTCAATACAGTTAGTCGATTCGTCTACCAACTTCGTCGTGATCAAAATCTATCACAATACTGTAGTAAAACCAACTGGATGCCACTTGATGTACGTCATAAGTATTTTTTAGGATCGCTTACATTCCAGATCCTAACTTATAACCAGCCATCTTATCTCCGTGATTTCTTTACTCTATCTGATCAGCCTTCTCATCATTCAGTTCGGCGATATAAATTAGGATTCATTCTGGATCTCGGCAATTTACTTTTGGGAGTCCCTTCCTCCACACATTCGCAATGCGCGGACACTGACGGCATTTAAAACGGCACTAGCGATTTATTTGCGGCGATTATGCGATACTTAGATTTAAGTCCTGCGTCTTGCGCTCTACTATTTTACTATTTACTATTTATTTTTAATAACTCTTGTACCACATTACATTCTATGTATTCGGGTGTAATTTTTATTACTTCAGATATTATCAACCTGCATCCTTTCATAACTAAACTTGCTGCGCATCTTTCTCGTTATTATTTACTCCACTATCTTTACTTATTTGTTATGTGTTTTGCGGTACTGTTCTGTATTCTTTGATTATCAGTACCACCCGCTCAATGAGTAACTACTTTATATTGTATATTTTTCGTAATTCTGGTTTGTCTACGGATCATGAGATCCATGACAATAATAAATGGTATCTACATCTACAATACTAACGGTGACTAAAAAGGAAAAAATTGTTATATTTTTGAAAAAAATTAAATGAAAAAGTATATCATTTGAACAGATATTTGTGTATTATAAATTTTGAGAAGTGATTTCTAAAAAAAATTGTATAAGCTATTGTTAAATTAAAAATTATTTTAGGGAGAATTCATTTGTTTCTCCTTCCCAGATACTTTCAATTGCGCAGAGGCCCGTTCGATATCGCTGTCACCATTTTGTTACGCCCGAACCCGGAGTACTTATATGAGTAGTTGAAAGGGCGGTCGACCCTGAGGGTCGATTGTGGGTTTTGGGTGAACGGAGATGGCTGCGCTAGAGAAAGAAAATCTGAGCAAGTGAAACAAATAACGCTGAATATGTTGATATAACAAATTTATTAGGTGAATTTGTGATGAGAAATACAGGAGGAAATAACATGGAAGGAAGTCAGGGGGGCGGCAACGGCTGCTTGTTGAGATTCCCGGTCAGAATTCGACACCGGAAAACTGTGCGACTGAAAAGGGAGAATACACAATATAAAAATAGTGACCCCAAATATTATTTTTAGTAGGAAATAGGGATGAGGAAAACACGAGAGGGTAAAAAATAAATATATATATATGTAGATATATATGTAGATTTATACCGAACTAATCAAAAAATGATTATTATATAAAAAAATATTAAAGGAGAGTTGACTCGAATTCCTAATAGCCCTACTGATGCTCGTGGCTTTATCGAGTTTTCATTCAAAGAAAGATCACGATCCAAGTCACTAGTATCCCTAATAAAAAAAATTATTCCTAAGACGTTAATCTCTTTGATCTCTTTCGCTTGGTGTAAAAATAAATGTAAAAGAGTTTAACACGTTCGTCTCATACAAAATAAAAAATATATGGGACATTCCACGTCAACCGGGACAGTGCTCCCAACAAAATTCATTTGCACTATACGCATGCTGCTTGGGCTTAAAATTTAGCTCAAAGTGTCTACTTTCGAATGCTTAGTGGCCCAGCATAATTTCAATTACTGTTAATTACGTTACATTTACTGTTAAAAAAGCATAATGACGTACAAAAAAAATTTTGTTTGAGGCGCATATTATGACTCAATATATGTACTTTCCGTTGGTTATGTTGTATTTCGAAAAATCCAAAATGGCGGATGAAAAATAAAATTAAAAATGTTGAATTGAAAAAAATATAATCGTGTACTACATTAAATTTTAAACACAAATGTCCCCTTGGGATTTTTTTGATACAACCCATCGTTTTCAAGATAAAAATTCAGGAATTTTGGTATTGTTGAATTTAAACAATCTGTCCGTCGAGATTAATTACAACACGTTGAAATTATAGATAAAACGGGATGATTTTTGGGTGGCTGTTTACGAATGCGGCGTCAGTTTGCGTATTTAATGAAATGAAAAAGAAGTTGGAAATCTATACAATACAGGCACAATAATGCCACTTCAAAACAAGACAGTCTACAAGAGCTTGCTTGGCTTTGTTTGAAGTGAAGGCGTTGTTTCGGTACATGAAGAGAATGAGATATTGACATTGGATGACCATTCCAAAGTCACCCCAAAGACACCCCGAAGACACCCCAAAGTCACACCATTTTGAAATTATGCTTTGGGCCACTCAGCATTCGAAAGTAGACACTTTGAACTAAATTTTAAGCCCAAGCAGCATGCGTATAGTGCAGATGAATTTTGTTGGGAGCTCAGTCCCGGTTGACGTGGAATGTCCCATATATATAAAACAAAAGTTAATTTTATAATTGTTGCCGTAGCAATTCGTCTCTTTTCGGGCAAAAAGAAAGAGGGAAGGATGAGTTAGTGGGTTTTTGATAGAAGGCAAACTTACTCTTTGTTCTTCCCTGGAGATTCTGTGGTGCTTGTTCGAGAAGCAGAATGTCGACCGCGAGGCAGGTTGGACGATCTCCTCAAATGTTGACCGTGAGGCAAATTGGACTATTTCTTCGAATGTTGACCGTGAGGCAGATTGGACGGTTTCCTCGAATGTTGACCGTGAGGCAGGTTGGACGGTTTTCTCGAATGTTGACCGTGAGACAGGTTGGACTAACTTGGGGTTCCCTATAAGAATGGGGAACCAAAAACTGCTCGCCGTTACCTCTGGGTTAGGATTTGGGAAGGACTTCGGACGTTCATACCGAAAGGGCGAAAAAATGGGAAGGAAAAGATATTCCGACGTTCAGACGGAATATCGGGAGAAAAAGGAGTCGTGGGAAGCTGAACGAATCGCTTTCGTCACGAAGTGTGGTTTTTAGAAAAAGATATTGGGACATTCAGAACGAATATCTTATCTAGGAAAAGAGATGATAGGGTATAGGTGAGAAGCTGGGCGAACCGCTTTCTTTCGCTAGGAGGGTTTTTTTAAGAGAGGAAGGTTGGAGGTTCAGAGGTTTCTGGCGGATTGGTGGCGGTGCGGGAAGGAGCTCTTTTTATACTCGATGCTTTGGCCATAAAAGCTCAGTCGAGTCGGAAAAGTGCGGTGACATTTTTTTATGGCGTGAAAATGTACAATTTTTGTAACAAACTTATAAACTATTGTTATGACATATATGGTTTTTATATTGATGCAAAATGTGTTACAATAGGGTGACAATAATTAGTACAAACTTCAACGGAAGTTGTAGCGTGAGTTTAACAAATGTTATTAATAAAAAAGGATTTTTTTTTCTTTTTTCTTTTTTTTTTTTTATTAATTAATTAACGGGCTGTTAAACGATTGTTAACTTATTATTTTACTACATGATTTTGCGAGAGCTGCAGATCGACTTAGACAGATGGCGCCATACTTCACATTTGTGTATGAAATGTAGGACTGCAGAAACCTACACCAAGTACAGCAGCGATCATGAGTCTATTTCCGCCAGATAAACAATACTTTCGAAACGTAAACACAAACAATGTGGCTCGTCTTACCAACAGCGAGCTGCTGCTTGGAAACGAAATCGAAAAATTGTTCACCAGACGGGGATCGAACTCACGACCTACGACTTCGTAGTCCAGTGCGTTAACCGCCTGAGCCACGAAGCCGAATTTTGTATCAACCATTTATATTAATTTTTCTTAAATGTTTTATCTGAATGAAAAATACAAGTTATAGTGAGATTAGAAATATATTTCAAGTTATTAAAATATATTTCTAATTTATGTGAACTTTTTTAATTGTTCTTTTTAATGTTAATTATTAGTTTTAATTATTTGTTCTTATAAATATTCATTCAAGGGTTGTACTAATTTTACAAGAAAATAGTTGAGTATATTTTAATTCTATTGAAATGGAATTCTTTTAAATAATTTAATAATTTATAAAAATAGCATTGTGCTGTGTTATACCAATATCTAATAGTTTTTCTTAGTAGCTCTAAAGGGAAAAGTGTACAGTAACTTTATTTATCAATTTGATAAAGCTTAATATTATTTATTGAATTTGTAATATAAAATAAGGAAAAACATATCGTAGTCGGTTGGGTTTTTCCAATCCCGCAGATGTTCATTTTTCCTAATCTA
Organism: Trichopria drosophilae; assembly: GCA_030407085.1. Lineage (NCBI taxonomy): Eukaryota > Metazoa > Arthropoda > Insecta > Hymenoptera > Diapriidae > Trichopria > Trichopria drosophilae. Next base: position 57,501,447 of record CM059582.1, on the reverse strand, counting down.
ATCTTTTTATATCTTTTTATGACTGGGATCGGACTATCGTGGGCCATGTGCACGTTTCGAACGGTTCTTGTAGGATTTTGAAAAAGGAAAAGTTTTATTCTAAAAAAAATATTATGAAGATTGTTCAGCGAAATATTATTTCAATAAAAATGTATTAAGAATAAAATAAATAAAAATAATATGTTAGTATAATTTTTAGATTTTCTTGATAGTTTATAATTTGTCGGTAATGTCGGAATCGTGTTTATTCACTGAGGATGGGGAAAACCCTGTTTTTCCGACTTTTATTTTCTTTAGCAGGGTCGGATTATCTTGAGAGAAGCTCGAGTTCGGGCAGTTAGAGGTTTCTTATTTGTACCCTTCGAGATCGGTAATGTTCTCTATTACTACAAACTTTTATCGGTATAACAAAGCGACGCAGATCCGAGTATGTTTGTGGATTTCTTAAAAGATGGAGTTAAAAAAAACTATGGTATTCCCGTTACGTGGGACGTAACACCTTCACTCGGCCGATTGCGTCGATGGTTGAGCGCCCCGTCCGAAAGCCGAACTGGTTGTCGGAAAGACCTCCCGCATCTTCGATGGCTGCTTCTAATCTGGCACAGATAACCCTCTCATAAAGCTTCCCGGGGATGTCCAGCATGCAGAGAGATCGGAACGAGAATGGATCGCCCGGGGTTTTGTTTCCCTTGGTCAGAAGCACCAATCTCTGTTCCTTCTACTGCGCCGGAAAGCGTTCTTCCTTCAGACAAGCGCTGAATGTCGATGTGAAGATGGTCGGGACATTCAGCGCTGCGATCTTCACTGCCATACCAGGTACCCCATCCATTCCTGGGGCTTTACAGATGGAAATCTTCTCAGCCAACTTTTGTTCGGCTTCGGTGACGCCTGGAGGCTCGGCTGCACCAGCGATTGCCATCAGACTAGTGCCGATCGGCCGTTTCCGTTGTTCTGGCAATAATGGAACTCATTGATGGTAAGACTGGGAGGGAGGTAGCATCTGTATAGTCTTATACCAGTCACCTCCACCCAGATGAAGCTGTGCAGGGGGTCTGTCATCTTATTGTATATGTGGAGATTCCCGCGCACACAGATGGCCGCCTTGCTGGTGGAACCTATCAACCACCTCGGTTCACAAAGATCCCAGTAAGCCTCGCTAATGATGGCGATATCGGCCTTCTCCTCCTTGACCAGTTGGAACAGCAGGTCCTGGGCCACCGCACAGTGATTGAGGTTTACCTCATTATGGATTACCTTAGTCATTGTTAGTCGGTGCTCCAACCTCTTGCGTTGCCTGATGTTTGGCTACGCAGTCCTCAATCTTGTGGCCCTCTTGACCACATCGGAAGCACTGCGCCGAGCGATCGACCGCGCTCTTACTATCCCTTGCCAGGTGTCCGCTCTGGTGGCACCTGTAGCAGCGCGGAGATCTTTCACGCAGTCAAAC